>JAIEZT010000019.1:29166285-29266285 GCA_019594935.1 Periophthalmus modestus | reverse complement strand
TCAACCCAGTAGCCAGTATTAAAAGGCCCGAAACAAAACAAACAAATTGATTGATGAAGTGTCATATTAATAAAGCAGACAGTAATAACAATATAACACATCTTCTTTAAATTTATTTGCTAACTTTAAAAAGGCTAATTTTAGGAAAACATATACTGCAAATGACACATGCTACTCACTAAAATCATATTTCAAGTGTATCTGTGTCGTAGTGTCACCAAATTCTGGGCCCTGGGTACAAATTATCTTAGTGACCCCACACTACATGTAAATTCTGAACTATTGTGGGCAACTGAATATAAGCGTTTTGTAAATACATAAACCGCACCTGAACCTACACAAAGTTTTTTTTTTTTTTTTTTATTTAAGACATGCTTTTTTTCAAACTGTGCCTGAAATTCGGCACCAACACGACATCAACACGGGATGAACACACCTGCAGGTTTAGAAAAAAGAACAGCACCAACACGGGCCATCTGCTTTTATTTCCTCTGAAAAATTTTGTCGTCTTTTTACATTGACGAAGTGGCCGCTTCCAACGTCGCACCATCGATTCATTCAGGCCAAATTTATGTGCAGTGGCTTTATTTCCTTCTTTAATGGTCAAACTTTCATTCAGTGGCTCTATTTCCTTCTTTAATGCTCAAACTTTCATGTAGTGACTCTATTTCCTTCTTTAATGGTCAGATGTATGTGCAGTGGCTCTATTTCCTTCTCTGATGGTCAAACTTTCGTGCAATGGCTCTATTTCCTTCTTTAATGATCAAACTTAGTTGCAGTGGCTCTATTTCCTTCTTTAATGATCAAACTTTTATGCAGTGGCTCTATTTCCTTCTTCAATGCTCAAACTTTCATGTAGTGGCGCTATTTCCTTCTTTAATGCTCAAACTTTCATGTAGTGACTCTATTTCCTTCTTTAATCGTCAAACTTACCTGCAGTGGCTCTATTTCCTTCTTTAATGCTCAAACTTACCTGCAGTGGCTCTATTTCCTTCTTTAATGCTCAAACTTTCGTGCAGTGGCTCTATTTCCTTCTTTGTTGCCAGACCCTTTGCGTTTATCTTAAAATCTGCATCATTTTCATTTCTTCGTGTGTTTTCCACGATGAGGCTGTAGCATGATGCGCAAAATGACAGTTCAAAACCAAAACTAGTGTCTTCTTCATCGCATCTTTCCTCACGTCTGTCTCATTTTTACATTTACTACTAGAGAGCGCCCCCGGTGGCCATTAACCAGTAGAAATCTATAAATTAGCCGCACTGTTTACAGACTACAGGGTTCAAAGTGTGGGGAAAAAAGTAGCGGCTTATAGTCTGAAATTTACAATAAAAATGCTCATTACACTTTACTTTGTGAGGGGCCCCTTCCTGCACTGGGCCCCAGGTTAAAACTGTGCCCTTTACCCCCCCTTCATCCGACGCCCCTGCACAGAGAGACAACAGCACACAGCCCCCTAGTGGACAAAACATTTAATACAAGCTGGTGTTTTATTGTTCTTTTCGTCTGCATCGTGTTATCTTTACATTTGCTTGTTTTTTTGACGTTTATGTGAAGCACTGAAGTTGTTTTAAATCCGCTGTGCACATAAACATGAACTGGATTGATTTAAAATATACGGCTAACACGGGTCAAGTCTTACATGTGCTTTAAAACGAATCCCCCCAGTTCACCTTCACCTTCGTGCAGCAGCTGTACATGCATATATCTGAAACTCGAATCCCCGGATTTTCACTTTAGTTGTGTGTTCCGATGCATTATTCATGGCATGATGTTTCCCACAGTCTATCTTAAGGATTATGTGCACAACAGCGGTGCCCTATGTGAATGCATGAGGTCTGGGCTCGTGCATTGATTCCTTTTGACACTCTGAAATGTTTCTTTAGGCTGGAGCGTGGGTGGATTGCTCCGGAGTTAAAACTGTCTCTATTATTTCCCCGTTAAATAGATGATCACAGTGTTGTCATTAAATGTGGAGAATGTTCAGGAATAGCTCTGTCACACGGCCTTAAAGTCGTCCTTCTGAGATAGAGATGTATCATCATTCTGAGGTGGAAATAGATGAAACGCGTGAGGCTTTCGGTCCATGCGATTATCATGCTTTTTCTAACACTTAAAATGATTATATACTATTATCTCATGAGGAATTCTGAACTAATCTAAGTTCATTTCATTTTTATTACGGGTTTAAAGCAGACGTATTGTGCTTGTGTCTGCGTGAGGGTTATAATCTAAGACACCCGTGGATCATTATGTTATAATTTGAACATTTTAAATTGAAATATTCATCTAAAACGACTCACAAAAGGCCTCTGTCTTCCACGTTAGAAAACTGCAGTGCTCAACAGGAGCTGACCTGGCTCATGCAGAGGGACATGTCTCTGAAATGAGTTCTTCACGTTATGAGTCTGGGACGGCTCTCGCTGAAGGTGATCGGAAAATGCAGAACGTTATGACGATTGTTTGGATCTGATTGGCGTCACAACAGCGGAACAAGTCAAAAAAAATATATAAAATCGAACTGTAGGAGCCATATGTTACCATGGTAATGCGTAAGGGGCGGGGTTCACGTGGGCAAGGGTGACGCACGGGGAGGTATAAAGGCACCGGGTTTCCTCTTGTCTACAGGTGGAGAGGGGAGACGCCGGGTAGCCGTATTTTCGTTGACCGCTTTATTTTACGCTTTATTTTCACAGTGTTTTCTCTTTTGTTACCTGCAATTTACCATCTTTGTACGAGTAACCTGTTCATCACCATTTTTTACCACTTTATTAAAACCAACAAAACGCCATAGCATGAGTCATTCCATTCATTCAAATAGCGCGTCAGGACGAGGTACTGGACCCGGACTCCTCTCAAAGCGACCCAAGGCTTATGGTCGCTACACGAACTTTAGTTACAGTGCATCCAGTTGAGAGAAAAAGCGCAAAAAACGAAGTAATTTGTACTAATGCTATAATCGGCTGAAGTTCGTCTGTCAGCACAAACCTCAGTGGGTCCCCGAGGAAGACCCAGGACAAACTGGAGGGACTATGTCTCTCTCTGGCCTGGGAACACCTTGGGGTCCCACTGGAGGAGCTGGAGGACGTGTCTGGGGTGAGGGAAGTCTGGGAGTCCCTGCTTAGACTGCTTCCCCCGTGACCCGGCCCCGGACAAGAGGAAGAAAATGGACGGGTGGACTTAAAGCTCCCATTTTGAGTCCATTTTGCATAATATAGGACGTTTAAAAAAGGAGGAGCCATGATGGATACAGGACTGGAGGACGTGTCTGGGGTGAGGGAAGTCTGGGAGTCCCTGCTTAGACTGGGCCTCTGATGGATATTTGCACATCGCAGTAGTGAGCAGAGGATTTTTTATTTAATTTTTTTCACTTTCGCTGCCGAGTCCTCCGAGTATCACCGATAAAACGATGAAGTTGTAGAACGAGGTCGTACTTTACAGCGGGCGTGGACCAGCGAAGGTGAAAACGGGGGTTGTTCGGCAAAATGGCGTCTTGAAAATAAGCGATTAAAGATGAAACCTAAACATGCACAGACCACTTTGAGTAGAAAACCGTACTTCAGGTGAGTAAATGTTGAGGAGAAACATCTATGACACGGTTAAAAGCTCTGAAAAGTCCATTTTGTAGAACAGATCTGATTTAAGAAACGTTGGTATCACATCCAGTGACATTGAAATGAAGATATATATGTCGCATGTTATGTAGTTTGTCCATGTGTGTTGCCGTAGTGATGCTGGTTAATATTAGACTCAAGTTCGTGTGGTGAAGGTTCAGGAAAGTGTTCGACCTTCTGTTTCTGTGGCTTTTAACCAGCTGTGTCATCCAGTCTTTTATCTATTTTAATTTATTTGACTAATTTACTAATTTTGCTACTTCAAGGTGTGTTTGTCCACTCAAAGTTGCCGGTTCGAATCCTGCGCTCAGCATAAAAATCATTGTTAAACGTCCTATATTACTCCAAACTGACTCTTGTAGCTTTAAGTCGTGTTTTAATGTTGTTTCCTCCTCAAAAACAGACCTGGAGTTGTGTTTTGTTTCATTCACATGTTTGAGTACACACTTTATTATTAGTCTGTACATCTCTCAAAATGCTCTGTTCCACCTTGTGATGTCATGACGTGGTAGTTTTCAAGTTAACATCTACAATTTACTTTTATTTCAGTGTAAATTGGCAATTCCAAGGCTTAAAATCACCCAAATGTTTTTAGAAATGAAGGTGTACGGAGTTTAAAAACACTGTGGAGCACTTCCTGTATTACCACACGATGACATCACAAGGTGGAACAGAGCGTTTTCAGCCTGAGAGAAGAACTCAGCCTAAATCTGCAGAGTTTGTGTGTTAAACATGAGTGAATGAAACATATTTTTGCTCATATGTTCACAGTTTGATCAAAATAATCCCATTAAAAAGGTTTGAAACTCCTCCTCGCTCACACATGCACGGCACACGCTCGTCGGTGTTAATATTAAAGACGGGGAGAGCGTCAGTGTCGTGCTCGTCTGGTTCCAGGCAGCTAACACTGACCACTGTGTATACGTCGATATGTGATTGACAGGTGAAGGCTGGCGCATAATAAACAGGAGCGAACATCAGGCCTGTCTAGACATGGAGGCTGCACTTTAGCATCATTGTGGTCCAATCAAATCGCGCCTAATGGCCTTTCACTATTCACTGTCTAGACCTTTGCCAAACGCCGGAGAGTTTCTTAACCAAATGGAAACATACAGCTGCATCTCATTAATTTAAAATAACTTAATTCAATTTAAAAGCAGAAATACTTAGACACGGCCTTTTTACGAGCTCTTATTTAGTTAGCGTTGATGTGTGTGTGATTAGCCGTTTGGAATGATGAGAAATATCGTAATTACCAGTATGGAAAAGTTTCAGATGTTGCAAACTTTGGTAATGAATCAACTACAAAGACAATAGAACTTTATATAAGAAGTGACGTGGAGTTTTAACTTGAGTTACTCTAGAAAACAGGCTGATAACACACAACGTGCGACTGTGTGAGGTTCAGAACACACGAAACAAAACACACTGCAAGACTCATGAAGATGTTGTGGATTTTTTTTTTTTTTTTTTTCTAGTTTCAAGGTTTTTGTTTGTGGTTTTTTTTCCTTATTTATTTATTTTTGCCTTTTTCATAGTTTATTTATTTTTTGTTGTGTTTTTATTATTATTATTATTTTTTACTATTTATGTATTTTTGTTTTTTTACTATTTATTTTTTTAGTTTTTTTTACTATATATTTATGTTTGTTTCTGTTTTTATTATTTATTTATTTTGTTTGTGTTTTATTATTTATTTATTTTGTTTATGTGCTTTATTATTTCTTTTTGTTTGTGTTTTTTTTTACATTATTTATTTGTCTTTTTTACATTATTTTTTACATTTTTGTTTGTGTTTTTTATTATTTATTTATTTATTTTTGTTTGTTTATTATTTATTTTTGTTTGTGTTTTTTATTTATTTTTTGTTTGTGTTTTTCATTATTTATTTATTTTTGTTTGTGTTTTTTATTATTTATTTATTGTTTTAAAGATGTAAAGTCCCAACACTCGCACCATGCAAAGTCGAGTTTAGCCTGTTGGAAATAAGACTCGACTTTTACAGGCTCGGATGAAAGTTTAAGCAAAGACAAAGAGTTTATTCCTTGCAAGAAATAGGTCCGACAGCATCCTCCCCTAATGTCAGACCCCGAATGATGGAAAACACCAAGTTTATATAGTTTGAGACGACAAGAGGACATATATTTCGAAGTAAAGATGTGAAACTCGTCCTGAGGTGTGGTCAGTTTGGTCTGATTCCATCTATCAGCACTTACAGTATCAATAGTAAAACATGTGCCAACCAAAAGGGAACAAAAGGGTTTCCAAGAGAAGAAAAATAATCTCACAATGTTTTAATTTCCTTTACAAGACCAACGAGACTCTGCCATGAATGTTTGGTTTTTTTGGCTCATTAGATATTTACGGAGGTGATTGTTGAAGCTGATTGTTACTCCCTGAAGAAACTTTTTAAATATATCCACTTTAAGAGCCCAGACCTGTTCTTGGGGTCTCTAAATCCTTCCAAAAATGCCCCAGTAATGAAAATGAGTCCAATCAATACAACAACAATCAGCTGTTTCTGCAGTGACTCTGGTCTTCTTCACACACAGAGAAACATACATGCTCCTGCAGCCTCCTCCAGCAGCAGAGGAAGAGGGGAAGAGGAGAAGAGGAAGAGGAGGAGGGGGTACGGGAGAGAGGAGAGATGAGGGGGGGCTCCGGACCCAGTGACGGACTCCACCGGCTCCTGCGTGGACCGTTCAGTGGAGCAGCATCCAGCGACAACCTGCCTCCACGGCGCGTACTGGAGGAGAGAGGAAGAGGAGGAGGAGGAGAGAGAGAGAGAGAGACCAGTGAACGGAAAGAAGTCATATGGAGCAGCGCGGGAGGAAAGACGCAGACGGGAGGTCGAACTCACCGGGTCTGACTGACACCGGAACGGGAGGGAAGAGGAGGAGGAGCGAAGAGTTGACGGATCTGATTTGGAGGGGAGTATTTTTAGACCCGCAGAGCACATGAGAGGAATACAAACGGGAGGGATCACCGCGTGGAGAGGTGCGGAGGTTGCCAGCAGATTATCCTCGGCCGGTTTGGTGTTTTTGCGCGCGCCGCTCCGTGTGAAAAGTGCGTCGCTCATGTTCCCGGCTGCGGCTGCGGTAGCGAGGGGCGAGCGTGCTCCGGGATGAGGCGTGCTGCTGCGCTGGGGACCCTCGGGAGCTCGTAACACCGGTTAAAGCAAGCTGCGCACAGAGCTGACATTACAGAGGAGTCCGGGCAGAAAAAGTACCAGAAAACAAACGTGCGTGGACCACTTGTGAATTCAATTAGAGCTGGTACAGGCTCGTGACAGGCGCTGACAGGAGCTGACAGGCACTACTAAAGAAACACAGCACTGGAGCGAGGCGAGACTTCTCCGCACCGAGCCATTCCTCTGCAGCGCCTCATTATTTTAATTACCTACTCCTCTTTCATTTCTTTTGGCTCTGTGCTTAGCCCTCAGTATTTGTATTCTGCCCTCCTCTCCTGGTGTCCCCTCCCTCCTCCGCCTGCTCGCTCCTCTCCGTGTCTCATCCTCTCTTGTTCACTGTCACACTAACTGTGCAGGATGCTGGAGTCACTCATGTAGAAGCCACCTTGCTTGGAGCACATTTGCCTGTTTGGTTTTGTTCTTTGGGCTGGAGCCATGTAAAGTGGAGCATGAGGAACATCCAACAAGTAGGTGCTGCCTCGTTTGTCAAAGCTTTTGTGCCACCAGCTGAAACTCTGAAGGGGCATTATTAGTTTGGAGTCACTTTGAGAGAGTTTGGTCGGAGCTTCTCCTCGCTGTGGTCGGACTAAAGACTTCCCCTGGTGTGGACTACAGCAGTGCTTTTGCCCTGGAGCTTCATGTGGGCCCCAGCCCCTGCAGCCTGGCTGGCAGATGAAGGCTTCCGCGTGCTCCCCGTGGCTGTAGTGCTGTGGGCTGCCATGGCCTTAGAGGGGCGCTGTCTCCGTCGGGGGTCCCCGGCCATGCTCCGGAGGGGTGGGCAGCGGCGAGGGCGGGCGTCCCTGAGCCGGCTCACCTCAACTCTGCTGTCCCGCACCCGGCTGCACGGCCTCAGACAGGTGTGCCTCCCCGGGGGCTCTGTGGGGCGGAGGGCGTTCTGGCTCATCGCTCTGTGCACCTCGGTGGGACTCCTGCTGTCCTGGTCCTCAAACCGCCTGCTGCACTGGCTCTCATTCCCCACGTACACTCGAGTCCACACCGAGTGGGCCAAAGAACTGGCCTTTCCCGCGGTCACTATCTGCAACAACAACCCCATCCGCCTCTACAAACTCACCAAGAGCGACCTGTACTTCGCGGGACACTGGCTGGGCCTGCTCCTGGCCAACAGGACGGTCAGGCCTCTGGTCCTGGACCTGCTGCAGGAGGACCGCCGCGCCTGGTTCAACAAACTCTCCGACTTCAGGCTCTTTCTGCCGCCCCGGAACTTTGAGGGAACCAACCTGGAGTTTATGGACCGTCTGAGCCACCAGCTGGACGACATGCTCCTGTCATGTAAATACAGAGGGGAGCCGTGCGGAGCTCACAACTTCTCCTCAGTGAGTACCTCCTCTGATCTCATCTGTGTAAAGAAACGTCACTGTTTCCAGCTGCAAGAGCCATTATCTCAAGAGGAAATTAATTATTGTAATGCACTGAGAGTACTGCTATAGCCTCAAATATCTACTTTAAACAGAAATGCTGTTTACTGCTGGAGTCCTGGCTTTACTGCTGATGGTTTAAAACAGAAATGGATTTGTTCTCGCTGTGGTTTTTCTAAATAAATGGGTTCGACGCCACATATGTACGAGCGGCTTTCCAACTGAAGAAGACAGTAGATTCGTGCTTTGTGCTGCAGTGGTGTGAAGGTCAGGAGAAAGACTTCCCTTTCTTTGCTCAATATTCATTTGTGGTTCTTATTGTCATCAACCTTTGGGGAGAAAGTTTGTGTTATTATATTACTTTTTCCAATTTCCACAGTGAAATGAAGTAAGGAGAAGAGGAGAGAGCTAACAAACACATCCTGTCATTATGTTTACTGTGTTTCTCTTTATGGAGGAGGTTATAGTGGGCCAGTCCGCGGGGAGGGCAGTGGAAGTGGGTGTTAGAAGACTTTATTATGTTCTGATTGTTTCTCAAGCAGTGCATTGGACTCTGCAATTGTATTTTTATTGGTCCAGAGCCTCTTTTGTTTGTTCTAATGCGTCATTATAAGCCACACCATTCACTGTCGATCACGGTTCCAGCGCCGTCTGATCCAAATGCAGATATTGTTTCTAAAGCAGCTGTGTCTTCCATAATAATGCGCTCCTCGGGGGGATAGCGGCTCAGTCGGTAGAGCGTGTGTCCACTGATTGGAAGGTTGGCGGTTCGAACTCTTCCCACTCTTGACATAAACATCACTACCAGAGAAGTTAGATTAGAAAAGCCTTGAAAGTGGAAAAACGCTAAAAAAATTTGACTTTATACCATTTATAATCAGTTGTCTTGGCAGAGTAGGTTGTTTTAGGTTTTTTATCATCTCCAACCTTTGTATTTGACCCATTCTTGTTGTAAAAACCCATCCCCATCCAAGATCGTGATTGGAAGGTAGGCGGTTCGAACTCTTCCCACATCTTTTGCAGAGAAGTCAGATCAGGTTTAACCCATGTTTTTTAAGCTTTGAAGGTGGAAAAACACTCAAAAATGTCACTATTTACCATTTACAATCAGTTGTCTTGGCACAGCTGGTCGTTTTGGTCTTTTTATCATCTCCAACCTTTGCGTTTGACCCATTTTTCATTCTAGTCTGCTGCAAAAACCCATCCCCAGATCCACATCTTGAGCTGGATTTGGTCAAGATTCGCCGACTGGGCATGTATTGAGTTTCTGCCGTTGTTAAAAGTGCACGATGTAACTTTTTGGATAAAGGGTCAGCCGCAGTTCGTTTCCATGGAGATGCTTCGACTTCGACCAAACTTTGCTCTATTTCTATTTCCATGGAGACGAGCGCGTGACCAGACTTAGTTCAATACATGGTGGATTGAGAAGTGATTTTGGGAACTTTTTCTGCGCTTTTTCTGTTCTGTGATAAGACTCTAGCTGCAGAAGATTGAATTATGAACTTTTATGACTCAAACTAAGTGTGTTCTTTCATTTTTGTTATCCCAGCTCATATTTCTTTTACAGTTTTGTACATTTAGGATCATTTTGTGGGAGGATAATTCTACTTTTACTGTTTATCGCCTATATTTCCTTCGTCTACTTGCATTTCGATATCGTGACATCGGGCCAAGTTGTAGCTCCACGAGAAAAGCTCTATGGTTCACCTAACATCCACATTCAAAGTTCTTGAAATGAGTTTGCTGGTTAAATCTTTTTTTTGGTGGTACTTGCTGTAAAACCTTTGGGAAATACTCATTTTCAAAGCAGTATAGTCCACCTTCTGTCTTGCAAATCAGAGTAACCAGAACCAAGCCGCTGGGCCCTTATTAATTAAGAGTGTTTTGCAGCTCTCACTTAGAAAAGACTCAGTCCCTTCTGGCTAGAGCTGGTTCACTTCAAGACAGGCAAAAGTACGTAGCCTGTTGATTAAGAATAAAGTCAATATCGTGCTGTTTAAGCCCCGAGCAACTTATTTAAATAAAATTCCTATACATAATGTTAAACTGTGAACACTTAAAAACACTGTACCTGATTTTGACTGTCTTAAAACGAGAAAAAACAAAGCTAGCTCATTTTAAAGTTCATTTTTGTAAAGTTAGCATTGACCCGCAGGTTGCCGGTGTGATTCCAGCTCCCACAGATCAATGCTGTTCTTGTGTCTTTGGGCAAAACACCCAAAAAACCCATCTCGACTAGCTCATTTTAAACCGTTTACAGTGGTCCGAAGTTGTTCCTCACTTACTTTAGGCATTCTGAGCATCCTAACTAACTAACTTTTCGCAACTTTCTGAGGCCATATGCTAACGCTAACGACAACTCGCATGCTGATCGTGCACTTCCTCATTTTTTGACAATAAATGCACATGTACATGGTTTAGTACAGCATTTTCTTTTGACTTCCAGAGCTGCTTTACGCTTCAAACTAGTCCAATTTCTGCACCTTTCCATGTCAAGTTGTTATGTTGCGGTTCCACGTCGAGCTAAGTGTTAATCGGGGTCATGGAGCTATTGACGGAAGAATGTTTTGCAGCGTTATCTTCTCTGCAAAAAAAACTCCTCTTGAAATAAATCAGCAGACGAGGCCTTCAAAAGCTCGAGAGCACGAGATCTCTGCACCAGTCCTACTAATGCAGAATGTAGCTTATGAGAAAATCCAGCTGAAACGGTTTACTTTTAGGAGCAAATACAGTCTGGGTGGTGGACGGTCCATCATCTGCTCGTCCCCATGTAATTGCTTTGCATGGAATATTCCGCAGTGTTGCATTAAACTTATCAATCTTGCATTTATTCAGTTAAACAACTTAAAAAACCTGCCTTGCTGCTGTAACTGGGCTCATTTCTCTACCATAGACAGATTTATATGTATATAAATGGACATAGCTAACCTGCTACCAGCCTTGAAGTAGCTAACCTGCGTCAACTCTGGCTCCAATTCACTTTCTATTGAAAAAACCGTCGCCGCTCTCTCTGTAACCGCTCCTGTCAAACTCGTCATTTTAGTCTTAAATGTTCGTATTAACACGATCCTGGGGGTTTTATTTCACGTTTGTGTCTGTAAATCAAGATATGAACATTAAAAAGAGAGAAGTCAGGCGCCTTCTTTCCTCGAGGTCGCGCCCGGCAGCGTGTCTTCCATAATAATGTGCTCATCAGGGCGACAGTGGCTCAGTTGGTAGAGAGTTTGTCCACGGATTCGAAGGTTGGTGGTCTGAATCCTGCTATCGACGTGAATATCATTGGGGTGCGATTCCAGCTCCTGCAGATGGATTCCGTCGTTTTGTCTTTGGGCAAGACACTTAAACCATCTCGGTAAAGCTTTAGAGCGTCTTGAAGGTCGGAAAGCACTATATAACAATGTAATGGGACTGGTAAAAAACTGCTAAACCAGCGGTGCAGGTGGGAAGGGGCGTTACCGTCAACATCCTCGCTCCTGATTGGCTCTTTGGTTGCTATGATACGTGACGTCAGAATCCCTAATGTGCACCTTGGCTTCAAATTCGCCCTATAACTGCTAGCCTCACGTTAGCCTCTGACCAGTAACTTATCCGGGCGGCGTTACCTGCTCGTCTCGTTGGGGATAGAGAAGTTTAATGAGACACTGTGGAACATCTGCAATTAGTAACATAATCAGATCACTTATTTGTTTAGGTGAACATCCACAGTGATTTTAATGAGGGTTTGGCATTGCCTGTTTGTGCAGCGTTGCTCCTATAGAAAATATGTTGTCTGACACATCGTTGCTTCCTTCCTGTCTATTTTCTCATCATGTTTTTGCTCAAAGGGGGCCTCGTGGAGCTAACAAGCCCTCGGTGCTACATCTAATCTCATTATCCTGCCTCGGCGAGTCAGGAACCGCTCCCTAAACCCTGTTCATTATCACGGTGTTCAGAGCACCGCCGGCCCCGCACCAAAACTGTGGCAACTTGGAGATTTAACCAGGGACACATGGGCAGATGCTCCATGTCTCTGAGGTAATAAACACAAAAACCTTGAAGTGCTTCTGACAGTTTTTCATGTTTTTCTATTTATTACGTGTTTTGGAGGGGTAGTACCTAATGGCGGAGATTTATCATAGTTTTGCATCAGTCAAGTGGTAGTTTGTGGAGAAAAAGTTGAAGAAAAGTGCAAAAATACAGAAAGTCGGGGTGAGTTCTATAATGAAATACCTCTATCTGAACCTGTGCATTTCCATCCAAAACACAGTGATGAAGAAAGGTATTTTTCTGATAAATAAATGCGTTTTCATTTATTTGTATTTGTCAAATCATAACTATTGTGCAGCCCAAGGTGAGGCCCTGTAGGAGAAAAGGAAAATATATAAATATAGAGATATTCATCTGAAACTTGTTCTGTAGTTTAGTCACATAAATGTAAGAAAAAAATAAATTACAAGTTTTTTATCATGTAATATTTTATATAAAAATCAGGCAATTTATGTGTAAAAATTGACAAAATGGATCATTTTTGCGACATTTAAAAAAAACATTCAAGAAATATGAAAAGAGACAAGTTTGAATTTTTTCTTGCTTCTTTTTGTTGACGTATTAGATACTAAAAGCATAAAGTTGGGATTTGGATTTGAGTATTAAATCTGACTGAAAATTTGCCCAAAAATTCAAATTTCGCCTAATTTTTTGGAGTTAAAACTTGAATAAATCAGACTTGGAATTAAATATCAAAATCTTGTTAATTCCCAGATTGTAAAGTTTGGTGTTTGTAGGAGCTACTTTAAGCTCTGATCCTGGTGTCTCTGTAGGAGAAAAATGCATTTTTAGAAAACAGCCATTGAAGTTACACTGTCCCATACAACTCTATGGAGACTGGTTGATTAAATTAAATATTAAAACATATTTCACTGCGGCGCGAACAGTTTTATTGTTTCCAGATGAAAGCTTGTTGCTATGAGACCAAACTGCCCAAAAAACCCCAAAAATATTAAAAATTAGCTTGTATCTCCACTCAAGTTTGTGTCCAACCAGGAAGTAACATTATAAAGTTTGCCAAAAAAGAAAAAAAATGAAAAAAAAATGGAAAAACAAGAAAAAAAATAAATAAATAAAAAGAAAAAAAAATGGAAAAAAAAGAAAAAAAAAGAGCCTGAAAAACTGGGCTAGATTATCAAATTCTTAAAAATATAATTATGTTAACTGTTTTAGAGAAATGAGTCTAAACCGTCATGTGAAATAAAAAAAATGGAGAGTGGTTTTAATCATCTCGGGATGTTTAAACCGCCAACAGCAGGTCGCTTAGGTCCAGAGAAAAAGAGAGAGAAGCTAAAGGTGAAAGGTAAAAATAAAACGTGAAATGATGGAGGTTGGCGTGTTGGGAATACCGATACCGCCCCATAACTCTCGAAGTAGCAGACACACACGTGTAGAAGGCTCTGTGTCGTGGAGGAGAGACGCTCGTGAGGATCGATAAATCTATTAGCCCCGTGGTGAGCTTTATGGAGGTCCAGGACTGAGCGACGAGACACTGGGAACTTCAGCGCACTTCAGAGGACGAGATCATGTCCATTAAAACCATGGAGCTGAGTGAAATGAAATGGAGTGAAACTTAACAGGCTCAAAGATTTATATTTCTTCATTTTTTTCACTTTCACTATAGTCACCTTGTTTCAGACGTTGAGGTCGTCGTTGGGGTTGTAGGATTTTGCATGTGGCTCCTGATATTGACCGGAAAATAAGTTCTACACAGACTCCGAGGTCATTTTAAAGCCTTCGGAGAGTTGGTGCATAAACATTTATATTGTATTTTAGTGGTAAAAAACCTTTTCTGTAGCAAAACCTTTCTGCAAATCTCCTTCGAAATGAAAGAGATTACTCTTAACCCTGTGTTGTCCTGGCAAGAAATTTTGTCACAGCCAAATACTGACATTTCTTTATCAAATGGGTTGAAAATTGGGCCATTTTGATGATTTTTTTTAAATAATAATGAAAATTTTGTAAGGTAAAAATATCCATTCATTCATCCATCCATCCATTTTCTTCCGCTTATCCAGGGCCGGGTTGCAGGGGCAGCAGTCTAAGCAGGGACTCCCAGACTTCCCCCCCCCCAGACATGTCCTCTAGCTCCTCCGGTGGGACTCCAAGGCGTTCCCAGTCCAGCCCAGAGACACAGTCCCTCCAGCGTGTCCTGGGTCTTCCCCGGGGCCTCCTCCCTGTGGGACATGCCATAATAGAAATAGTTTGAACTTTTTTTTTTTTTTTCATAAATGTGATATCAGTGCATTAGTAAAAGTGCATTAGTAGCTAAAAATATAGCCCAATTTTTATTTTTTTTTTTTTAATGTTATTTTATAGCTGAGTTTAAATTAATCTTGTCCTGTTGACAGATTTTACCTTTTGGCTTTTACTATTCTCAATCGAAAAAAAGAAATAAATAAATAAATAAAAAATAAAAAATGAATAAAATAATAATAATAATAAAATAATAATAATAGTACTCACAACAATAATAATAATATAATAATAATAATAATATAATAATAATAATAATAATAATAATAATAATAATAATAATAATATATATAATCACATTAATAATAATAATCACATTAATAATATTTTCACAAAATTTTGACAAATCCCCCTTGGTAATTGACCAGATATGAAATAAAGAGTTACAGGACATTTTGAGGGTCAAAAATGCTTTTTAAAAAAAAATTAAAACAAGGCATACTGGCCAAAAAAAAAAAAAAGATAAGAACATTAGTCTGAAATCAGGCTAAAAGTAGAGCCCAAATAAAAAAAAAAATGTTAATTTATGGAATATAAGAGAAACAAATTGGGGTCAAATTGAGCTTTAATGGGAGGAACACACAAAAGTTAAGGTGAAACTGGAAGTGCCGCGAAAAATGAGACGGCAGATTAATCACATTTAGAGGTAAAAGTGGACGAGACTGAATAAGGCCAATTGAACTGGAAAAAATGTATTCTCTTGTATAATTTATTGTAATATTCTGAGTTCCTGTACTTTTTACCCTCCTCCTACAGCCCATAGTTCATTCAATGCAGCAGATGAAAGCTACACCGTGTAACTTTCTGCTGTGATTCCATGGAAACAAAAGCAGAACGTTCTCCATGGTTTTATAATGGGTTTTAACGCCATACTGTGGAATGTTTGAGCCAAAGGGACAACATCATATCTCCATGGAGACGAGCACGAGGAGCCAAGAGTCAGGTTTGTAAAGAAGCATCAACCATTTTCAGTGGCTTAAAAATGTCTGAGATTAAAAAGAAAAGTGTAGTGTATATTTTTGGCTAAAACAACATTAAAAAGACTGCCAAAAGAGCAGATTAAAGGCAACATTCAAGCACACTTTTTCAACGCTCCATCGGGTTTAGGTAACTGCGCCCACGTTGACAAATTAGGCCATGCTCAGAGCTGGAGAGGACCATCTAATCAAGCTTCAGGCGCCAGATGAAAAAGAGGACCATTCTTTTCCTGGCAACAGCAATGTATCAGCCGCATCTCCAGAGGAAGCTCGTAATGGCTCCACTGCACGACCTGCACTTGACGCACAAAGGCTCATGCGACGCTCGATGTTCAAAAACGAGGGTCGATGTGGTGTTACGTGTTGAAAAACGAGGGTTGATGTGGGGTTAGATGTTCAAAAACGAGGGTCACTCTGGTGGTAGTTGTTCAAAAACGAGGGTCGCTCTGGTGGTAGTTGTTCAAAAACGAGGGTCGCTCTGGTGTTAGATGTTCAAAAACGAGACTCGCTCTGATGTTAGATGTTCAAAAACGAGGGTCGCTCTGGTGTTAGATGTTCAAAAACGAGGGTCGCTCTGGTGCTAGATGTTCAAAAACGAGGGTCGCTCTGGTGCTAGATGTTCAAAAACGAGGGTTGCTCTGGTGTTAGTTGTTCAAAAACGAGGGTCGCTCTGGTGTTAGATGTTCAAACCACGAGGGTGAATGAATAAACCACTGTGGGTGAAGCTGTTGGCGCCCCCTATGGACACTGTAACTGAAAAATCCTCTTGCGAATAGAGGATTTTTTTTTCATCTGAACCAAAATGACCACGCAGCAACGCCAAATCTTACGAGTATCACCGATTAAGAAAATAAAACTGTAGGAATTAGGGTTGATCGGCAAAATGGCGTCTTGAAAATAACGATTAAATATTATTCAAACCAGCACGAATCGCTCCAAATGCAACTTCAGACATTTATAAACGCATTTAAAACGTCTGAAAAGTCCATTTTGTAGAACACGTCTGATTTAATCAACCTAAAATTTGTGAATTTCCTCCATTTTTTCTCAGATAAACTTGTCGGTTTCTACAGAATCGCCTCATGTTCCTGTTTTATTTAGGATGCTCCATGGACTTTTTCTGATACAAACTGTGCAACTCTCTCGTCTCCATGGAGATTGTTCATTGATTATTATTGTTTCGCCTTGAATATCCCAGAGTGAGGCCGATCTCCATGGAGACAAGCACCAACAGGTCAATCATTTCTTAAGAAAAACAGTTGTGATTTAAGGTCGATGAGTTTAATACCTGGCCGAGCAACAGCATCTCCATGGAGACAGCTGCTGCCGACACTGTACCATTGGAAAAAGTTACATAGTACGGCTTTAAACATGGTCATTGTGTCGTAGTGAGTGTTGAGATGAGGTGAGGAGACTGATTTGCTGTTTTTTCTGGTGTGAATATCAGCCTGGACCAAATGCTGTTGGGAAAAGCGCAGGGTCCAGGCGGCGGCATCAGCGTCACGAGACCAGAGCCTCGACATCCGTCTGATAAAGGTTAATTGATTTAATGGGCCTTTGTTTGTGAGAGAGGCAGATTTTCCCCATGTATCCAGATCCCGTGGAGTAAATTCAGCCTCGAAAACCTGCTCCTCAACCTTCATCACCTCCTCCTGTTACTCCTCCTCCTCCCCGCCGCTCGCCGCACCTCCACAATCTGTCCACAAAGTCATTCAAACCGTTTTACAGAAGAAGAAAGACGTTAACAAATCAAGACAGGAATAATCAACATAAAATTAACATGAAAAGAGAAAAGTGAAGAATAAAACTCTTTTAGTCATATTCACAGATAAACAGAACCATCTGAGTCTGGATTTAAACTTTGTCAAAGTCGAGTCTCACATCTTCAGGAAGAATGTTCCAGGTTTTAACTGAACAAAACTGTAACACTGATTCAACAGGTTTAGTCCTGGTTTAGTCCAGATTTAGTCCTGGTTTAGTTCTGGTTTAGTCTTGGTTTTGTCCCGATTTAGTCCTGCTTTAGTCCTGGTTTAGTCCTGGTTTAGTCCTGCTTTAGTCCTGCTTTAGTCCTGCTTTAGTCCTGCTTTAGTCCTTGTTTAGTCCTTGTTTAGTCCTGCTTTAGTCCTGCTTTAGTCCTGCTTTAGTCCTGCTTTAGTCCTTGTTTAGTCCTTGTTTAGTCCTGCTTTAGTCCTGGTTTAGTCCTGGTTTAGTCCTGATTTAGTCCTGCTTCAGTCCTGCTTCAGTCCTGGTTAAGTCCTGGTTTTGTCCTGGTTTAGTCCTGCTTTAGTCCTGCTTTAGTCCTGCTTTAGTCCTGCTTTAGTCCTGCTTTAGTCCTGGTTTAGTCCTGCTTTAGTCCTTGTTTAGTCCTGCTTTAGTCCTGGTTTAGTCCTGGTTTAGTCCTGGTTAAGTCCTGGTTTAGTCCCGGTTTAGTCCTCAGAGTGTGATATTCATATGGTTCATGTCTTGGATGTTCTTTGAATTCTCTGGTTCTGTAGGTTTTGTCGATAATCTTCAGTCCGATTCAAACTTAATATCTACTAAATCTATTTTCCATCTGTTTAACGAGAGGAACCAAAACCAGCAGAGTTTAGACACAAAGCTTCCATTGCTAATATCTCAGGTCCTTTGGTTTTCTATCGACCATTTCCAGTTGTGATTCTGTGAAGCTGGCCCCACAATATCGATTTGTGTTGAAATAAACATGTGCGAGGAGGGTGGAAGTTGGAGGCTTTGACCAGACAAATCTCATTATTACATCCAGCCTCGTGTGCGCTATGCTCCAGTGTCCTAATCCAATTCTTCCCATTCAGAACGAGGAGCCGTACAAGGTCTGGGAGGCTCGGATCACAAACTGAAACACTATTGTGGGAGATTTCAAGCAACTTTGGCCTTGGATTCTGTGTAAAAACGGTGGTTATTCCCAAATGGCACTGTCAGAAAGTGAGGAAATGTGTGTTCTGTATTTGCCCCATTTTTAAAAGCACCGGGTGGAACTAGATTTGCAATATATGGATGTATGTTTTAAACAAAGAGTCGTATATTACAGAGGTCCCTCGTTTATCGCAGGGTCATGTTCTAAAAATAACCCAGAATAGGCGAAATCTGCGACGTATCAGCTTTATTTTTTGCATTATTCTCTATGTTTCTTGTCTGTAAAACCCCTCACCACACACTTTATACACTTTTCTCACACAGGCATTAACATTTTCTCACATTTCTCACAAAGTTCAAACCTTCGTCGGTGCCTTTGTCGGTGCAGAACGTTTCATCGACATTGTGGGTTTTGTCGGGGAGAAAAAAAACTGCAAACATACAGCACTTCAGAGTCACACTGATCCAACATTTATGTAAATTTGTCTGACACATTCTGTACTGTACAGGAGACACGGAGGAGACTGATGGACAATGGTCTACAGTCCCTCAGCCAATCAGGACGCAGAACACAATGGTCTACAGTCCCTCAGCCAATCAGGACGCAGAACACAATGGTCTACAGTCGCTCAGCCAATCAGGACGCAGAACACAATGGTCTACAGTCCCTCAGCCAATCAGGACGCAGAACACAATGGTCTACAGTCCCTCAGCTCATACTCTGTGAAAAATCTTGTAAAAAATTGCGCTAAAAATCCTCGAAACAGCGAGACCACGAAAGGTGAACCGCGATATAGCGACAGACAACTGTACTTCAAACTCTTATGAGCTTTAAGTCGTATTATAAAGCCAGTACTTCCTCAAAAACAGACCTGGAGTTGTGTTTTGTTTCATTCACATGTTTAATTAACACTTTATTATTAGTCTGTTACATCTCCAAAGCTCAAAATGCTCTGCTCCACCTTGTGATGTCATCAAGTGGTAGTTTTCAACCATTTTAACAGCTCCTTTTACCTTTAGTTCAGTAGAGATCGGGCAGTTTCTGAGCTGAAATGATCCAAATGACTCAAAAATCAGCATCAAAATCAAACATATTTACAGCTTTTGAGATGCGATAATTGTGCCGGCTCCAGTTTAGTTTCAGATTTGCGATGTGTTGTGTCGTTGTGTTGTGTCGTTGTGTCGTTTCGTTGTGTCGTCGTATTGTGCCGTCGTACGAGGAACAGCAGGCGACCTCTTAACAGCTGGGACTCGAGATCTCGACTGCAGACGGAGGAGGATGTTCAAACCTGGTACCTTCTCGCTGCATGGCGCCAGCATCAACCGCTTTACCACTGTGCGCTTTTGTGCTCCTCAGCGTTTCCCTTTTTGGTCTGAACTAAAAGAGGAGACAAACTACAATCTGAAAAACGATCATAAGACAAATACGAGTTTAATTTAATACGTTCTTCCTGTTTCATATTTTTGATTTTTAGCCTTTTAAGTTAAATTGAAAAGCGTCTTTCTGAATTTGAAACACAAATCAACTTTTAAAAGGCTCATATTACACAGTTTAATATGTTTTAATGTTGTTTCCTCTGTTCCACCTTGTGATGTCATCGTGTGGTGATACAGGAAGTACTCTGCTGTGTTTTTAAACTCCATAAACACCTTCACTAGAATCATTTGGATTATTTCAGCCCTGGAATTGCAGATTTCTACAGAACTAAAGGTAAAAAATGAGCTGTTAACATAAAAAAAACTACCACTTCATGACATCACAAGGTGGAACAGAGCGTTTTGAGCTCACCTTATGCATTCAGAACATCATAATTATTCACAGTGATGAGTTTATAAGCACTTTTCACAACTGTCAGAGACCAGAGCTGAGTTTTGGCTCGCGGTAATGCTCACAATGACTAGCATGTGAACGCACACTTCCTGATTATCCTACAGTAACACGCTTTATAATTTGATTCAGACAGCACTGGTATATTTTAACATCAAGAATTAATCATACTGAACGCTGCAGATTTAGGTTCTTCTCTCAGACAGAAAACACTCTGTTCCACCTTGTGATGTCATCATGTGGTGATACAGGAAGTGCTCCATTGTGTTTTTAAACTCCACACACCTTCATTTCTAGAATCATTTGGATAAATTAACTCTGGAATTGCCGATCTCTAGTGAACTAAAGGTAAAAGGAGATGTTAAAATGGTTGAAAACTACCACTTTATGACATCACAAGGTGGAACGGAGCGTTTTGAGGTTTGGAGATGTTACAGACTAATAATAAAGTGTTACTTAAACACGTGAATGAAACAAAACATGACTCCAGGTCTGTTTTTGAGGAGGTGACAGCGTTAGAACATGACTTAAACTTGACTTTTGTGAGATATAGGAGCTTTAATGTCATTTGTTTAGGTGTTAATGTAGTACTGTATTCTCTGGAGTATAAGTCGCACCGGCCAAAAAATGCGGTATAATGAAGAAAAAAACATATATTTCACATTGTTTCTGAGTATAAGTCGCACCCCCGGCCAAACTATGAAAAAAACTGCCTTATACTTTGGAAAATACAGTATTTATTTGTGTTTTGCGCAAAAAACTCAAAAACTTCAGGATGTTTCCACGAACATGGTCAAAATAACCCCTCAGATCAGATAAAAAGTACTTTTACTTTCAGTTTAGTTCAAAATGCAGTGGAGTAGAAAGTATAGATACTGCTCTCAAATGTAGTGAAGTAAAAGTAAAAGTATCCACTGTGAATATACTTAAGTAAAGTCCAGATACCTTCAAATTTTCTGTGTAATCCCTCATTCGTGGAGGTCCGATCCGTCGCAAAAGACGAAATTCAAACTCCTACGACGATTTGTCCAGTTGACAGATTTAAATAACGTCTTTTGATACTTCAAAATCCTCCTTAAGCGCAGTACTTTGACGCTTGTACTTCGTTATTTAAACACAGCTTGCGTTTGTAGCTGACGATGTGGAAAAGACGAGGATTGACGGCGTCCCCCTCGGCGTCTGTAATCTCGACGGGCCCGGTCCAGCATGCAGATGTCCAGATTACAGCGGGTCAGTATTCATAAGGTTACACCCCCGTGACGCCGCGGACCCTGTTAAAGGTTACCGTGGAAATAGAAAATAAATGGACGTGATTGTGCCTCATGAATAGCATTAGCACAACCGATTCGCCCGATGGCTCTGACGGACACGCCGCCGCCGACAGCGTTCCAGGTTTTCTCGTAGAATACATCGAAATGGGATTATGTGTTGGCAGAGAGCGGAGGAGCTGACTGTCGTGACGGTTGGTGTTTTATGTCTCTCTCGAGTCCTTGACAATGTGATGCTAATTTGATCTTTTGAATAATTAGCCTAGCGAGCGCTAATGTGTCTACAGCGCATTAAAGGTCCCGTATTACGCAAAATTGACTCTCGTGAGCTTTTATCCTCCTCGAAAACAGACCTGGAGTTGTGTTTTTTCATTCACACATGTTTGAGCAACACTTTATCATTAGTCTGTCTGCTCTGTTCCACCTTGTGATGTCATCAAGTGGTAGTTTTCAAGTTCCTTTTACCTTGAAGATATGCAAAATGTGAATATTTATAATTGCAAACCCAAAATGCTGCAAAAGGAGCTGATTTAAAATAGAACTGATCTTGTAAACTTCCAAATAAATGTGTAAAAAGTGATATTTATGCAAATTAGTGGGTAAGTTTCAAGTTATTTTTAATTTAAGTAATTTATTTGATACTTGAAAATCCCATATTGCGCAAAAAAACAGACTCGTGTGAGGTTTAAACTGTTGAATGTCGTTACCTCCTCAAAAACAGACCTGGAGTTGTGTTTTTTTTCGTTCTCACATGTTTGAGTCACACTTTATTATTAGTCTGTAACATCTCCAAAGCTCAAAACGCTCTGTCCCACCTTGTGATGTCATCAAGTGGTAGTTTTCAAGTTTATATCTACCTTTTATTACCTTTAGTTCAGTAGAAATGGGCAATTCCAGGTCTGAAATTATCCAAATGATTCTAGAAATGAAGTAACACAGTGGAGCACTTCCTGTATCACCACATGATGACATCACAAGGTGGAACAGAGTGTTTTCTCAGCCTAAATCTGCAGTTTTTTGTGTTAAACGTGTGTGAATGAAACAATAAAACACAACTCCAGGTCTGTTCGAGATGAGGATCAGAAAATAGCGTAAGAAGAACTCTTTAAACTCTCAGGTTTCAAATGTCAAATCTTACATCACGAGTGTTTCATAAATGGAGCGACTCTGGGTTTGGGTGAAAAAAGTTTAAAGCTAACTCTGGGCTAAGGCTAAACTCTGATAAAACTCGATTTGGGTCAAAAATAATGATCAGATTGGACTGAGACAAACCTTTATGGGCTCGATCTCACGTCAATGCTCGATTTTTAAAAATGTTTGCCTGAGGTGGATATTCTCGTTCTTTTAACCGCTCAAGCTAACATAAGTGGCTAACGCTAGCAACTTTACACCATAACGGTTTATTTAAGAGTGTTTTATTCATCTTCAGGATCCATCTGCTTCACTCAGTCGTGTCGTGTCCATTTAAAAACCCGTCGCTGTTATTTTTCCAGCTCTTGCAGTGCATTGTGGTCCGTATTGACCGGTCCACGCTGCTTTTCACGATGCATTGTGGGAACTTTTGAGTGCACTACTTTCTCATTCTCTGGACATTCGGACACGGCTAAAAATGGCGTAACTCGAATTAGCGCTCGAAGTAGGGCAGAGCGTGGAGACTGTGGAGAGTTTGAAATGGCTGTTGAACACTTTTACTGCCAAACTGCGGATGATTCGACTCGGGATGGATCAATTAACAATAATATCGTTTATCGGGATCAAAATGGTGGACAGTAATCGTTCTTGGGACATTTTATACAATCGTGGTAATCGCTAACAAAGATATTCACCATTATATAACCAGAATGTGCAAAAAAAACAGCAAAAAAACACAACTTATCCACAGAGAAATTTTGGGGTTTAGGGGCCCAAAATTTGTCTTAGTTGGGGGCCCATGTGAAACTTCTCACCCCGGGCCCCCAATTTTCAGTTGACGGCCCTGCTCATTGAGAGTATTCTCCGCTAAATCGAAGTTGTTTTCACTGATAACAAAGTACAAAACTGTAAACAGCTCTTATTCATACGATTAAAATGATAATTCTTCATCTCCAGAACATTTTAAACTGTCAGCAGCTTTGATAATAATCGTGATATAATCGTTAATCGTAATTATTTTGGCCGTGATAATCGTAATAGTTTCAACATCGTCTCATTTTGACCTGATTTAATGTGGAATAAAACTTATATTAAACACACAGATGATACAAAGATAAGTTAAGAAGTTGTCGATACGATACATATCTCGATACTTAGGCCACGATACGATACGAATCTCGATACAATACGAATCTCGATACAATACGATATATTTCAAATCGATTCAATGCGATTCAGTGGAAAATCAAGGCTTTCGAGGAACATAATGATCAACCCCATTTACACAAAAAATGAACATAATTTGATTTTTAATTTTTTTATTCATCTTCCATTTATTGAAGACGAATGAACATAAAAAAGTACATTTTTTGTGCATTTTATCAACTAGAAAAACACGTCAGACTGTTGCTTAAGCCACAGTTTATCCGAGCTCCACATTTACACGTAACAGGGACATGTGCAGTTTAACGACTCTCGACTAAAACACAACTGTGACTAAAATCAGAAATTAACATGAAATAAACCGATTTTAATCATCAAAACCGTCAATTAAATGTCAAATGAGTTTCTTTTGTCTAAACGAGCCACACAAATGTAGAGCTGTGACAGAATAATGTGCTAAAATATGTGGAAAAAATACTCGATACAGCAGCCCACGATATCGATACCGTATCACGATGTATCAATATTTTTGCACGTCCCAAAAGTCGCTGGAGTTGTTGGAGTTAAGACGTTTGGCTGCGCATCCAAGCCGCGGCTTGGATGCGCAGCCAAACGTCTTAACTCCAACAACTTTTTATCCACTTCTTTGATTTTTTTTTTTCTCACACAGACTCGACATTTCAACATCTGCCACAAAAACGAACAAACTTACCCATTAAGCTGAAGCAGAATCGATGGCGGGTGCAAAATCTGCGACGTTAATGTTAATTTCTCATGTTTAAATTAAAGCGTAAGTACTTTTTTTTACAATAATATGGTTAAATTAACGATTCCTTTGACATCGGAGCCACTGTTTCACTTGTTCTACTTTTACTCCTCTGGCTCCTATAAAGTAAATCTTGAAATTAATGAGTCCGAGTCTCCCTGAAATAACAGTTAATACTTTCTCTTACGTAACATATAACCATTTTGCCCAAAAGTGATTCTGTGGATTATTAATCTTGTGCAAACACTGCATAATTTGACCATTTTCTCTTACAAGGAAACTCTTTAACTTCCATACTTTGTTAAAAAAAAAAAAAAATCCCCAGCAGTGTAGTCCATAAAAACAAGTACTTAGAAATATATATATGGGATGTCGAATAACCTTAAGGCTGCAGACTCCCACTCACTTACGCCACACGGGGATGGGAAGTTGAACTGCGAGTATGGAAAGTATTTGATGAAGGTAGAAGCGGACAGGTTTGTATGATCAAGGCTAAAGCTAAGTGACGACTTATGTGCGACTTCTCCACACATTTCAACACATTTCTTTGCCGTCTGGCCTTGTTCTTTTGCGTTATCGCCATTGTGCCGAGTCAGGGCCGTGGTACTGCTCTGATCTTTTCTTATAATCATCAAGTGGAGGCTGTACTTTCAAGTTGTTTTACAGTGAATGTGCTTAAAACGACCTTTATTATGCAAAACTTGACTTTTGTGAGCGTGAAGTCGGGTTATAAAGCTGTTACTTCATCAAAAACAGACCTGGAGTGGTGTTTTGTTTCGTTCACACATGTTTGAGTCACACTTTATCGTCCGTTTGTCGACGTCTCCAAAGCTCAAAATGCTCCGTTCCGCCTTGTGATGTCATAAAGTGGTCGTTTTCAAGTTAACATCTCCTTTTTACCTTTTGTTTCTGTAGTAGATTGGCAGTTCTGGAGCTGAAATCATCCAAATGATTCTAGAAATGAAGGTGTGTGGAGCTTAAAAACACAGTGGAGCACTTCCTTCCTTCAAGTTAGCAGCTACCCACAGCGTTCAGCTCCAGTCAGATGAAGCTCGTCGAGGCTAGAGCGGTTATAGCGGCGAATTTGGAGCCGAATTTCATATTTGGAATTTGACCACGAGTATCATAGCAACCAAAGAGCCAATCCAGAGCGAAGCTGTTGAATGTTACACTCTTTTCCTTAGCAATGCTGTCAATCAAACCTGTTGCTAACGCTAGCAGGGGCGACCTCGGGGAAAGACGGCGCCTGATTTGTCTGTTATTTATGTTCATGTCTTGATTTACGGATAAAATAGTGAAATAAAAACTCCAGGATCATGTAGAGGGTTAATACGAACATTTAAGACCAAAATGAGTCTGACAGCAGCAGTTACAGAGAGAGAGGGGGCGCTGTTTTTACAATAAAAAGTGAATTGGAGCCAGAGTTGATGTAGCCGAAAGCGCATTCTCGATCACTTCCTATTTGGGACGTGGCAGCTAGCAGGTTAGCTATGTCCATTTATATAAATAGTCTATGGCAGCTACTTTTTTACCTTTTTACTTTTTGTTTAGTTGACAGTTCACTAGAATCATTTGGATCATTTCAGACCTGAAACTGAAGTTTAAAAACACAATGGAGCACTTCCTGTATCACCACATGATGACATCACAAGGTGGAACAGAGCATTTTGAGCTTTAAGTCATGTTCTAATGTTATTACCTCCTCAAAAACAGAGCTGGAGTTGTGTTTTGTTTCACTTCCTGTATCACCACATGATGACATCACAAGGTGGAACAGAGTGTTTTCAGTTTGAGAGAAGAACAGCCTAAATACGCAGGGTCTGTGTGTTGAACGTGCCTTGAAAGTTCCTCAATATGGCTTTAAACATCTCCATCTTGCATTTATTCAGATACAATGACGTCGTTTTTATCGCTAATAAAATACTCGGTGACTTTTTCCCGCTCGTCGCCACGGAGACAACTTTAAAGCCCTACTGCGGGACATTCTCGGCGAAACATGGCGACTCTTCCCCCCCAAAAAAACCCGTCCAATCGTAAACTTCTCGATTCTTGATCTATTTCTGACCTTTCTGGAGAGTTTAATGACCAATCTGGCAACAACTTTCTCCGGTTTTGAGTCTAAAGATTGTATCCTTGACCCGGAACCAAAAACTTCAATTTGTTCTTTGACCTTTTCAGATATGTCGCCTCACCTGAGCACGACTCTCACCGAAACGCACGAACCAACAGAACGGCGGCGGCGCAGAGACCCGCAGCTCGAATCCGAAACGTTCTGAAGTAGTTATCCTGCGTATACTTTACCTACAGCGTGTTTTTTACATCGAGATACTGCGATCCTGATCTAACAAAGTGCTAATTAAAAGTACTAATTGGAATTACAATATCTGCATCTCAAATCTTAATCCTGGTAATGACTGAAAGGTGCTTTATGCTACGTTTGGTTTTCAAGGTAATTTACAGCAGCCGTGGAGCAAGAAGTACTACATTTAGTCAAGTAAAAGTGCAGATACCAGAGCAAAAATACTCTAAAGTAAAAGTATTTAAGTACTTTTGTTTGACTGTGAACAAGATAAACCCTCAGACTTTCTGCAGGTCTCAGACGATACTAAAAAAATACTTTTACTTTACTTACTGTTCATAAATGTGGTGGAGTAGAAAGTACAGATACTGCTCTCACATGTAGTGGAGTAAAAGTAAAAAGTATCCACTGTAAAATGTACTGAAGTACAGATGCATACATTTTTTTTTAACTTAATTACAGTTCTGCTTTTACTTTATTAATGTTCACCACCGACACTGAAAAAACAACAAATCCTCCTCCTCTATCGCTATCTATTCTTCTATTTCTCCTCTATCGCTCTATCTCTCCATCTCTCTACCTCTCCCTCTATCTCTGTATATCTCCCTCTATCCCTCTATTTCTCTGTCGCTCTATCTTTCCTCTATCTCTCCCTCTATCCCTCTATCTCTTTATCTCCCCCTCTCTCTATCTCTCCCTCTATATTTCCCTCTATTCGTCTATCCATTCTTCTATCTCTCCTCTATTCCTCTATTTCTCTATCGCTCTATCTTTCCCTCTATCGCTCCCTCTATCCCCCTATCTCTTTTTCTCCCCCTCTATCTCTCCATCTCTCTATCTCTCCCTCTATATCTATCTCTCCCTTTATCCCTTCATCTCTCCCACTACCCCTCTCTTCCTCCATCCCTTTATCTCTCCATCTATATATCTCTCTCTCTGTGTCATCTCCCTATCCCTCCCTCTCTCCCTTTATCTATCTATCTCTCTCTCTCACCATCTCTCCTAAACTTCCCCCTATTGCTCTCCCGCTCCTCCTTCCTCCTCCTTCTCTCTTTTATCTGTTAATTCTCCTCCTTCCTCCTCCTTCCTCCTCCTTCCTCTCCTCTCTCTCTTTATCCGTTTAAAACCTCCTCCTGATGCCCTCCCGCTCCTCCTTCCTCCTCCTCCTTCTCTCTTTCATTTGTTTAAAACCTCTTCCTGATGCCCTCCCGCTCCTCCTTCCTCCTCCTTCTCTCTTTTATCTGTTTAAACCTCCTCCTGATGCCCTCCTGCTCCTCCTTCCTCCTCCTTCTCTCTTTTATCTGTTTAAATCTCCTCCTGATGCCCTCCCGCTCCTCCTTCCTCCTCCTTCTCTCTTTTCTCTGTTTAAACTTCCTCCTGATGCCCTCCCGCTCCTCCTTCCTCCTCCTTCTCTCTTTTCTCTTTTTTAAATCTCCCTGATGCCCTCCCGCTCCTCCTCCTCCTCCTTCTCTCTTTTATCTGTTTAATTCTCCTCCTGATGCCCTCCCGCTCCTCCTTCCTCCTCCTTCTCTCTTTTATCTGTTTAAACTTCCTCCTGATGCCCTCCCGCTCCTCCTTCGCTCCTCCTTCCTCCTCCTTCTCTCTCGTCGTCCTCTTGGATAATTGTCTCGACGAGCAGCAGCTGCAAATCCTCCCAAAGAAACCAGACAAATTATATTTGATCTGGAGCACAGACAGATCCTCGACTGAAGCTGGGATTTGTACAAAAGCTTCCATCATATAAAAGAAAGAAACATAATGATTAATACGATGAAAGGTGCAGGTCATTGCCAGAACGTCTTTTTCTTTTATCATGGCTAACATCGACTAGCATAGGACGTGATCATGGGCACACTTCAGTTCACTTTCTATTGAAAAACCATGTCCCCTCTCTCTGTACCTGCTGCTGTCAGATTCGTCATTTTTGTCTTAAATGTTCGTATTAAATGTGTTTCTGGAGTACTTTGACAAACAGGTGAATATGCAAATATAAGAGTATGAACCCCACCCCCTCCCTCATTTATCTGTATGTATTTTTTTATTTTTTTATTTAACAATTCATTTTATGTCTGTTGTCTGATTTATGTAATAATTTTGTATATTGATTTCATTATTTATATTTACTTTATTATTATTTTTTATTTATTTATCAATTTTTATTTTACTTTACCTCCTAAAAACTTTTATAAAAATGATCATAAAAAAAAAAAATAAAATAAATAAATTCAATTAAAAAATCCATATTAACCAGTTCTACATGATCCTGGGGTTTTTATTTCACTATTGTGTCTGTAAATCAACAGATGAACATTACATAACAGACAAATCAGGTCCTTCTTTCCCCGACGTCGCTCCTGCTAGCGTTAGCAACAGGTTTGATTGACAGTGTTGCTAAGCACCTGCACCACTGGTTTAGGAGGGAGCGGGAACCTTTAACCAGCAGAAAGCTGGAAAATCAAACATTGGTTAATAAAGAACAAGCAGATTAACATTCACAGGAAACAAGAAAATGGAGAACTGAAAAATAAAAGCTGTTTTAAAATTCTGAGGAGGTATTTTACTTCTCTGGGGTATTAAAGAGGAGGTATTTACTTCTATGGGGTATTAAAGAGGAGGTATTTACTTCTAAGGAGTATTAAAGAGGAGGTATTTACTTCTATGGAGTATTAAAGAGGAGGTATTTACTTCTCTGGGGTATTAAAGAGGAGGTATTTGACTTCTGTGACGTATTAGCGGCTAACATATAACATATTTAGCTCACGGTGTTTCCTTTTATTGTTTTGAAAATGCTATATTTGCTAAAAACGACGCATTAACATGTTTGTAAAAGTTTCATTTTTGACACCGTTTTGAGTACCCCCTCTCCTTGCTCCCCACGCTAAGTCACTCCCCCTTCAGAGCGCTATCACGACATAATCACCATGCGGGAGTGTGGCGTTTTGTACCATGCTTTTGTATATTTATGAAGACTTGTCGTGTTGGCTTGTGGGCGGAGCCTTGGACTTGATCGTACCGCTAACGGCAACGAGAGTTCGAATAGAGCTTGGGAGAGATCGCTAAATTACTCAAACATGCATGGGTGACATTGAAAACTTCCAGCTTCCAACTTCTACGAGGATATTTTTGATGTAATGTGGTGGAACGCTCCAAAAAAGTCGTGTAATACCTCCTCGTTAGCCGTTAGCTAGCTAGCACATACGAACACAACGACGTCTTTCATTAAAACAAACGGCGTTACGATAGAAAGGAGAGAGTAAAGAAGGTGTAAAACTGCTGCGGGATCCCTGAAGGCTGCTCGCTCTTATTTCCGTTCCATTTTCCCTGTTGAAACGGTGTGTGCGGCTTCAGCGGATCCATAGATTTAAAAGGACCTGGCATCAGCATAAGCGATACCTCTGTGGCTTGTACAACACTGTAATCAAGCCAAGTACATCCGTCTGATCCAGCTCCTCCTGCGCCTCCTGCTCCTCCTTCAAACAGCCAGCACTGCAGCAGCCCCCCCCCCCCCCCCCCGCGCACTGCCTCCGGGTTATCGAGGCTGCGCTCAAGTCCTGTCCAATTAACTCCGCGACATGCTAATTGGGAAAACAATACAAAAACGCGAAAGAATAATCTGCAAAAGTAATATTAGCTTAGGTTTTTGTTGTATATTACGCAAAAATAGACTCTCGTGAGCGTTAAGTCGTGTTATAATGTTGTTTCCTCCTCAAAAACAGACCTGGAGTTGCGTTTTGTTTCATTCACGTGTTTGTATAACCATTTATTATCAGTATATCTACATCGCCAACGCTCAAAATGCTTCGTTCCACCTTGTGATGTCATGAAGTGGTAGTTTTTTTCGAGTTAGCAGCTACGTTTTTGTTTTTTTTTACCCTTTATTTCAGCACAGATTGACAATTCCAGGGCTGAAATGAGCCAAATGATTCTAGAAATGAAAGTGTTTGTGGAGTTTAAAAACACAGTGGAGCACTTCCTGTATCACCACATGATGACATCACAAGGTGGAACAGAGCATTTTGAGCTTTAAGTCATGTTCTAATGTCGTTACCTCCTCAAAAACAGACCTGGAGTTGTGTTTTGGTTCATTCGCACATGTTTGAGTAACACTTAATTATTCGTCTGTAACATCTCCAAAGCTCGAAATGCTCTGTTCCACCTTGTGATGTCATAAAGTGGTAGATTTTTTCAAGTTAGCAGCTACATTTTTACCTTTAGTTCAGTACAGATTGATTTTCAGGGCTGAAATGATCCAAATGATTCTAGAAATGAAGGTGTGTGCAGTTTAAAAACACAGTGGAGCACTTCCTGTATCACCACTTGATGACATCACAAGGTGGAACAGAGTGTTTTGTGTTTGCGAGAAGAACTCAGCCTAAACGTGCAGGGTTTGTGAATGTTTGCGAAATGGGAAACAACATTAAAGCACAGATGAGAGCATAGCGTAATACGAGTCCTTTAAACACCATCTGTCGCCACAGCTGCCCTGAGGCGAGCGGGCGGAAATGTGGCTTTTATTCTGCCATTATCAGTCATTTAACATATTGTCACAGTCAAAGTGCGTGAAGTGTCTTGCCCAAGGACAGAGGAACAATATGAGCAAGCAACAGAGCCACATTTGAACCACAAACTTCAAATGTGCTGCATACGTCTTATTTATGGCAATTTTAATCAAAAAACACGATAATAAAAACGAGAAAATTTCTTAAAGAGGACGTATCACGCCATTTTCTCTATGTTCTAATGTTCTCGTCACAAACAGACCTGGACTTGTGTTTTTTGGTTTCATTCACACATGTTTAACACACAAAACCTGCAGATTTCAATTCTCTCAAACTGAAAACACTCTGTTCCACCTTGTGATGTCATCATGTGGTAATACAGGAAGTGCTCCACTGTGTTTGTAAACTCCACACACCTTCATTTCTAGAGTCATTTGGATGATTTCAGCCGTGGAATTGCCGATTTCTACTGAACAAAAGGTAAAAAAGGTAGATGTTAACGTGAAAAAACTACCACTTCATGACATCACAAGGTGGAACAGAGCGTTTTGAGCTTTGGAGATGTTACAGACTAATAATAAAGGATTAATTAAGCATGTGAATGAAATAAAACACAACTCCAGGTCTGTTTTTGACGAGGTAACGACATTATAACACGACTTAACGCTCAGAAGAGTCAATTTTGGTGTAATATAAGACTTTTAATAGAAAAAATGTCGTCGATATTTCTGTTTTCTCTCAAACGTTGATGCTCCTGGAGTTGTTCACGACGCACAACCTGAACAAAATCCTACTTTTGACATCCAATCGAAAGCAAATGCAAATATCCAAAGCATATCTCACCCTTCAAGCCAAACTATTTTACCTCCGAACGTTGAAAAGTTGCCATTTTCACGAAGTTTCTTGCTTATTTGATTAAACGTTGAGTCGCTCACCTTTACGCCGGCTTCGTTCTGAATACTTTTCGCTTTGGCAGTACATAGTAGAGCTCGCAGTCCACGGTTCTGACCTTGCTCCTGCGGGCCTAGCTTAATGCAGTGCACATTCTGGGACTTATCGCTGTTCCCAGGGTTGTGAAGGTGCCGGATTCAAACTATGACTCAGCAGCAGCGAAAAGTCCGTGTCAGCAGAGCCCACATTATACATGCTGTTTGAATCCCACCTCCTGCTTATCGCCGGGCGCCCCTGTTCGCATTACCGACGGCATTAGCCACAGCGCGCTCCGTCTGATCAAAGCTAAATCTATCATAATGGTGCCGTGTCAGCCCCCTCTGAGCCAAGCACAAATGAGCAGTCCTTTCCTTTGTAGGTTTTTCCACTTCAGACCAAACCTTACACACTGCGCTTTGGAAAATATGTCAGAGCTGATGGGTAAGACGTTCCAGCTCCGAGATGGGAATGTTTAATGGTGCGTTATGTAACTTTTTAGAGAAAAGAAGTGGGCTAAGTGAGCGTGACGTCACCCACGGCGTTCAGCTCCGGTCGAATGAAGCGCGTCGAGGCTAGAGCGGTTATAGCGGCTAATTTGGAGCTGAAATGCGACTGTGAGTATCATAGCAACCAAAGAGCCAATCCAGAGCGAGGCTGATGAAAGTCACGCCCCTTTCTGCTCGTATTGCTGGTTTAGCTTTGCAATCAACCTGTTGCTAACGCTAGCTGGAAAGAGGCGCCTGATTTGTCTCTTATTAATATTCATATCTTGATTTACAGACACGAAATAAAACACCAGGAGCACATTTTACGTTATACATGTGGATTAAAAGTGTCAAAGATTTTGTATCGTGTCAGAAACAAGTAGCCTGGCGACCAGACTGGTGCTTTCTGTTTAATATTCTAGATACAGAGCGTGTTAGTCTGGTCGGACATAGATGAGCTGGTCGCTTTTGTTCAGTGACACATGAGAAACTCAAACTCACTGGTCATCTGCTGAAAGTAACGCTCCTTCCTGTCAGTCTAACCTGTTGCTAACGCTAACGGGAGCGACGTCGGGGAAAGAAGGCGCCTGATTTTTCTGTTATTAATGTTCAAATCTTGACTTACGAACATGATGGCGAAATAAAAACTCCAGAATCATGTAGAGGGTTAATACGAACATTTAAGACCAAAATGACGAGTCTGACAGCAGCAGTTACAGAGAGAGGAGCCACGTTTTTTCAATAGAAAGTGAATTGGAGCCAGAGTCGATGTAGCTCGTTTTCTGTTTGGAACGCAGCGGCTAGCACATTAGCTATGTACATTTATATATACAGTCTAAGGGAGAAAACTTATCTGTTCCCCTGTTCCACTGCACCAGGGCAAGTTACAGGTCAGATCTGTGGGGAGGTGAGCCCACTTATAGAATGCAGGTTTTTTCATGTTTTTGAGCAATAAAAACCCTCATAATTTAATAAGTTTATTGCCATACTGTGGAACATTCAAGCCAAGCCAATAACACATCCATAGAGACCAGCAGGTGTAGGAAAGTAGGAAAGTTACATGATGCAGCTTTAAATGGAAATTAGCCACTTTTGTCAGCAGATATTTTAGTCACTATAGTTTAGCGTTTTATGTTTTAGTTTTGTTTTAAAGTTTGGTCTTTTAAAGCTCCAAATAAAGCTTCTTTTCAACAAACCAGTGTGTTTTGGTCCCATTTTCCTCCCTACATTGGTAGAGGAATAGCGCCATCTGCTGTTCACCTTTAAAGTATTACTTCAGAGAGGTTCATTTTCATGTTCCAATATTATTTCCAAGTAAAAACCAAGGTAGATTCCTCAAAAGGTTCATATGATGTTACGGTGTCATGTCTTGCAGTTGATTTACACAGATTTTGATGCCATTGGAAGGAGAATAGCGCCATCTGCAGTCCGACCTCTCCACGACACCGTCCCAGGTCCTCGAAAGTCGATAGGCCCCCTCGTCCCCGTTTACTGTCCCGTGGGCTCGTTTCCAGACCACAAAAGCCTCCTTAATCCAAAGTTTGCGTTGTGCTCCATCCAAATGACCTTCAAGGACCTGAGACGATGTCCTGGAGAAGTCGGACAGCAGATGGCGCTATTTCCCTACCGATGCCAATAGAAGAATGGCGTTAAAATCTGTGTAAATCGGCCGCACGAGTCGTCACTGTAACATCACATGACACTTCTGAGGAACATACTTTGGTCTGTAACGACGAACCAAAGAAACGCCAAAATGAACCTTTTTGAAGAACAAGTCAAACTGCAGATGGCGCTATTCCCAGACCGACGCAGGTAGGAGAACGGCACCAAACTCTGTGTAAATCAGCAGCATGAGACGCCACCCTGACATTACGACACTTCTGAGGAACCTACTTTGGTCTGTTACGAAGAACCTCAACTTGGAAATAATATTGGACGACCGAAATGAACCTGTGTGAAGAAATAGGTCCCCAACAGTCGATATTTGCATTTCAACTTTTGTGCCAGTCCTTTTTCTGTCCAAAACCCTCCAGTTTTAATGATCCGCATGTGCTACAAATCAAACCTAAGTAGCATTTGTCTTGCAGAACGGTAGATTTTTGGTTTGAGTACGAAAATCTCATTAAAAAACGAGACTGTAGCAGATGGTATCAGACCTTCAGCTGACCCTCCATTTTCATATCGACAAAAAGTAGCTCTGTTTTTGTTTTGTTCTGTTTATATGAGCTTTTAGTGTTCACCGACTCCATAAAATCATCTCATAAAACGCAACTGTAAACTTGTGCTCTTCATTAAAAGCTAGAGAAATACTGAAAACTTCCTTAATACGGCGCCATAGTGCCATAGTTGGACCTCTGGGGGAGCTATAGGGTGAGGCCCAGACTTTACTGCTCGGGTTATGGCTTTAGGCAGTGAACACCAACACTCTTAATGAAGTAATGTTGGACAAACTGCACTTTTAGAGGCGCTCTACCTGATTTTTACAACTTGAAAAACTTGAAAAAAGAACTTGTTTATTTGAAACTCTCTCCGAATGTGTTCCCAGAATCCTAATAATTCACTGCAATGAGTTTATGGGCGCTTTTCACTTTCTTTCCAACTTTCACAGAGCAGAGTGGAGCTTTGGCGTCACAGTAAAAGCTAACTAGCCTGGTAACAGTGCACTTCCTGGTTCTCGGACATGATTGCTTTATAGTTAGATGCAGACAGAGCACAGTATGAGATGTTATAATATATCTGTAGTGAGATGAAATGGACAAAAGTAGGGTACAGCCACTTTGAAATGAGTTTCTATTTTAATGAAGACTGCGTTAGCCTCATTTACACTGGTTCGCTTTGAAACGGATCTGTCTAAAGTGAACAGTTCTTCCCCATTTGAGAGGTCTGAGGTGGACCCTGGATGGTACTCGCTCCCACAGGGGTCAGAGGCTGGTACAGTGCAGCTGCAGGTGTGATTAAAATGACCAAAACGAAATGACTGGACAAGAGAGAACACAGAGTCAGGCAAAAACGACACGGAAAAAAGCAGATACAGTTGTCCTTTGCTATATCGCGGTTCACCTTTCGTGGTCTCGCTGTTTCGCAGATTCTTTTTTAGTGCAATTTTTCATGTTTTTTTTACATTTTATAAACGTGCATTGTGTTCTGCGTCCTGATTGGCTGAGGGACTGTAGACCATTGTGTTCTGCGTCCTGATTGGCTAAAGGACTGTAGACCATTGTGTTCTGCGTCCTGATTGGCTGAGGGACTGTAGACCATTGTCCATCAGTCTCCTCCGTGTCTCCTGTACAGTACAGAATGTGTCAGACAAATTTACATAAATGTTGGATCAGTGTGACTCTGAAGTGCTGTATGTTTGCAAGTTTTCTCCCCGACAAAACCCACAATGTCGATGAAACGTTCTGCACCGACAAAGGCACCGACGAAGGTTTGAACTTTGTGTTTAAACAAGAGAGAAATGTGAGAAAATGTTAATGTCTGTGTGAGAAAAGTGTATAAAGTGTGTGGTGAGGGGTTTTACAGCAAAACATATAGATTACATGTAAAAAATAAAGCTGATACTTCGCAGATTTCACCTATTGCGGGTTATTTTTAGAACGTAACCCCTGCGATAAACAAGGGACCACTGTACAAACATAATATAACCATTTCTCACCTCACTCTGACTTGGTCTTCTGATAAACCGCTGTATTTCCAGTGATGGCGACTTACACGTTGAGCCCACATGCTCCGCAAAATAAAGCTAGCACGCCGCTAACACCTGTTTACTGATGCATGGTGCTTACGTAAGAAGCATGAAAACACAACTCAGCTGGAGAAAGTCGCACCTTCCTCAGCTGGAGGAAGGTGCGACTTTCACCTCCAGCTGCACGTACTTCTTCCTGGTTCTGGTCAGGACTCGAGCAGCAGCAGAAAAGAGGGAGGGAGGGTCATTTGTGATTCATGATGGAGGTGAAAATACAGAACCAAACAGGCGGCACAAGCCCAGATAAAGCTGTAAAGTCGTATGTGCTTTTTTCATGCAGTAGAAGTTCATATAAAGCTTTAAAACCAGGAGCAGGTGTGAGTATAAAAGTTTGTTACCAGATTATTAAATTTGCAGTGAAGTTTTGCTTTTCCCTGGAGTGTGTTCCATTTTCGTGAAGCAAAACAGCTAAAAGCCTCTTTCCGTCTCAGTTTTGGTGCGGCTCGTCCTTTAACTTAACAAGCGGGTGAGGTATTCTGGCAGTTTTCGAAGTCGTCCCTTAGTTCCCTTAATGTCTTACGGTGCTTTTCTCTTCGACACATTTGGTCAGAAATATCATTGTGCGGCTGTGAGACTGATCCGCCACTGAAAAAGCAAAAGTGAAGTTATCTACAAAACAGAATGAAGAGTTTAGGGAGCAGTCCAAAGCGAGTATATCCTTTGAACGCTGCACCTCTGTGACAATAACCCCGCGGACTCTGCCTCGGGAGCCGGCGTTGGGCAGGTGTAAACAGACATGAATCAAAATGGCGGCGTTTGTGCTCGGCCCGGGCTCAGCAGGCGGCGCTTTGAAGGAGGGATCGATGGAGGATGGGTGCCTCTTCTCCCTGTAGCGCTGTTTAGAGCTTTTGTTTTCTGTGTTTTGTGCGTCGACCCGGTTGAATTCAAGTGTATTTATATACCGCAGTTAACTTCAGGTGAACCGAGTGGATCAGGTGGAAGTTAAAAACAAAAAACGAGGCCAGCGAGCGAAAGAAAAGTAGATAAAAGAGCGAATAAAATACAGAGATATCCGGTTGAGCTAGTATTAAAGTCCTGCTAAGAAGACTGTTTATATAAATGGACGTAGCTAACCTGTTAGCCGCCATGTTCCAAATAGGAAGTGATCGTTGGCGCGCTTCTGGCTCCATCGACTCTGGTTCCAATTCACTTTCTATTGAAAAACCATCGTCTCTCTCTCTGTAACTGCTGCTGTCAGACTCGTCATTTTGGTCTTAAATGTTCGTATTAACCCTCTACATGATTCTGGAGTTTTTATTTCGCCATCATGTCCGTAAGTCAAGATATGAACGTTAATAACAGACAAATCAGGCGCCTCCTTTCCCCGACGTCGCTCCCGTTAGCGTTAGCAACAGGTTAGATTGACAGGAAGGAGCGTTACTTTCAGCAGATGACCAGTGAGTTTGAGTTTCCCATGTATCACTGAACAAAAGCGACCAGCTCATCTATGTCCGACCAGACTAACACGCTCTGTATCTAGAATATTAAACAGAAAGCACCAGTCTGGTCGCCAGGCTACTTGTTTCTGACACGATACAAAATCTTTGACACTTTTAATCTACATCTATAACGTAAAATGTGCTCCTGTCTGTAAATCAAGATATGAATATTAATAAGATCCTGGCGTTTATATTTCACGTTTGTGTTTTAAACTCAAGATTTGAACCGACAAATCAGCCGCCTTCTTTCCCCGAGGTCGCTCCCAGTAGCGTTAGCGACAGGTTGGATTGGCAGCGTTGCTCCTGCCAAACCGATGGTGCGAGTGGGAAGGGGCGTTAGCTTCAACAACGTCGCACTGGATTGGCTCTTTGGTCGCTATGAGATTCGCAGTCGGAATTCAAAATATGGAAGGAATATCGGCCCCGAATTCGCCGCTGTACCTGCTCCAACCTCGACGTCTGTGTCTAGATCAGCAGCTGTGCCAGTTGTTACGTCACATTACAGGCTTCTCCCTTATTAACATGATGTATTTCTTATTTCTCTTGAGGCGTGTGAGTAAATATCTTGTTACAGAATCATTTCTATGTATAAATATTACATAATGGGTTTGCAGTTCACCTTTACGCTCGTGTGGGAAGAGCTGTTACTGCTGTTCCTTTAAACTCTTTAGTATCACTTTATAATAATGACACTTTTAGGAGCCGTAATAAAACCTGAACAAAGACCTGTGACTTTCAACCCGTAACTGAGTATTTACTAAACCTGAATCATCCTAAATAAACTGTTTGTCTAGTATGAATTAAGTCTTTGTTTATCCTTTGACAAGACTAATTAATATGTGGTTATTGTACCAAAGAAAACTGCCAAGGCCATTTGTGCAGCACAGTCTGTACAGAAAGAAAAGAGCTTTACAGAAGAAGAAAGACGTTAAAATCACACACATCAACACATAAATAATCATCATGAAATTAACATTAAAAGAGAAAAGTGCAGAATAAAACTCAGTCACAAGCAGCTAAACAGAACTGAGGCTGGATTTAAACTTTGTCAAAGTCGAGGCCTGAAACACATCTTCAGGAAGAATGTTCCAGGTTTTAACTGAACAAAACTGAAACAGTGATTCAACATGTTTAGTCCCGGTTTAGTCCCGGTTTAGTCCCGGTTTAGTCCCGGTTTAGCCCCGTTTTAGCCCCGTTTTAGCCCCGGCATAGTCCCGGTTTAGTCCCGGTTTAGTCCCGGTTTAGCCCCGGTTTAGTCCCGGTTTAGTCCCGGTTTAGTCCCGGTTTAGCCCCAGTTTAGTCCCGGTTTAGTCCCGGTTTATTCCCGGTTTAGTCCCGGTTTAGTCCCGATTTAGTCCCGGTTTAGCCCCGGTTTAGTCCCGGTTTAGTCCCGGTTTAGTCCCGGTTTAGCCCCGGCATAGTCCCGGTTTAGTCCTAGTTTAGTCCCGGCTTAGTCCTGGTTTAGACCTGCTTTAATCCTGTTTTAGTCCTGGTTTAGACCTGGATTAGTCCTGGTTTAGTCTTGGTGTTAGTCCTCCTTTAGCCCCAGTTCAGATTCAGATACGCCACAAATACATTTAATAGATTTAAGAAAATTTCTGAATATGGAGTAAATGTCAAGAAACCTTAATTTTTCACATAGAGCTGTTTTTCTTTTAGCTTCTGCACGTTTGACTCACAAGCTCTCCTCTCCTCCTCTCTCCTCCTCTCCTCTCTTCCTCTCCCCTCTCCTTCTCTCTCCTCCTCTCCTCTCTCCTCTCTTCCTCTCCCCTCTCCTTCTCTCTCCTCCTCTCCTCTCTCCTCCTCTCTCCTCCTCTCCTCTGTCCTCCTCTCTCCTCTCCTCCCCCTCTCCTCTCCTCCTCTCTCCTCCTCTCCTCTCTCCTCTATTTGAGAAACTCTGCACTAGTCCAACCTCCTGGAGACAAACGCAGGATAAGTCTCTGTTTGGGGTTTTGACACTTTACCTTTGATTTTGTGTTTTTTAGATGTAAAAAGCTGCAGATGTTACTGATTTGATGTGGCTGTTAAAGTTCAAGTCTGAGTCCATTATTATCCCTATATTTCCAGCCTGATTAGCCAAACTCTGTGTTCTACTCCATTACAGCAGCTACTATCTTTATCTTTATATGTCTCATTATTAACCTGTTTCCTGTGGCAGTTACACACAGACCCGTCAGTGTGAGTCCAGCACATCACAGTCGACACTTAACATTGTATATTCCTTCCACAGAAAATAAGTTTATTACTAAAGTGACCTTTTACCCTGCCGAAGGGGAGATGTATTTTATATCCAGATCTGCTATGGACTGTGACCTGTGACCTTTGACCTCAGTGCGGCCGGTTGTTCAGGATGTGGCTGTTGATGTCCAGAGCGATACATATTTTATAACATGTTCATATAGTCTCAGAGCTGTGTGGATTTTTGACGCATACACTCATGACGGCGACTTTGACCATTGAATCGTGAGTAGAGCTGTCAGCGTTAGCACGTTAGCACGTTAGCGAGTTAGCAGACAGTTAGCAAACAGTTAGCAAACGCAGATAAACACAGGGTCTGTTTTGAATAATCAGGGGTTCACGTTGAGCTGGAGGCTTTACCTGACAGAAGGAAGACTGTGCTCAGGAGCTGTGGGGATAAAATGCTCTATATTTACTCATAAGTTTATCGTTTTTCAGGCGAACGACGCAGATCAGTCGTTAGCAACTCAAAGACGCCGCAGACATCTCCGGCTAAACACAAAAACACAAGTAAAATAGGCCAAATATTTCACCAAACGACTGCAAAACGCTGTAAGATTCCAGACCAACTTTAACAACTTACGTCTGCCGCCACACGAGCCGGTTACACCCGCAAGCGGCAATGAAGGGCCTTTAAACCTGTTGTGCGGTCATGTGCATTAACCTGGAACATGTGGTCACACAAATTTATCACGGAATACAGTTAATTTTTTACTTAAATTTTAGCAAGTTCGGCTTTAAAATAATTAATTTACATTTGTGGAATAATTAAATAAGGTAAATTTTGTTAAAAAATAAAGTTTTAAGTCAAAATCGCTGAATTAAAATCCTTTCTATTAAGTTACTAAAATGTAACTCTATTTTTTATTGCAAAAAAACCCCCCAAAAAAACAGGAGTAATTTGTGTTAACACAGCATCACAAATGTCCAGAATGTGTATTTATATTTTTACGTTTTCCTCTATATTTTGGCGTTTAACCCATCCACACGACATAAAAACTGCCACTGCCACAAGTTCAACATTTTCTCCGTCAAAACTAAACAAAAAGACGTGCTTTTTGTCAGCTGAAAGGACTTTAAGCCACAAGATTCCAACACAATAAGATTCAGTTTTATCTCTGGATATTTCTTTGAATGTGCCGCAGTACAAAGGATCCAGCAGGGGGCAGACTTCAGTGAAAATCAAAGAGCAAAACCCAAGCCCCACATGAATAACTAGAGCCTGAGAATGTTCCTCTTTTGACATAGAAATCTGAATTATGGAAACATGCCAGTTATCGATTTGACTGGAGGCTAATCCGACTTTGGTGTGAATGCTTCGTGTTCAGAGCTTTAGTGGCTAACGAAAGCTTTTTAGAATTAATTAGAGTCAAAAGCACAATATTATTCAAAGTCATACGGGAGCTTTTAACTTTTCTACCATTTTACTGCCACAAAAAGTGTTTATTTCTATTTCTAACCCATTCTGCTCATCTTTTTCTACTTATGTATTACCTAAAGTATAAGATCGTTGAGTAATCTTTAATCGTTTATTTTCAAGACGCCATTTTGCCGATCTAATCAAATTTTTACGGCCCACTGTGCCGTACTTACCTCGTTTTCCAGTTTTATTTTCTAAATCGTTGTCACGTTGGTACAAATGAAGCAACAACTCGCTAGCAACAAACTCCACGACGTTTTTTTGCGGCGACGTTACGCTAACTCCAATTGGACACCTCAGTTTTCTAACACAGAACTCAGCTTTGTGTCTTTTATTACGGCATTTTCGATGCATATTGTGACTTTAAACGTCCAAATGATGTTATAATTTGTGTAACCCGCCTGGTTAGAGCCAAATAATATTTAAATAGTTTTAAAATGAGTATTTTTACATTTATTTTGCGTTTCAATATGAGTGGTTTTATTTTGAAAGTCGGAAGTTTTATTTTGACGAAACCGGAAGTGGTATGAGCGCACGCAGGTAGCTTGACTGTGCTCCTCACGCGCAGAGCTCGGCCTCTCCCTCACGTGTTGCTGAAAAAAATAGAGAAAAGGTATGAAACCCGAACTATTGTGTTTTGGAAGTGACAAATGTTAAATTGTTCGCTTTAATGTGATTTAAGCTCCTGTTTGGAGGAGGCAGAACTGGCTGAATTACTTTAAATTGGGTGAATCATCCGAGTTGGTCTTGGTAAGCTGCACGCACCTGTTCACACGGACTGTATTAAGAAGCTCCTTACAACACGCTAGCTCATTTTGGGTATTTTGTATATTTTAAGTTCATTCTATAAAAAAAAAAAAAAAAAGTATATTTGTTAAAAGAAATTGAAGATAAAAAATGCCAGTTTAAGTTAATTAAGTTATCTAAAATACGTATAACCAGCAAAGCTGTGATTTTTTGTTATATTTCATTTAATTTAACTAAAACCTTGTGTTAAAAAGAGTTGATACATAGAAGATGATACAAAGAAAATATAAATATGCATTATACTGTACAAGTTAATGTGTTTTCCATAAATAAGTGAACGCATTGGTAAAATGTGATTATATTGTGAAGTTCCATTGAAATTACTCTGGTTAAAATTATATATTTTAACAATATAAGACATTTATTTGAATTTGAGACATTTAATTGGAAAATAATTGTAGTTATCTACATGTTAACTATATTAAGTTATTTTTCCATTTGATGAGGTCAGTTTATGTTGTACAACACTATGTTGATATGTGAATCTAATATGAACTAATAGCAGTTGCACACATTGAGAATTGGATTGTGAAACCTGTTTTGCTAATACAGGTCAGGTTTTTGTTCTTCACTGGAAAAGTGATGCTTCAGACCTTGGTGTATAACGACGTTGGTGAAATCCATTTGATGGCGAGCCTCCCAATCGAATCGTGAGCCCTACCACCCACACAACGGATCTGTGGTATGATTTGTGTCAGTCCCACTGACCGACACCAACGAGCTGCTCCAGATACACTCCATGACTGACTATCCCCTGACTTATTGACTTGAACATTGATCTAATTTGGAAGGAAATATTTCGGAAAGGAACAGTTCCCATGGGACACTTTTATTTTAGTTTTTGGGCCAAATGTGTAAATATATGTTAAATTGTATTGTGCACTTCTTTAATACTTTTATAACTCAAAGTTCACATTTAATTACTTTACCTGAGTCCGTGTTGTTGCTGTATCTCAGCTCCTACGAACCTAGCGCTCCAGACGTGTACATACCTTGCAGTGGGTTACAGATATATGCATCGGCAGCATTACTCACCTTTACCTCACGCTGACACAGTCTCCTTGAGATCGAGCCATGCCATTTAGAAACAATGGAGGTGCCAGAGCAGTCATAAATAAAACCTTAATCTTACCAAGGGGGATAAGAAAATCGAATATTATAGCTATATGCACTTTAAAAGGTGAACAACAGTACAGCCAGTAGGAATTATGTTGTTTTTTGTAGACGTTGGTCAAAACACGATTACATCCTTTGTATTGAAAGCAACCAGCCGTGCACTGTTGGATTTCAAACTGAAGTAGAGGTATTTTCGTCAAATACTACTTCCAGGCCGAAGCGGTTGTTTAGGTAGGTAGTTCCCTGCAGGCCCTGACAGTTGTAGTCCTTACTCCAAATAAACTACATTTCCCAGAGCCATTAATTACGACAAACATAGCAACATGTGACCTTGTGCAAATGTGGGGCTCATTAATGTAACTAATGGGTGGCAGTGCTGCAGCTGTGTGAAAAGGCACTGACCCACGCATCAACAACGAGAGTTTTTATTTGTGGCTTGTCATAGAATATGTAATTTATTTGAAGAGTTATCAAGGTTATAAAAGGCTACTCACTGTGCAGAGGGCGGATTATAGGCTATAAATCTGCAGGCCTGAAACTCAAATGAAAAAACTAACAATAAATGGGTTTTCGAGTTTTAAGCCAAGCTCTTTTCAATATAAGAAGAACTTGAAATTAGTTTTTACTACAAAGTGCAAGTTGTGCGGGTGCATGCAAATAGGGAGATTAAAACTGATGCCTCAGCTTGACAACAATGGAGGTAAAAAAAAGTGAATATTTAGCTAGATTTTGAATGGGTAATTAGCATATTTGTGGGGTTAAGAGCTATTGTTGCGTGTGAACTGTTGAGTTGACTTTTTGGCAAAGCATGCTGGGTAAAAACGTGGTATTTCGAGTGACCTTCATAGAACAGAAACGAGTAATTGTCCCTCGTCATGATTGTAATCTGTTAATTTTGTTTTTCTTTTGTGCTAAGACTAAAGCCTGAAAACCTGTGTCAGTCCGTTTGGATTACATGAATGGCTAATTAGCGCATTGTCAATGTCGGCGCTTGAATAGTGTGATGTTTTATCCACCGATCACATGGGTTAAAGGTTCAAGTGAGAGCTATTGTGTTTCTGCGCTTCACTTCGCCCTCAATTGACAGCGTTCAGTGTGAGCGTAGCCGTGCTAACGCTAATTGACCGAGTTGACTGGTAAAAGCATCTGATTACGCACTGAAATCTACTGGATTATGTGTTAGCGTCATTAGCATAGACTGTATAAAGAAGTGGACTAAGTGAGGGTGACGTCGCCCACAGTCAAACGAAGCTCATCGAGGCTAGCAGTTATAGCGGCTAATTTGGCGCCGAGTTCCATATTAGGAGTATCTTAGCGACCAAAGAGCCAATCCGGAGTGAAGCTGTTGAAGGTTACGCCCCTTTCTGCCCGCAACACAGGTTTAGCAGGGAGCGAGCGTTTAGCAATGCAGTCAATCGAACCTGTCGCTAACGCTAGCAGGATTTGTCTCTTATTAATGTTCATTTCTTGACTTACAGACACGATAGCGACATAAAAACCCCAGGATCAAGTAGAGGGTTAATACGAACATTTAAGACCAAAATGACGAGTCTGACAGCAGCAGTTACAGAGAGAGGGTCGACGATGTTCCATATAATGTGAATTGGAGCCAGAGTCAAAAGAGCAGGAAGCGCGCTCATGCTCACTTCCTGTTTGGAACGCGGCGGCTAGCATGTTAGCTATGTCCATCCATTATAGTAACATCTATCCTTGTTAGATTGGCCACCTAAAGCCCGCCACGCACTACATTACGTCCTCCGAGCTCAAACACTGCAGTGGGATATGGCAGCGAAGAGACCGCACACCACAAGCTAAAAGTTGTGAGTAAAATGACTCACTCTGAGACTCTAAAGTGTTTCAAAGATCAGAGCAGAGTCCAGACTGTGTTATTATTATTCGTGAAATGTGGTGCAGTGGTTCAGATAAACGCTTTTAATGCACCGAACACTGGAGATAAACGACACAGGAAGTAGAGTCGCTATCGCTAATCTGCAGCAGCTTCAGCCTGATCCTCGCTGTGGGGGTTTAAACAGACACTTCAGGATCTACTGTCGCCTTTTTACTTTTTTAACCGCACTTCAAACTGGATTCATTGACTGACTGAATAATAAACAAATTAAATTGTTGTTGTTTCCGAGTCAAACAGACGGAGGCCATCTTGAACACCGAGGGAAGAGTGGTATCAGTAATTACCTTCAGCTGCTTCACGGATGCTGTGCTCCAAATGTCCCTTTAAAACAATGAGGTCACGTCTACCTGGGAATCTTAATGTTGATGATTGAAGTTATACGACAGCTTGCAAAGTGAGTATTAATGAGACGTGGGATAGGCTGGTGCCAGAAGTGAGGTGTCAGGAGAACGGGGAGTGGGAGGAGGTAAGGGGTACGGGGCGGACTGAAGGGTATAACTAAGATAAAGCTGCGTAAGGGTTGGCTAAACGAGCGGATTTCAAGGTCTTATATTACGCAAATTGGACTCTTGTGAGCTTTAAGCAGTGTTTTAACGCCGTTACCTCGTCAAAAACAGACCTGGAGTTGCGTTTTGTTTCATTCACACATGTCTGAGTCACTTTTTATTATTAGTCTGTCCACATCTCCAAAGCTCAAAATGCTCGGGTCCACCTTGTGATGTCACGAAGCGCTAGTTTTCAAGCTAACATCTACTTTTTAGCTTCCGTTCAGTAGAGATGGGCAATTCCAAGACTGAAATCATCCAAATGATTCTAGTGAAGCTGAAGTAGTTTAAAAACACAATGCAGCACTTCCTGTATCACCACATGATGACATCACAAGGTGGAACAGAGTGTTTTCAGTTTGAGAGAAGAGCTATAACGAGGAAACAACATCAGAAAATAGCGTAGCATGGGCCCTTGAAGGCAGAGAGACAATGTTCTACCTTCGCTTCTCAGTCGTATCATGGACTTTCTTCATTTCTAACGTACCGCAGATGTTAAAGATTGCTAATAGCTAGCACTTTAGCCGCTAATGGAGAGGTATTGCTACATCGGTGCAACATTCAACTCATTTGTGTGTATATACGGCGGTTTAGCGTGTAGCGGTACATTTAAATTAGATTGTTCACACTGAATGGTAGTTTCCGTCGGTTAATTGGCTTCCCTGTTTAGCAATTAGCGAGGCGTCTTTTTGCAGATGCATGAAATACTTTGAGAGAGTATCCATTAGCGATGCCAGTAAATGAGTTTAGCAATACTTAGCCGAAAGCGTCAATCTTCAAAAGCGCTATGTTTTTTACCCAAGAACTGCTTTTGTTAGCGATGTGTGCTACGGGAGATGTCTTTTGAGTAACATTGCGAATCCTGTGTGTTCGGCGTAGTCTCATTACTCAAAGCCTCATGGACCATTTTCACAAAGCCAAAAGGGAACGCCGCTCGATTAGCTCATCCCCGCTGCTCTGTGGAAAACCGTGTGGGTCAGAGGAGCGAGAGTGGGTAGTGTGGGTGGAGGATAGTACTCAAGTAAAAGTACCATTAGTTCAAATCGATATTACTTAAGCTGAAGCGCAAAGTAGTGGTCTGAGAAATGGCAAAAAGGGTTAAAAAGTAATTGGGGAGAACTGCTACGTGAGTAAAAGTCCGGACGTGACATGATTCATAATGTGTTGATGGATTTGGAACAATTAAACTTTAAATAATCCATAAAATCTGGGAAAAAAATGAGAAAAACGAACAAAAATACATCGAGGAAGGAAGGAAGTAGGTTAGGTAGCATTTGTCCACTGATCCCAAGGTTGGCGGTTCGAATCCCGCTCGGTAGGGCTGGCAAATCTGCTGATCCACAGGTTGGCGGTGCGATTCCAGCTCCCACAGATGAATGCTGCTGTTGTTGTGTCCTTGGGCAAGACACTTAACCCACTGTATGATGTATGTGAGTGTGTGAATGGGTGAGTGGTTCGTTGGCGTAAAGAGCTTTGAGCGATGGAAAAGTGTTATATAAAAATGTGACCGTTGACCATTTACCAAATATCGTCGTGAAGGTCGTTTTGAGGATGTGCAAAATTTGACTTTCGAATTTATCGTTTATAATAAAAACGCCGCAAAAAGAGATAATACAAAAATATACACATATCTTAAAGAACACATATATTTCCTTAGTTTTTAGAGTCATTTTACATCTAACACAAAACGCTCTTCTAATAAGATTTAAAAACACCCCGTTCCACCTTGTGATGTCATCATGTGGCGATACAGGAAGTGCTCCACTGTATTTTTAAACTTCATAAACACCTTCACGAGAATCATTTGGATGATTTCAGCTCCAGAATTGCCAATCTCTACAGAAAACGAAAGGTAAAGGGCAGATGCTAACTTGGAAACTACCACTTCATGACATCACAAGGTGGAACGGAGCATTTGGCGCTTTGGAGATGTCGACAAACTAATAATAAAGGGTTACTACAGCAACAAAACACAACTCCGGGTATGTTTTTGACGAGGTAACAGCATTGTAACATGGTTTAAAACTTGCGAAAGTCCATTTTGCGTAATTTAAGATCTTTAAATCGACGTCTGAAAGCACTGCTCACCTCTGTTGTTCTTGTATGTTTTAAGTTATAGTTATATTCTTTCTCAAAGTCTAAACAATGCAAATGAATGCTGTCCTCCACCGCTACAGACAAACAGATTATGCAGCAGGTAAATATAGATACAGACTATTTTGGAGACAGACAAACAAACGTACAGGTAGGAGAGTAGTATGTGCATCTGAATAAGCGAGGTGAGGCCAGGGCGGCGCAGAGATGAACGTCGTCTCTGTTGATATTCTCCATGGTGCTGTCGGTTATTAAATATATATATACATCTTTCAGCGCAATGTAAACACAGCGTGAGTCCCACAGAGCAGCGAGAAAGACACCGTCGGCCCCGAGCCAACCGAGATGTGTAGCAACAGGGAGATTAAAATAGAGACACTGAAAAACACGCTCTACCGGGTTATGTTTAAGTCTCTTCGATGTACAGTCATAACGGTGGAGAAATGTATGGAAATAGCAGTAAAAGTATGAGTTTTTGTGTAAGTTTAAGGGGCGAAAGTAGGTCAGCTTCATAGACTGTATAAAGAAGTGGATAAACTAAGGCACCAGTCAAATGAAGCTCATCGAGGCTAGCAGTTATAGCGGCTAATTTGGAGCCGAGTTCCACATTTGGAAATCTAACCACGGGTATCATAGCAACCAAAGAGCCAATCAGGAGCGAGGATGTTGAAGGTAACGGCTCTTCCCCCCTGCATCGCTGGTTTAGCAGGGAGCGGGTGCTTAGCAACGCTGTCAATCAAACCTGTTGCTAACGCTAGCGGGGAAAGAAGGCGCCTGATTTGTCTGTTATTAACGTTCATATCTTGATTTATGAACACAATATCGAAATAAAAAACCCAGGATCATGTTAATACGAACATTTTAAAACAAAATTTAAGCAGTTACGGAAAGAGGGGCGCAAAATGCTGACGTGCCCATGCTAACTTCCTGTTTGGACCGCGACGGCTAGCAGGTTAGCTATGTCCATTTATATATACAGTCTATGGTCAGTTCGTACTCTGATCTAAAGGGAGTTGGCAGTTCAAATCTCGTTTTCAGTATAAACATCGTTGGATCCACTGGCTTACAGGTTGGCAGTTCAATCCCAGCTCCTACAGGTGAATACTGTTGCTGTTGTTGTGTCGTTGGGCAAGACAACCTCCTTTATGAATGTGTGTGACTGGGTGAGTGGTGTAAAGGGGTTTGAGTGATCGTTGGAGATAGAAAAGTGCTATGAATGAGACAACAAATTAATCATTTTAATAAAATACTAATACTATTAACACAATAAAATATAAGAACAATACTTATTTCAAAAAGTAACCATATAAACTAATATAAAATGATCTAATAAGAACTAATTCAAGGTCAAAATTCAAGTTTATCCTCAGTTGGGGGAGTGTTCACCCACTGATCCGAAGGTTGCCGGTTCGAATCCCACTCTCGACATCAACATCATTGGTTGAGCGATCAGATCTGCTGACCCACAGGTTGGCGGTGTGATCCCAGCTCCCAAAACTGAGTGCTGCCGTTGTGTCCTTGGGCAAAACCCTTCACCAAACTCGTCCCCAGTGTCTGTGTACATCAGTGTATGAATGTGTGTGTGGAAAAGCGCCGTTTGACCTATGCTGAGCTTGTTAGCAACGAAATGTTCAAACGCCGTTGTACTGAACACCCAGCTCAGTCGTGCGAAGAATACACAACGGATGAAAGACGAGGAATCAGAAAAGTTTTCGCAAAAGTTCAAAGGTTAATAATGATATAAAATTCATGTGATAGCTGCTGGTAAACTTCCTTCCGTACTTAATCTGTTTATTTATGTTTCTTTGGCCTGCTGGTGGAGTCAGATAAGCTGTTTTCGCTGCCAGGGCTGGTGCTGCTTTTGTGCCAGGTGGTCCGACACCATCCATTGTGATTATTTGAACGCCGTTGTTTCCTCACGTCAAACACGGGGAGAGCGTGTGGGATTTGACAGTTAATAAGCCGCTCAAACAAAGCCTTATGGTAAAAGAAAGATGTGATTTAAAGGTTCACACTGTAACTTTTTTGGAGGATATGCCACCTGCTCTTCTGTGTGGAGATGTTCTTGCTTTGTCGGCGATGTTGCACAGTATGGCTTTAAACCTGTGACCTAAGTCTAATGGGAACAAGTGAGCGAGGTCAAAGTCAGATCTGTGGGGAGGCGACCATTTAATAATAATAATAATAATAATAATAAATACATAAAAACAATGGTAACATTTAAATAATAATAATAGCAAATAATAATTAATAAATACATAAAAACAATGATAATATTTAAATAATAATAATAGCAAATAATAATAATTAATAAATAAATACATAAAATAATGATAATATTCAAATAATAATAATAGCAGATAATAATAATTAATACATAAAAAATAATGATAATATTTAAATAATAATAATGATAACAAATAATAAATACATAAAAATAGTGATAATATTTAAATAATAATAATGATAATGATGATAATATTTTAATAATAATAATGATAAAAAAATAATAGTAAAAAAAAAAAATACAAATAACAATAATGAGAAGAAGAAGAAGATAGAAAAGTTAAATGCCATACTTTGGGACATTCCAAGCTAAACCATAACATCCCGAGAGTAGATCAGATGATAGAGCATTTATCCACTGATCCTAAGGTTTGTGGTTCAAATCCCGCTCTCGACATCTTTGGTTGTGATCAGGTCAAGGATCTGTTGGTCTGATCCACAGGTTGGCGGTGCGATTCCAGCTCCCACAAACAAATGCTGTTGTTGTGTCTTTGGGCAAGACACTTAACCCACCTCATTCCCACTGTCGGCGCACACAGGTGTATAAATAGTGAGTGGTTTCTTTGAGTGTCTGTAAGGTGGAAAAGTGCTATATAAAAACATGACCATTTACCACCTCCATACAGAATAGAATATTTGTCCCCACCACTGCCTTAAAACACACATACTTCCCCTTTAAATGTGTAAATTCTTGCATTATCCTACAGATGTCACTGCAAACGTATGTGACTTTTCCAAGGGCACAGACTAAACGTCAGAACTCTGCAGTCTGCATTCATTTGTCAGTCAAACGTGAAGTATTCCTGGAAGAGCACTCAATGTCATGGAGCGTGTTCAGTCGTAGAAGTCAAATAGTCGCTTAATAATGGAAATGTGCCTAAAGACTGTGACCCGAACGCGCTAATCCCAGCTTCAACAACAGATTATTCACTTAACACATTGAAAATCACTGAGCAGGAACATATCCCAGCTAATCCAGGGCGGCCAGGGACTTTTACACTGGCCGGCTGAAGTGGTCTTATTTACTTTAGAACAAGGTTTTAGTTGCGTATAACGATGGTGGTTGGAAACTAATGCTTCCTCACACACTGGATTCAAACACACCGACGTGGCTTGGGAAAGTGTTTTGCCCAAGGACACGACAATAAACGACAGTAGCTCGGTTTGTTTGATCCAAAGGTTGGTGGTTTGACGCCCATTCTTGACCTAAACATCATTGGTAGAGCGATCTAACCCACCGACTCACAGGTTGGCGGTGCGATTGCGTCTCCCACAGATGAATCCTGTCGTTGTGTACTTGGCAAGACACTTAACCCACCTTATCCCCTTCGCACACTGCTGCTTGAATGTGTGCGTGAATGGGTAAGATGGAAAAACGCTGTATAAAAATGTGAGCGTTTACAATAATATGCATGACCAGCTGGAGCTAGGATTGAACCGGCGACATTTGGGTTGGCGGGTGAACGGTTTAACCACTAAGCCACTCTGTCGCCCATGTCGCAGTCAAAATTAAAAGCTATGCAACATTATGTAACACCTCAATCGATGCTAAAGTCTTTTGCGTCAGCCTGTCTCAAAAATGAATAAATCTGATATATATATTTTAAAATTTATTCTGATAGAAAAAGTCAAACTATATTTTCTGCATTGGCTCCAGAGTTTGCTAAAACACTTATGTAAATGTCGTGGTTGAGGTTGAGGATTGCACAAAATGTAAATGAACCTGTCCACTGCAAGATTTTTATTTATTTTTGTCTTTAATCAGCCCGTTTGGCAGCCATTTTTAATTTGCATCGTTTGGGGAAATGAAACGTGAAATGTACGAGATCCACTTTCCTTTATTTGAACCAGAAACCTCCTAAATCCAAACGCTCCTCTTCTGCCAGTATTCCCAGTTTTCCGGTTTATCTGGTGCGGTCACTCGAAGAGGCCGGTCCAGCTCTGTCCCGTCCTTCGCTCACGCTGTATTCTTACCTCTGCTTTGCCCCGCGGCTCTGATCTCGTGATGGAGCGACTCATGAAGGACAGATGCTCCGGCTCCTCGGGGATTGGTTTGGACCCAGGACAAGATTTGTGAAGACGGCAACCAAATGTATAGAGCTGTAGCGACGATCGATCAGCGGCGTCTTAGTTCATTTCATTTGGATTATAAGGATTTAGAAAGGAGACGGTAGCAGTGCGGGAGTTAGATGAAGATTTTTGGTATTTTTGGGTATTTATTTGTAAAAAGGCAGATTCAACTCAAGATTTACTGGTTTAATCTGACTTTATAAATGCAAAAGAGTCACATTTTTATATTTATATAGCGTTTTTTAGTGATGGGCAAATGAGACGTGTCGCTCCAGAGCTCGTCTCGTTCTTTCTGCCTCTCGTCTCGCAGCAGCCGATCACGTGACCAAAGTGTCGAGGTGTCGGTCCCTCCCCCTCCTGCTTCGCTCTGCGTGTCAGTCGCTTCAGTGAATCGAAGCGTTTCATTGGCTCAGTGAATGTTCCGCTCTGTGATTGGTTCAGAGCTTCAGAGTGTTCAGTGCACTTCTTTGGTTTGACAAGCGCTAAACTGCTACAGTATAAAAGATGCACCGATATTTCTGAAAAATGTTGGGTAGTGCGGAGTATTGTGTGACGTTAGTGGTGATTTTGGCGACTTTTGGCATTTGTGTCATTTTCGATGGCATCTACAAATGGAAAAAAGTGATCCATGGTTTGGGATCACACAAAACTTCTATTTTTAAACATGTGATATATAAATTCGTAGTATTTTTTTAATGTTCAAAATAGAATATATATTATTTATGACTTCTAATAAAATAGAAAATAGAGTTTTTGGTTCTCAAATCATGGGTTGTGTGCTGGTTTGCAATGGTTAAATGTGTCCACTAGAGGTCAGTGTTTCTCCTCAGACACGTCGAACCATTTGAGACGATATTACGACTGAGGTGTCGATGCTTCACGAGGCTCCATTCGCCCATCACCTTCAAGCACCATTCACAAACAAGTTCTTGCCCCCAATTTAGGCAAACACTGGAGGTGAGGTGGCTTAAGTGTCTTGCCCAAGGACACAACGACAGCATTCATGTGTGGGAGCTGGAATCGCACCACCAACCGCTCAACTAATGATGTTCATGTTAAGCGTGTGAACTGCTAACCTTCAGATCAATGGACGAACACTCCACCAACTGACCCATGTTCATATTGTTTTCTAGCACGTTTTTCTGCATACATTTTTGTTTTTGCATGAACTCCCTCTGCTGGTGTCGTCTTGTAACTGCAGTTTGGTCCATTTATATTTACAGTCTGTGCTCCAGCCTGAGTATATTGAGTTATGTCTTGTGTGAGCCAGCGGAGCACAAAGCGGAGCCCAACGCAGAGCCCGGCAGGGAGGCCAGTGGGCCGACCAAAGCCTCGGATTAAAAAAGTCATATCAGGAGTTGTGCTGTAATCATGGCTGGCCAGAGGAAACGCATTTTCAAAGTGAAGCATGTTCAAAAAGCTAAGATAAAACGTTTTTAAATGTATAACTCATGGAAGGCGTAGTTTTGATCCTCTGGAAATGTCCAAACACAAGATTCAAAGAGCAGGAAGTGTTTATGTTGTTTATGATTTATGGAAGCAGTTAAACGCATCACCATAGCAACAAATATTACAACTACAAGTGACAATTGACAGTTGAAAAAAACTCTTTTGTTTCTCAATGTTTTTCTTTTATTTTTTCAGAGCATTTAGAATGACCCTTCCGACATTAATCTGAGCAAATCCAGCACCGAGGAATGAACCCTCATCATACAGTGGTACTTTGAGTCACATGGGTCAAATTCACAAACCCCAGTGGTGTAACCGTCGACATTTTAATACCAGAGATGCCCCAAGAGTAAATGCCATTAAAGGAATAATAAGTTTTTTTTCAAAGACAGGGGGCAGTATGTGATCTCCCCAGACCTGACTAGTCCTGATTTCTTCCTGTGGGTCTGTCTTAAAGAAAAGGTGTTTGTGAATAAACCTCAGACAATAAAACGACTTAAAACTTAATATCGAGGATCAAATAAGAGACATAAGCCAGAAATGCTTTAAATGTGATGTAAAGTGTGTTGGATCAGGCTGTTCAGTGTGAAACCTAAAATATATCGATGTCTTTCAAACCAGTCTGTTTTGTTCATTTGTACATATATAAAAAGTAAATATACTCGAGTAAATGTCCCAGAGTATTAGCTACACCGCTGCAAACTCTCCACAGTATGAAACGACGTTCTCCTTCCGACCTGCCGACTTCTCTTTGGTCTGTTCCGTATATTCTCAGTGTTGCTGCTGGAGCCTGCATCCAAAAGTCTAAGATTTTTTATTCTCTTTAAACGATTCCACTTGGGAACGACTCGCTGAGCGGCTCTTTGGACGACTTTAGCTTGATCAATACTACAAATTGTAATTCAGTCTTTTGGGGTTTTTTTGGGATGTTTGGTGTTTTCATGTACAGAGCTGTGCTGAATCAAACGCATGTTAGTGATTGAAGATTTAAGTTATATTTCTACATCGGGTTGTGCACCTCCCAAGTTTTTACATGGCCACGACTTAAAGGGGACGTGCTACGCTACTTTCTGATCTGTTCTAATGTTTCCTCATCACAAACAGACCTGGAGTTGTGTTTTTTTCATTTACACATGTTTTTTACCACATTAAACCTGCAGATTTAGTCTGACTTCTTCTCTCAAACTGAAAACGCTCTGTTCCACCTTGTGATGTCATCATGTGGTGATACAGGAAGTGCTCTACTGTGCTTTTTAGCCCCAGCTTCACTGAATCATTTCGATCAGGGGTGTCAAACTCATTCGCAGTTTTTGATTTTGTCCCTCTGTGAATTTAAGTCATTGGCCAAACTAAATATTTATTGAAAAAATTAACAGCATCTGCTTGTTTTTCAGAAGGGCTGGATTAAATCTGAGTGAGGCGACAGGAGCAGATAATAAGTATCAACAGAAGTGCAAAGCATTCTGGGATTTGTAGTATTAGAGGTGGATGAGCTAAACTTATTATTTATACTTACTATTTACTACTTTATACTTATTTGAAATGATCTCGTGGGCCAAATTTATTTATATCGAGGGCCAAATTGGACCCGTGGGCCTGAGTTTGACATGTCTGATTTGGATCATTTCATCTCGACTGAACTAAAGGTAAAAAGGTGGATTTTAACTTGAAAACTACCACTTCATGACATCACAAGGTGGAACTGAGTATTTTAAGGTTTGGAGATGTTACAGACTCATAATAAAGTGTGACTCAAACATGTGTGAGTGAAAACATGTCGTATCAAACTGTTATTTTGTAGATTTATCATTCCACACGTCACATTCACACAAACACTGAGCAGATAAAACGCCTTTGACGTCTCTTCTGTTTCTCTCGTTAACGTCGATGTCGATTCCCATGGCGGCGTCTATGGCTCACGTACTCTCCTGTGTAGTGATGGAGGTCCCGGGTTAGCTTTAGCGCACATATAAATCCCTGAAGGTATTCCCGGACATGTTCAAACGTTTAGGACTCGACAGCCGTCCAGGTCCTGCTGCCGTCACCTGAAATGACATCGTAACTTTAAGCACTGTTGCCATGGGAGCAGTGAAGGGAAAAACATACATAATGGTGTTTTTTGGAGGATGTAGTGATGTCATGCTGCCAGATGGGGGCGCAAGAGCCAGATTTTCCCATTGGTTACCTTGTACTTTGCCCTAAAACACCCAAAAGTGTTGAACCTGATCATTTGTGTTAGTGACTAAACCCAAGAACTCACAATATTACAACAAGAATGTGAATTTGAGCTGAAAGTACATACATTTTTTTATTTTTAGGTCACATTATAATAATATTTGTACCGGGCTCTAGAATATTTGAGTTTTTATTTGTCTGCATAAACCGTAATGTGTCGTCCTTAAACTGCCTCAACATTAAACGATGAATGAAGTATGTAACGTGTACTTTTACTCAGATGTACAACTTATTCTCTAAACTACACTGACTGTACTTATTAAAGGAATACAACAAAACAATATTTTCAGTACTACAATACAATACTACTACTACTATGCTGCTGCTGCTTACTCCTACTACTACTGTAAATACTCCTATTACTACTGCTACAACTAATATTACTACTACTATTTCTACTACTACTATTATTAATGCTACTACTACTACTACTACTATTGCTACTACTACTTCTTCTGTTCTTACTACTACTACTACTACTACTATTACTACTACTACTACTACTACTACTACTACTACTGCTACTACTACTACTGCCACTACTACTGCTACTACTACTGCTGTTACTACTACTACTACTGCTACTATTGCTCCTACTACTTCTGTTCCTACTGCTAGTATTACTACTACTACTATCACTACTACTACTACTCACTACTTCTGCTACTACTACTGCTGTTATTACTACTACTAGTACTACTACTACTAATGTACTACTACTACTACTACTGTTTCTACTACTATAGTACTACTACTACTACTGCTGTTACTACTGCTACTATTACTACTACTACTACTACTACTACTACTGCTACTACTAATATTACTACTACTACTGTTTCTACTGCTAGTACTGCTACTACTACTGCTGTTACTACTGCTACTACTACTACTACTACTACTACTACTGCTACTACTACTGCTGTTCCTACTACTACTATTACTACTTCTACTACTACTACTGCTGTTCCTAGTACTGCTACTACTACTACTACTACTACTACTACTACTGTTCCTACTGCTACTATTACTACTACTTGTAGTACTACTACTACTACTACTGTTCCTACTGCTACTACTATTACTACTATAGCTACTCCTACTACTACTGCTACTACCACTTAGTCCCGATAAATACTATAGACTTGTCATTAAATCCATTCTGTAACAGTATTTTTGGTCTTAATATTTATTTTCTCGCAGCAGTATTTTGTGTTTTACTGATAAGATTTGAGCTGATTTAACCACGACTGTAATAAATGCAAACCAACTACGAGAAAACATAAAAAATTAACCTTTAAGTTAAAACTGAATTACTTAGCATCTTATTTGAGCTGCATTAATAAAAAGCTATGAGATAAATATCGACTTAAAAGTGCGTCCGAGTGAGAATTCTGTGCTGTGGAGGATCTTCGAGATGATGATTTACGAAACTGAACAGACTGAGGAGGATCTGCAGGTTTGATTCTGCCCTTTAAAAAGCAAACACTGCGTCTCATTCACAAACAGATGAAAAAGCCAAACTTATAATCTCTGAGGTGCGTTTTTAAGGTCTGTGCACCGGAGCGAGGCCTGACCTTTGACCTCAGCCGCTCGGGTCGGAGGCAGGGGCGGCGCTGACATTTTGGTCGGAGACGCTTAAGTAAAAGAAATGTTCTAATCTGTCAACTGGACGAAAAGTTGCTGTTTTCTTCAGTTGTGGTCAGATTACTGCTGGACGCCGCCTTAAATCTGACTGAAGCGACGAGCTAACGACACTGAAGCTAACGCGCCAGTCAAACGACGCTCATCGAGGCTAAAGCAGTTATAGCGGCTAATTTGGAGCCGTGAGTATCATAGCAACCAAAGAGCCAATCCAGAGTGAGGATGTCGAAGGTAACGCCCCTTCCTGGCCTAGCAACGCTGTCAATCAAACCTGTTGCTAACGCTAGCGAAAGAAGTCGCCCGATTTGTCTGTTATTAATGTTCAGATCTTGATTTACAGACACAACAGTGAAGTAAAAACAGCAGGATCATGTAGAGGGTTAATACGAACATTTTAAGACCAAAATTTTCAATGTAAAGTGAATTGGAGCCAGGAAGCGCCCATGATCACTTCCTATTTGGACCGCGACAGCTAGCAGGTTAGCTATGTCCATTTATATAAACATTCTATGACAAGACATATCAATAATCTGATAACCCAAGAAATCAGATCATGCTCAGATCGTTGGTGTTGGCAAATTAAGAGTTTTCTCGTCGTTACGGTGTCAATAATCGTCTAATGTCTGTGTAATTCCTCAGTCGTCCAGGTCTGATCCATAGTAAACGGAAAAATTCAGATCTGTCAACTGGACCAAAAGTTTTTGAGTAAAGACGACGATCTTGAAATCCAAAATAATTTACTTCTTGTGCTGTTATTTGCAGGTTTGATACGTGTTCTTTAAAAAGCAAGTGTACTTTTTGAGCCCATAGCAAAAGAAAAAAGTTTGGCTGCTCATCCAAGCCGCTTCTTCTTCAGTTCTGGTCAGATTCCTGCTGGACACTGCCTTATATCTGTCTGAAGGAGGCGCTAATGACACTGAAGCTAACACACCTGTCGTTTACCATCATCGTCCGACCGTAATGTGACCAGAACTGAAGAAGCAGCTTGGATGAACTTCAGTCTTCTTCACTAAATCCTCCTGAAGTCTTACAAAATAAAAGCTCTGAACCTCTTTCTTGTCACAGTTTAAAATATGGCTTGAGTAGGAGTAAAGGTACGTTGGTGGAAAAGTACTCTGAAAACCTCTTGTGGATGCTGAAGAAGCGAACTTTTTCGATGAACTTTTCGTCCAGTTTCTTTCCGTAATCTGACCAGAACTGAAGAAGCAGCTTGGATGAACTTCAGTCTTCTTCACTAAATCCTCCTGAAGTCTTACAAAATAAAATCTCTGAACCTCTTTCTTGTCACAATAAGAGTTAAAGATATGGCTTGAGTAGGAGTAAAAGTACGTTGGTGGAAAAGTTCGCTTCTTCAGCATCCACGAGAGGTTTTCAGAGAACTTTTTTGATGATCTTTTCGTCCAGTTTCTTTCCCAAAGCTGAATAATCCTGTGACTTCTCTCAAATTCTTTCAAAATAACCACCCAAATCTGAAATCGCGACTTCTTTATCTTTAGCTCATCAGTCGCCACATCGAAGCCCTCAGAGATCCCCATCCTCCTTATTTTAAACAAATTACCCGAGTGGAAGGACTTAAAGGGAAAGTTCGTGTTGAAGGGTTGGCGTATTGGCCTGAGTGATGACACATTTGCCTGATTTCACGGCCCCTTTAAGCAGACGACAGCTGTAAGCCGACCTGACGCCTCATCATTGGCGTTGGCTGCAAATGCGTTTTACACTGATTACACTCGGGACTAGCGCTCTCGTTTGCATAATATAATATCAAGAGCCGCGGTTTTACTTGAGGCGAAATGGTGGGTTGTTTTGGCGTTTCTGGTTTCGGGCTTGTCGTCGCAGATCTTGTAGTGTGCAGTGATTTGTGTATTAGTTTGCCAGTAGTTTATATGTTTACCAATATGATGCAACGCTCTCCATGTGGCGCAGGGTAGATGATCGATGTTTAGGGCTGGAACATTCTGGAAAACGCAGCTTTAAAAAGGCCCAAATGTCGCAATTTTCTGATGTAAGTAAGTTATAATGTACCTGGAGTTGTGTTTTTTTTTGTTTCTTTCACACATGTTTAACGCACAAACAAACCTGCATATTTAGGCTGAGTTCTGGTTTGAAATGCTCAAAACGCTCTGTTCCACCTTGTGATGTCATCAAGTGGTAATACAGGAAGTGCTTTACTGTGATTTTAAACTCCATACGCCTTCACTGTCATCAATCATTTAGATGATTTCAGACCTGGAATTGCCCTTTTCTGCTAAACTAAAGGTTAAAAAGTAGCAGTTAACTTTGCAAAACTACCACTTCATGACATCACAAGGTGGAACAGAGCATTTTGAGCTTTGGAGATGTGGACAGACTGATAATAAAGAGTTGAAAATGAGAAAATGATGAAAAAAAACCCAACTCCAGGTCTGTTTTTGAGGAGGAAACAACATTATAACATGATTTAACGCTCACAAGAGTCCATTCTGTGTAATATAAGACCTTTAAAGTAGCACAAATACTGCATATTAGTAAAAATGTGAGTATATTAAAGTTGTAATTTTGTCCATATTTAAAACAAAAACACTCAAATAACATAATGAGCGTTAAATGAGTTTGTTAAAGAGTATCTCGCCACTCGGATTATGAATTACTTTGCAACTTCTGCATTTGTTGAACTTAAATCGACTGAAACACCCAGAGACTAAACAGGCTCATAAAGTATTTATTGTCGGGATAAATTACTATTTGTTCCATGCGTTCGCCCACCAACGAGAAGGTTAACAGGTCAATCCTTTCCTGTGGGATTCCCTGTGCACTTGAGTCACGAGTCGTGTGTGTGGGTTAAAACTGTTTAAATAATGGTGTTGGTTATATGACTGTGAACTCACTGTTATGTACTTTTATATACTAATACTATTACTACTACTACTACTACTGATACTGCTAATACTACTACTATTATAAACGCTTCTACTGCTGCTGCTACTACTGACTACTACTTTTATTACTACTGCTATTATAAACGCTGCTGCTGCTACTACTACTGCTACTTGTACTGCTACTATTACTACTACTACTGCTACTACTACTACTGCTGCTTCTACTACTACTTCTAGTACTACTACTGCTACTGCTAATCCTACTACTACTGCTTCTACTGCTGCTGCTACAACTACTACTACTGCTATTACTACTACTCCTACTACCTGCTACTACTACTACTACTACTACTGCTACTCTTTTTCTACTACTGCTATTATAAATGCTGCTGCTGCTACGACTACTACTATTATTATTACTACTACTGCTACTACTACTACTGCTTCTACTACTACTACTACTGCTTCTGCTAGTATTACTACTACTACTGTTGCTGCTGCTACTACTACGCTACTGCTACTGCTGGTACTGCTTGCTACTACTACTACTACTGCTGCTTACTACTACTACTGCTCGTACTACTACTACTGCTTCTCTGCTAGTACTACTACTGCTGCTGCTGCTACTACTATTACTGCTTCTACTACTACTACTACTACTATTACTACTGCTGCTACTACTACTACTTAGGCCTGTCACAATAAATACTATGGACTTATCACGCAGTACTTTATGTAACACTGTTTTGGTCTTAATATTAATCGTTTGCTGCAGTGGGATTTTTAGTTATGTTTTAGTAACAACGAGAGACTTGAGCCGTAAAGTGCTGAATTAACTCTGACTTTTATAAATGCAAAGCAAGTACTAAAATGTTTAGAGTTACGAAATAATCTAAAGACGACTTTACTCAGCTCCGGTAAAGTCGTTAAAGTGCAGCGTCTCATTCATATTATCCATTAGAGACTGTTTGACCTCCAGTCCACAAGAGGGCGCTATTGTCCAGTTTGAAGTGTCGTTTAAAAAGTAAAATGGCGACAGTAGATCCTCACGTGTGTCTGTTTATATCCACATAGCTCCAACAGAGATAATCGTCCAGAATGTGCAGAAAAAATCAACTTATCCAGAAGGGGGCGACAAAGAGGTCTGTTGTCCGGGGCCCCAGGGTCTTAGAGGCCTAGAATTGGACCCTCTTCCTGTTAATTTGTATAATAGGGGGCCATGTGAGGCTCATTGCCCCGGGCCCCCGAATTTTTTAAGTTGCTGCAGATTAGCGATAGCGACTCTACTTCCTGTGTCGTTTATCTCCAGTGTTCGGTGCATTAAAAGCGTTTTATTTGAACTACTGCGCCACATTTCATGATTAATAATAACACAGTTTGGACTTGTCTTTAAAGCAGAAGTGGAATAATCAGATTTTTGGAATACTTTAGAGTCTCAGAGTGAGTCTTTTTACTGTAGACGGGAAACTTTTAGCTTGTGGTGTGCGGTCTCTTCGATGCCATATCCCGTTGCAGTGTTTGAGGTTTTAAATCTTAACCGATTCTCCTTATGTTTGTGGTCTGCACTTTTTGTCACTTTTAAAACTACTTTAACACTGAAAAATCCAGTCTTAAACTATTTTGTGGCAGGTTTTAGAGTTGTAAGGTCAGTTTCTGTGTGAGGTTCATTGCCTCCAAATTTTTGAAGTAGCTGCAGATTAGCGATAGCGACTCTACTTCCTGTGTCGTTTATCTCCAGCATTAAAAGTATTTATCTGAACGACTGCACCGCATTTCAATCATAATAAAGACACAGTTTGGACTTGTATCTAAAGCAGAAGTGCAATTCTCTGATCTTTAGAGTCTGAGAGTGAGTCGTTTTACTCTAGAAACAGCTGACAGAGGTGCTCGAAGAACTTTTAGCTTGTGGTGTGCCGTCCCTTCGCCGCCATATCCCGCTGCAGTCTTTGTGTAAACCAATTCTCCTCATGTTTGTGTTCTTTTAAAACAAGTTTAACACTGAAAAATCCCATCTTAAACTATTTTCTGGCAGGGTTTAGAGTTGTTTCATGGAATACTTTCAATATTTCTACCTTCATAACACTTTTGACCATCCTTTTTGCTTCATTCATCCATTTGCCCCCATTTTGTCAGTCGCTAACACTGTCACAAATATACTTCATATTTTTTAGCTGTAAAACTTTTAGACAGGTCCAGTATCCTGCCAGCATCGTCCAAACATCCCTGCGGTCTTTTTCTCATGAGACTGGAGCTACAGGGTTGTGCTTTTTCATTACTTAGAGCTGGAGGCCAAACCTGTACATTAACCCGAGGCAGAGACATAGAGCCATCGTGCGGCGCTAGTCAATCCTCTTTGGACGACATTCAGGGTTAAAAAAGAAACAAGAGTATAAAATAAAGTTCCTAAGTTGTATCTGTGCGATGGAGAAAGAAAGAAAGAAAGAAAGTACGTGGGTGGAGAAGTCATTTTTATCACTGCAGCCTGAGGGAGTGGCAGTGGCGTTTGTGGTTGAATGGAAACGCAAACCGCCCTCCTGCACTTTTAGCTAGTCTATTTTTAAAGATACAAGTAAAAATGGGCCATAGGTTTATCTGAGTTGAGTTTGTGTAAGAAAGAAGATCAAATCAAACCCAACTTCATGCTAATATGGGTATCTGTCAAGAGTATTCTATCTTGCAGCGACTTAATTATAGTTAGCTTCATGATTAACCTGATGATAGCTGCTAACACGTAACATGCTGTACTTCACCATGTTACTTTTAATTGCTGCTAAACATGAAAATGAACATGTTTTATAAGTTTCATCATTGTTTTCTTGAGTCACTCCCCCTTCAGACCTCTGTCACAACACAGTTAGCATGCATCCCGCTAACGTCGCATTGTTTTGTACAGTTTTGTGTCATGTTTTTGGAGAATTGTTGTGCGGGAGGATGGGCGGTGTAGGCTTGTGGGCGGAGTGTTGGATAGGATCGTGCAGCTAGCGTTAAGGAGGGTTAGCATAGGGTCCGGGAGAGATCGCTAAATTACTAAAACCTGCAAAAATTACTTTTAAAACCTCGCCAAGCATGTTTTTGATGAAAGAACAACACTATTACTTGGTCAAAATACCCTCTCGTGAAGAAAATGGGCTTTTCGATGGAGTAAATTGTGGTATAGTTTTGGAATTAATGTAAAAATCATTGTTTTTTCTTTCTTTAGAATATGAACCAATCTAATATCAATGAGTCTGTATATTTAAAAGTGTATTCTTTCTTGTTTCCATGGAGATATTATTGTTTTTGTGGGATGTTTTGCAGTATGGCCTTAATGTGTATAACATATCCATGGAAACAAGCAGGTGACAAGCAAGTTACAGGTCAGAGCTGTGGAGAGGTGACCATGACCATGCTCCATGTTTTTTTAGGGATTCTCGACACCTGTAAATGAGTTTAATTCCATATTGGGGAACATTCCAGCCAAGCATAATCATCTCCATGGAGTCAAGCAGGTGGCAGACTCTCCAACGAGAAGCTAACCTGCTAGCCGCCGTGTTCTAAATAAGAAGTGAGCATGGTTGCGCTTCTGGCTCCATCGACTCTGGCTCCAGTTCACTTTCTATTGAAAAACTGTGGCCCCTCTCTCTGTAACTGCTGCTGTCAGACTCGTCATTTTGGTCTTAAATGTTCATATTAACCCTCTACATGATCCTGGGGTTTTTATTTCACTATTGTGTCTGTAAATCAAGATGTGAACATTAATAACAGACAAATCAGGCGACTTCTTTCCCCGAGGTCGCTCCCGCTAGCGTTACCAACAGGTTTGATTGACAGCGTTGCTAAGCGTCCACTCACTGCTAAACCATCAATGTAGGGAAGAAAAGGGGTGTTAGGTTCGACATCCTCGCTCCAGATCGGCTCTTCGGTTGCTATGATACTCGTGGTCGTAATTCCTTATATGTAACTTGATGTTTTAAATTAGCTGCTACAACTGCTAGCTTTAATGAGCTTCATTTGGAGCTGTGGGTGACGTCAGACTCACTCAGTCCACTTCTTTATACAGTCTATTTTCATATGTGGTGCAAAAGAATCAATAGCCCTTGGACCCATATAATACTCCCTACACTTGTGTAGCCTTGTCGACATGAGCTGTGTCTGAGGCCAATTAAAAAGCTGTGGAAAGGTGGTGGAAAGGCTGTGGAAAGGCGGTGGAAACACGGTGGAAAGGCTGTGGAAAGGCTGTGGAAAGGCTGTGGAAAGGCGGTGCGTAAAGGCGGTGAGAAAGGCAGTGAAAAGGTGGTGGAAAGGCTGTGGAAAGGCTGCGTAAAGGCGGTGTAAAGGCGGTGTGCTGTGGCGGTGTCATAATGAGGAGGTGAGAAGGGAGAGCCATGTATGTGCCGTCACGAGCTCCCCTCAGGCGCATGTATTACGCTTTGACAGGTGAACTAATCTAGAGCGGCCACACACGGCTCCTATAACAAGATCTCATGCCCAAGGCCAGAGAAAAAACTGAAAAAAAGTTTTATTCTACCTTCATTTGGTTTTATAATCAGAGAATTTTCAAAAAAAAAGTTTCAGAAATTCAGACGTCCATCTCGACATTCCTCCTCGCAATTATTGAAGGTGGACGATGTAACTTTTGTGGTAGAGCGACTGCCGTTTGCTTGTTTCCATGGCGATGTTATCACCTTGTTTATCTATCCCCGTGGAGACAAGAAGATGTCACCGAGGTACAGGTCAGGTCTGTGGCGATGTGACCTCACTTACAGCAAAGTGCTCTTTTTTCTAATGTATTTTCGTACGTTTTTCCAGATGTGTGAGGTTTATCCAGCCTCACTGCCAAAAATACCACAAAATAATACTTTTCTGACATCTGGCTCTTCATGGAGATAAGATAAGATAAGATAAGATAAGCCTTTATTAGTCCCACAGTGGGGAAATTCCAGCATTGCACCGCACACATAGAACAGAAGGAAATAAAATAAAACAAGATAATAGATAAATAACAAGATAATAGATAAATAGAAATAATTTAAGAAATAGATTCAAGAGATGTTTCTGTGCTTGGAATGTTCCACAGTATGGCATTAAACCTGCATATGTTGTAAGCGTCAGGTGTTATTATTATTGCTTAGAGTATTTTGGAGAACATGCGCTCCGCAGATTGGATCTGTATCTGGCCCAGGTGCTGCCGTCTGCTTGTCATTAATCTAGTCAGATCTGTGGAGATGCGACCAGCGAAACGCCCTTTTTTCTAACATATTCTTGGTATATGAATGTGTTTACAGAGGCCACGTTTATAGCATCAAAACCCCATGAATAATCTTAACCAGACATCCAAAAATACCACAAAACGACATTTTTCTGGTATACGGCACTTCATCGGCAAGTTTCAGTTGTTATTATTCCTCAAACTATTTTGGATTTGGGTTGGTGGTTGGGTCTAGACACGTTTAATGTCATATTGCAGAACATTCCAGACAAACCGATAACATCTCCATGGAGACCAGCAGAGGGCAGAGCATAGACTGTATAAAGAAGTGACTAAGTGAGTCTGACGTCATCCACAGCGTTCAGCTCCAGTCAAATGAAGCTCATCGAAGCTATCGGTTATAGCGGCTAATTTGGAGCAGATTTCCTTATTTGGAATTCTTATCGTGAGTATCATAGCAACCAAAGAGCCAATCAGGAGCAAGGTTGTTGAAGGTAACGTCGCTTCCTGGTTGCACCGCCGGTTTAGCACAGAGCAGACGCTTAGCAACGCTGTCAATCAAACTTGTTGCTAACGCTAGCGGGAGCGACCTCGGAGAAAAAAGACGTCTGATTTGTCTTTTATTCATGTTCATATCTTGATTTACAGACACAATAGCGAAATAAAAAGACGTAGAGGGTTAATACGAATATTTAAGACCAACATTTCAAGTCTGACAGCAGCAGTTATGAAGAGAGGACACAGTTTTTCAATAGAAAGTTAATTGGAGCCAGATTTGATGAAGCCAGAAGCGCGTCTATGCTCATTTCCTGCTTGAAACGCGGCGGCTAGCAGGTTAGCTATGTCCATTTATATAAACAGTCTACCACCCACAACCACAAAAGTTACACAGTGAACCTTGAAATTTTATTTTTTTTCCCTCTCAGTTCTGACATTCTGCAAAAATCTCCCAACTTAACAAATTGAAACCTCACAGTCCTTAAGTTACTCCCCAATTACGTGGAGCTCTACAACTTCGTCGTCTTGTCTGTCTGAATTAAGGTTGTAATCAGAACACAGCGAGGCCAGCACTACCTCTATTTGTGGTCTCCTACTTTCACAGACCACGGGCAGAATTAATGAACCCTTCTTTGTCAAACTAACGACGCAATTAGACGGGACCGGTCCCTTTTAGCTGACGAAGCCCGGGCCGGACACAGCGGGGCTCAATGATCTGGAGAGAGCCAAGACCACTGCACACAGCCTCGATCTTATTGGCTAAGCTAGCAGGAAGTGAAGTAGCATTATTGCAGATACAGGTGGATTCAGAGGGACTTTCTCTTTGGCACAAAATGGACGTCCTTAAATGAACCTCGAGCGGAGTTTGAAGGTGCGATAAGGATTAAAGACATTTTCACTTCACAGCTGAGTCGAAGTGATTTCAGCAGGACAAATGTGAGTAATTTAAGTGTTTTAAATTTAAAGGTGTAAGTTGAAGACGTGTTAATAATGAGACTGATTCAAATGACGAGAGAAGCAAAACGGACAGTTTGAAGATAAAAATAAATCAATAAATAATAAAAGTAAATTAAATGTGTTTGTGTGTCTCTATGTATGTGTGCTTATAGTGTGTCTGTATGTACATCTGTGTGTAGTGTGTGTAATGTATCTGTGAATGTGTGTGCTTGTGTGTGTGTGTCTCTGTGTGTGTGTGTCTGTGTGTGTGTGTGTGTCGTTATGTGTCAGTGTTCCTTTGTGTGTTTCTGTATGTGTACTTGGTGTGTGTATGTGTGTGTGTGTCTGCATGTTTGTCCGTGTGTGTGTATGTCTCTGTGTGTCTGTATATGTGTGTGTATGTGTGTGTGTGTGTCTCTGTGTGTGTCTGTATATGTGAGAGTGTGTGTGTGTGTGTGTGTGTATGTGTGCATGTTTGTCCGTGTGTGTGTGTGTCTCTGTGTGTCTGTATATGTGTGTGTATGTGTGTGTGTGTGTCTCTGTGTGTGTCTGTATGTGTGTGTATGTGTGTGTCTGTATGTATGTGTGTGTGTCTGTATGTGTCTGTGTTCCTTTGTGTTTCTGTATGTGTACTTGTGGTGTGTGTGTGTGTCTCTATGCGTGTCTGTGTGTGTATCTGTGTGTGTTTCCGTGTTTGTGTGTGTATGCATGTTTGTCCGTGTGTGTGCGTCTGTGTGTGTCTGTGTGTGTTTGTGTACGTGTACTTGTGGTGTGGTGCGTATGTGTGTGCATGTGTGTATGTGTCTGTGTGTCTATGTGTGCCTCTTTATTTGTGTGTATGTAGCGTGTGTGTGTGTATATATAATGTGTGTCTGTGTGTGTGTCTGTGTGTATATGTAGTGTGGTTGTGTAACTGTTTATCTGTATTTCTGTCAAATTTCCACCTGTACTTTTCCCTCCTGCTCATGAGCCTGACTGTAGTACTTTTTACCAATCTCACCGGTGTTTTTGCAGCAGACCTCGTTGCCGGTGCAATTCCAGCTTTCACGGATGAATCATCGAGCAAGACACTCAAACCTCCCTCCGTGTGCGCGTGGTTCCCTGATCTAAAGCACTTTTCGCTCCTTGAAGGTAGAAAAACTCTATATAAATAATTCACCATTTATCTCAATTTGTTCCACCAATTTACTTCCAGCAAACCCGACTTCCAATCGCGTTTTCCACTTTCCTCCATCGGTCCAACCCCTACCAGCCGTCGTTCCACCGAAAAGGGAAGTTCCTGATGTGAAAACGACTCGACCCTCCCGTCTTTACTCATTTTGTCACTGTTCATAATTGTGGCAGATGTCAGACGGGGGCCGCTCTTTAATCCCACAGTGAGGGGAGTGTGGGAGTGCTCTTTAAGTGCACGAGGATCCCCCAGATTTATTACATATGCTTTGTGAAGTGGCTGGAGGAGAGAGGCGGTAAATAATTCACCTTGATTTGAATGTAATCCAAAAGGCAAAAGGAGAGAGGATATGTTTGGCAGCCGTGAGGATACGGGGATCGATGTTGAAATAGCGCTGAAATATGCCTTGTTTACATTGTCCTGAGGTATTTTATATGGTTTAATAAGTTTACAGGTATTTATTTCCCTAAAAAGAACAGAAAACTTTATATTTAAGCGTATTTTAAAGCAGACCTATTATACAAAATCGACTTTTCACAGCTTTTAAGCATGTTATAGTTGTTTTTCCTCAACATTTACTCACTGAAAGCTGATTCATGTATGAGCAATCTTTAATAAGTTATTTTTAAGACGCCATTTTGACTTAATTATAATCGGTGACACTCGCAGGATTCAGCAGCGTCACGCAGTCATTTTGGTACAAATTTAAAAATATATATATATCTGGTGTTCGCTAGTGTGATGATGTTTACGGCAACGTCAGCTCCCATTGGGCGCCGCAGTTTTCTAATGGGAAAGTCGGCGGATTTGTTTCTTTTATTAAGTTGGTCCGTCTTTTATCGTTGGGGTTCTAAAAATAACCTGCAATAGGTGAAATCTGTGAAGTATCAGCCTTATTTTTTACATTATTCTATATATTTTGCAGCTGTAAAACCCTCACCACACACTTTATACACTTTTCTCCCACAGATATTAACATTTTCTCACATTTCTCTCTTGTTTAAACACAAAGTTCAAACCTTCGTCGGTGCCTTTGTCGGTGCAGAACGTTTCATCATCGACATTGTGGGTTTTGTCGGGGAGGAAAACTTGCAAACATACAGCACTTCAGAGTCACACTGATCCAACATTTATGTAAATTTGTCTGACACATTCAGTACTGTACAGGAGCACGGAGGAGACTGATGGACAATGGTCTACAGTCCCTCAGCCAATCAGGACGCAGAACACAATGGTCTACAGTCCCTCAGCCAATCAGGACGCAGAACACAATGGTCTACAGTCCCTCAGCCAATCAGGACGCAGAACACAATGGTCTACAGTCTTTTAGCCAATCAGGACGCAGAACACAATGGTCTACAGTCTTTTAGCCAATCAGGACGCAGAACACAATGGTCTACAGTCTTTTAGCCAATCAGGACACAGAACACATTGCGGTGTACTGCAATATAGTAAGGAACAACTGTTTTGAGATTTAAAATGTTCAAATTATAACATAATGATCCACAAGTGTCAGAGATTATAACTGTAGAGAAATACGAGCACAAAATGTCTGCTTTAAATGCGGCTATAACCTCTTAATTAGACCATTATCTTTGAATCCTGGTAATGTAAACTATATTGTCACGATACTGATAAACCAAAGCTTCAGTGCTGCTGGGGTGTAATAGGTTGAAACGCTTCCTCACATTTTAGAGGTGTTTTATGTAACTTTCCAGGTGGGGGGTCTGCTAATGATATTGCTTTATCTGTAATTTTCCACAGCATGGCGTTAAACTTATGGTAAAAAGTCAGATTTTTATATAGCACTATACCACCTTCGAGTCAGTCAAAGCGTTTTACATCAAGGAACCGCTCGCCGATTCACACAGACACTGGGGGCGAGGTGTTTAAGTGTTTTGCCCAAGGACACAACAACGGTGTTCATCTGTGGGAGCTGGAATCGCACCGCCAACCTGTGGGTCAATCGATCTGATCGCTCAACCAATGATGTTTAAGTCAAGAGCGGGATTCAACCCTCCAAACTTCAGATCAGTGGCTCTACAAACGCTCTACCAACTGAGCGACCGTCGCCCCCTATCAGCCTGGAGTTGAATTTCAAGCTTTGTTACAGCTAAAACAGAACAAAAAAGTCCAAAAAAGTTTGCCTGGCATCACTCAAACGATTACAGCACTTCACGTGAACCAAAATGACCAAAGTAATCCATTATAGAGGAGCTGATGTTCTTGTAGCTGGTGCGGTGTTTGTGCGATGTGAAACGACTGTTGTCACACTACACAACGCGTCTCAGTGTGGAGCATTTATTTGGCCGCGCTACAATGAAAGAGCTTTTGTTGGTAATTAGTTTCAGCGGCGGCTTGCATTAATCAGTGTTGTTTTGAGACGCACTTTAAAAATGAGTTCATACATTTAACAAGACGAATTGACAGCCCTGGTTCCGTCTGTTTACTCTGCCGTCTTTGCCAAACAAAAAAGAAGTATCGCGAGGATTTACAATTAGATATCGAAGCCAGACATTTTAAGTAGTAGTTGTAATTACGTAAATTGAATGTATACCCCAAAATCAAGTGTAATGGCCACTGTTACACAACACAAAAAATAATTTAAGGAAGTAAATAAGGTAGAAAATGGCTGTTTTTAAAGGACAAAAATGAAAAATTAACTTTTTTTCGATCTTTTAACCATGTTGTACTGTCCCCTCATCAAAAACTCACCTGAAGTTGCTTCTTTTATTATTATTCTGTTTTCCAAGTTGTCTTTTCTGAGCACTCAAAAATTCTTTGTTTGCATTTTGCCTGGATTGTTGTGTCATAGGTAAAAATCAAGGCTTTTCCTGCAATTTTTAAGTCCATAAACCGCCATCGGATTCATTCTACAGTCAAATTGTGTTCACTTCGGACACATGGCTCTGTTAGTTTAGCATTCACGTAGCCAAAGATCTTTATTTGTTTCTTTTCTATGTGTTCATTCTCATTACTGACAGCAGAGGGAGCTCTAACGCCGAAATATGTCATTGGAAACTGAGATGTAGTTTATAAAGGGTTTTGGTGACATTATTTTAAGTTAAAAAAACACTCTAGCACTTAATTTGAGCTTCTGTACAGTACTAGCTTGTCTTGTGCATTAGATTCTACAGGGACATTTTCCTGTTTTGACCATAAACTGTGTAAAGAAGTGGGCTAAGTGAGTCCAGGAAACCAGGATCATGTAGAGGGTTAATACAAACATTTTAAGATCGAAATGACGAGTCTGACAGCAGCAGGTACAGAGAGAGCGGCCACAGTTTTTCAATAGAAAGTGAATTGGAGCCAGAGTCGATGGAGCTGGAAGCGCACCCATGATCACTTGTTATTTGGAACGCTTTGGCTAGCAGGATAACTGTCCATTTCCATATACAGTCTATGCTTTTAACACAACTTTAACATCGACTTTGATCGCGAAAGACGAAGTTTAAATCTGTCAACTGGACGAATTGTTGTAGGAGCGAAGACGATTTGTCCAGTTGACGGATTTAAACTTCGTCTTTTGTTATGGACCAGACCTTGAGTACAAAATGTCCACTACTGCTACCACTGTATCCCACTTAGCTGTTTTTCTTCACACTTTCCGCATTACGCTTGAATAATCTTTGTAATCGTAATCACTCTTCGCTGTACTTCGAGGTCACGCTCAGTGCATTGTCTTATCCATCCACCTGCCATTCCCCAATCACACCTCTAATTAGCCTGTCGCTCGGATGGGCTTCGACACAGCAGCAGGCCCATAAATACAACTTAACTGCTCATAAAGAAGACACATAAATCTACAAGAGAATGAAGTACTTCCTTAAGTACATAGCTCCGCCAGCGTTACTCTACAAAGTCGTTCCCTCTTTTTACAAGTCAGCCTCAGTTTGAAACTTCACCACAACCGCTACCACTGTTTTTGCTGATACTCTGCGGCTGGGGGTGTTTTACATGTGTGCGCACTGCCGGAATGTTCAGCGGTTACCCTGGAGACAAAGCGCACGCATTAGCAAAACGCTGTCCAAGACGTTTTAAGATTAAACGTTTAAGATAAAAATAAAAAAAAGGATTTAAACACGTCATTTTCAGAAGCCTGTGATTGATCCGAGCGTTCATGGTCCCTTTTATGAGTTTGATTTTCAACAAAAAAGTGAGAAACTAACTGAAAAACTGTCGGCTTTGCTAATGCTAATGCTAAGGCTAGCTAGCTTGTGACTGTAATTGTATGCGTGAGAGACAGCACAAATCAGCTTGTTTGTTGTATAGTTCCAACTAAACCATCTCTTTCTGGTGAGATTGTGCTAAAATAAAGCTTCTAACATAGTTCTGCTAACGGGAGGCACTGCTCTGTCTGAAGCTTTGTTACTCAACTTAGACTTTTAACACAATCTGATAAAAAAGAAGTGATTTAGCTGGAACTACAACAGCTGAGCTAATTTGTGATGTTAACCAAGTCCCTCTCAAATAACTAGCCTACTGTTGCAAGCTAGCTAGCATTAGCCAACTGTTTGTGTTCCAGTTTCACCTGCTTTGTCGTAAATCAACCTCTCGTATTGATCACAACCTCTTGAAAATGTGGTGTTTAAATCTATGCAGCTTTTTTCTTGGGGTTTTAAATAGTATACAAACTTTCCTCCATAGACATGCATGCACAACCTCCCATTACAGAAATACATGTAGCGGATAAGTACTGCTTCTCACAGCGGTGTTTATGTCCAATTGCAACCTATATTTTTATACTTTTGCAGCAGCTTGATTGTAGCAGACATACACTTTTAAAATACCCACAGTGGTTTTCAAGCATGTGTAAGTGAACAGAACAGAACACTCAACAAACACTCTGCGGATTTAAACAGAACACAATCAGCTACAGATCGACCAATATGGTCTGGTTTAGTCCTGGTTTAGTCCTGGTTTAGTCCTGGTTTAGACCTGGTTTAGACCTGGTTTAGACCTGGTTTAGTTTAGTCCTGGTTTAGACCTGGTTTAGTCCTGGTTCAGTCCTGGTTTAGTCCTGGTGACCTGTTTAGTCCTGTTTAGTCCTGGTTTTATCCTGGTTTAGTCCTGGGTTAGACCTGGTTTGGTCCTGGTTTAGTCCCGGTTAAATCCCGGTTTAGTCCTTGGTTTAGTCCTGGTTCAGTCCTGGTTCAGTCCTGGTTCAGTCCTGGTTCAGTCCTGGTTCAGTCCTGGTTTAATCCTGGTTTAATCCTGGTTTTTAGTCCTGGTTTAGTCCTGGTTCAGTCCTGGTTTAGTCCTGGTTTAGTCCTGGTTTAGTCCTGGTTAGTCCTGGTTTAGTCCTGGTTTCGTCCTGGTTTAGTCCTGGTTTTAGTCCTGGTTTAGTCCTGGTTTAGTCCTGGTGTAGTGCTGGTTTAGTTGTGGTTTAATCGTGATTTAATCCTGGTTTAGACCTGGTTTAGTCCTGGTGTAGTCCTGGTGTAGTCCTGGTTTAGTCTTGGTGTAGTCCTGTTTTAGTCCTGGTTTTAGTCCTGGGTTTTAGTCCTGGTTTCGTCCTGGTTTTAGTCCTGGTTTTAGTCCTGGTTTAGTCCTGGCTTAGTCCTGGTTTAGTCCTGGTTTCGTCCTGGTTTAGTCCTGGTTTTAGTCCTGGTTTTAGTCCTGGTTTTAGTCCTGGTGTAGTCCTGTTTTAGTCCTGTTTTAGTCCTGGTTTAGTCCTGTTTTAGTCCTGGTTTAGTCCTGGTTTAGTCCTGGTTTAGTCCTGGTTTAGTCCTGGTTTAGTCCTGGTTTCGTCCTGGTTTCGTCCTGGTTTAGTCCTGGTTTAGTCCTGGTTTAGTCCTGGTTTAGTCCTGACTCTGGGACCAGCAGTCGGCGGGTCCCTGAAGTCCTCAGAGTGTGAGATGGTTCATGTGCCACTAACATATAATCCAGAGAAAGTGAAGTTACCGATATGCTGATATTTTTTGGGCTGATTTTGATTATTTCACACTAATTGAATTTACTACAAAATCACCCACAGCCTTTTTCTACCACAACCCTTTAAGAGAGCTGTGTAATCACGTTTTATGCAGTTACTTTTTTTCAAATAAAGCTTTGTGCAAACTCTTTACGCAGCAGGTCGGCCAAAACGAATATCGACCTGTGCTGGAGATTTAAGGCCGATGCTGCTGCGCTAAAACGTCCAAATATCAGCCCGAAATATGGGCCAAACGATACATCGGTTTATCTCTAAACTTACCCAGGAGCGCCAGCTGGAAAAAAAATACTGACACAGAAAAAAGTTGGTTTTCGCTGTAAAATCTGGCAACGCAAAGTGAGGAGTTGACTCTGATCTGCGTTAGCTTCGTGGAAAGGATTGCTATTCTATAAAACGACACCAGACGCCTCTGTCGATCCCTCGTTATGCGTAACTAAACCATTATGGCGTAAAGTTGCTAGCATTAGCCACTTATCTTAGCTTGAGCTGTTAAAAGAGCGAGAATTTCCACATCTCAGACGAAAAAATTTAAGAAATCGAGTTTGTTTGCGCGAGATCCTGCTATGTCGTGAGCGAGAGGTTTGGGGCCAGGGTGAAGGTTCAGACTCTGCCCAAGTTACAGGTCAGATCTGTGGAAACCGACGGCAACCAGCCCCGCCCTGGTTATTATTATTAGTGTTGTTGCATCTGTACTCAATCAGGCTGTGTTTGAAACTTCATTATTTCTTGCTTTTCATTTGGGGACACGCGCAGAAACCGATTCCTTGGGGTTGGATTGTATAAATATGCAGACTGTTTAACCATTCACGGGGACATGCTCAGAATATCATGGCCGCCCATTTCGTTGCTTATTTACAGAAAATAGATGAGCTGCTTCAAGGTTGAGTCAATAGCTCGCATCCATACTGCTCGCGTTGTTATTCATTGTTATGCATACGAGGCAGTCGGCCTATCTTTAGGATTTATCAGAGCTCAGCCAGTAATTTGCAGTTTGTGTCCAGGCCAGCTTTTGCAGAATAACAAATAAGACACTTGGACGTTTGGTTTGAGAATGAACGAACAGGATTTCCATATAATCTGTCTATACCGTTCAGACATATTGCTTTTGGGAGTATTTTGATAACTTGTGTGTGGTCCGCAATGAAAAGTCTTCTCCTGATCTGCCGCAAAAACAGTAGTAACTTCGTCTAACTTTTAAACCACGTGCCCCTCCTCACGCAACAGCTTCTATTTGGTGTTTTTTTATCACTATTTTTCGATGTCAGCCTACTGTAAAATCTAGTCAATTGAATCAAACTGATACCCCGGAGACACAATCGCTTCCTATAATGTGAAAAATGCAGAGACCCGGAACAGGGATAAAACGTGTATCAAATCCAATACAAGCCATGAACCATAAAATGAAGTGAAATATTGTGTAAGTATATTGGTTTTCAGGTGACGGCACATTCTATAGGCCAATAATGTTGAAAATGGAGCCGCAGTTAAAATGAATAGGTTTTTGTTGTAGTACAGCGAGTTCTGGAGTCTCGTCTTTAATAGAGATCATTAGGTTGATCTTTTTTGGATATTTCTTGGGGAAAACCGGTGAAGATACTTTGCAGGGACATCATGCTGGGGGTGTTCTACGTGTATCTCTATGGGCGGAACTTCAGCAAAACAAATAAAAGTTTTAAGATTGTGTGAAAACTCAAGAAAATATATAAAATGGTTTTCAACGGCACATTTTCAGAAGCCTGTGATCAATCCGAGCGTTCATGGTCCTGTTTAGGAGTTTGTTGGCTAATGCTAGCTAGCTTGTGACTGTAGCTTTATTTATTAGAGACTTTTTTATCAGCACAAATCAGCTCACCTGTTGTCCAGTAGTTCCGACCAAACCAGCTCTTTCTGGTCAGATTGTGTTCAAATACAGCTAAAGTCTAACTTGAGTAAGTAAGTTCAGACGGAGTAGTGCTTCAGTTAGCTTCGCGCCTACAGGGAATGTTGATATCAGCTGCGAAGTATCAATACGAAATATTACCCAGAAAACCAAAGCAATAACACCTTGGACTTCCATAGTTTTATAGACTCCAGCACAAGAAACTTCTCTGAAAAAGTCCCTCGGTTTAAGATAATCTTTCTTAGATGTGTATTTGTGTGACTTACTAGCAGCATATGGACTTAGTATTTGTTTAATTTCCTTTTTTAAAAATTGTAATATTCTTTTTCCAGACCAAGTGTCACGACCCAGCTTGTCTAGGGTCAGGGACTTAACAAAAAACAGATGGAAAAACATGTTAGTAAATTAATAAATAGGAATGTAAAAGGTAAAACTAAACAAAAAGGATCAAAAATATTCAAACAAAAGGTAATGTGCAAGGTTGAGACAAAAGACAAGCAGTGACAAAGGTCAAGTTTAACTAAGAAACTAATTTTACAACGACATGACAAACGAGGAACACAGACAGAACGGTAGACTGGCCTCAAAGTCCAGCAGCCCGGAGTAGGTGTGTCGAATCTTCTAAAATGGGGGAGGTGGCTGCAGGTCGGACACAGGATTGGTCAGGTGGTAAAAATGGTCCTCCAAATCCACATTGATGACTCAGAAAAACCTGATTACACAGGGAAAGGGGAAGCATACACACACAAAACATAGTACCGATACTATAAAATGGAAAGAGCGTAAGTTTTTTTTCATCCTTAACAGTTTGGGCTGCTCACTAGCGCCTCAGAGTGGTCACTGTGACTGTGACGTGTCCGCTCAGCTGATTTAAACAGGTTTTGGCACTGTCTTTGTACCGGTGGAGGCAGGACAACAGCGCCATCTGCAGTCCGACTTCTTCAGGTGTGTGACAGTAGAAAGCCCCCCTCGTCCCGGTTTATAGTCCCGTGGGCACATTTACATTTACACTACCAAAACTGCCAACAAAAAACAGCACTTCTAACTTGTTAAGACCGCTTCCGATCAGATTCTTTTATGATAAAGTACGACTGGACCCCGCACAAAGCCTCACACTGCCGTACAAACTCACAGTATGCAGAAATATGCCGGGGATAGACAGTGTTACAGGTTGTGTTGATTGCTGGTCTCGGCGGTGGGCGGATCGCAGCCTGTCGATAATGAACTCAGGTGCTATGGCTCATATCCCATCTGCTCCAATTTACCTTCCTCACTGCATCAATCTGGTACAAAAGCTTCCTCGAGACACACTTATGCTTGTTATAGTCGTCTCTCGAAGTTTCTGGATTAGAGGTTTTCCTGCTCATTTGCCGTACTAAGGCCGTGCAACTGATTAAAAGTTTGGTCACGATTAAGATCATTGATCCAGTTGTGGAAATGATCGAAAAAGCAATAGAGTGAATACGTTTCTGAATCAATTTGACAGATAATAGATTCAAACAACCCTGTGTTCAAATATGACCCAAATCATCAAGGAATAGGCTACTATATAGTGTTGTAATCAGACACTCCTTTAAATCCGAGGCCATGGTTCTCCACCGAAAAATGGTAGCTGGCCGTCTGCTGGTGGAGGAGTTCAGTGTGGAGCGTGAGATTGACAGATGGACGGTTGTGGTGAAGAAGGAGCTGAGTCCAAAGGCAAAGCTCTTGATTGACAGTACCTTCCCTCAACTATGGTCATGAGCTTTGGGTAAGGACCGAACGGACACGATGGTGGATACAAGTGGTTAAATGAGTTTCCTCCGCTCCCTTAGAGATAGGGTGAGGAGCTCAGTCACACGGGAGGAGCTCGGAGTAGAGCCGCTGCTCCTCCACGTGGAGAGGAACCAGCTGAGGTGGCTTAGCTCTCCTGTACGCCTCATTTGGGAGGTGTTCCGGGCATATCCCACCAGGAGGAGGCCCCGAACAGACCCAGGACACCCTTGACTGGCCTGGGAACGTCTTGGGATCTCCCCGGAAGAGCTGGAGGAAGTGTCTGTGGAGGGGGAAGTCTGGATCTCCCTGCTCAAACTGCTTGTACAGGCACTCTTGTACTGAAGGAGATGTTTTAATAGTCCACAGTATGACATTAAACTTCTCTGTCATGCATTTATTCAATTATAGGCCTTTTTAACGCTCAAAAACACCTTGAGTTGGCTCGCCTCTCCACAGATCTGACCCATAACCTAATAGACAATGTAACATAAGAGATAAGTTTACTGTCATATTGTCGAATCTTGCGACCAAAGCTCTAAACCACCATGACGAGCAGCTTGTGGCAGACAGAAAGTCACACAGTGCAGCTTTAATATTCACTTCTTCCCTTCAGTTTTTTAAATCATTTGCTGTATTTCTGATTTAGCAGCGAATTTTGTTTATTTTTCAGATTTCCGCGGATTATTTCTGAACCCCAAAGACCTTTGCAAACACAGAGCGAGGCCCCTTTTTCACACACGACGTGGACCTCAATAATCCTTTCTCCGGCGAGGTCCCGAAGCATGATATCGTTTCCTTTCGCTGATGAAAAGACGCTCGCTCACCGCACAAAATGTTCAAACTTCCTGCGCCTTTTAAAACGGGATGTTAAGATCGGAGCTGCGAAAATAACACCGCGAAAGTTCGGAAAGTTCATCTCGAAAGGAAGCGAAATAGTGGAAATAAAAAGTAAAGAGTTGAATAATGTAAATTTGTGCCACATAAACATGAACTCGAGACGCACAGCTGTGGAATCACAAAACTGAATATGTTTAAGTCCGAGTTTTCGTCTCCGTGTGTTTCCTCCACAGAACAAAAAACACAAATTGGCCTAATCGTAATAGTTTATGCAAATGGACGTGTTGTTTTGTGAAATCCAAGAACCCACCATCTTTCACTCACGGTTTAAAAGGTTTAATCGCTGCTGCAGACGCTCGGCCTCGCCCCAGCTGTCAGCGAGCGCTCGGGTAAAAGGGTGTGACGGACAGTTCTCTCCATCTCCCTTTTGTCTCTGTTTCTTTGTCTCACTGTTTCTCTCTCTTTGTTTTCCCCTCCTTCTCTCTCCCTTTTGTCTCTTTCTCTCTCTGTTTCTCTTCCCCATCTCTCTGTCTCCCATCTCCTTCTCTCTCCCTTTTGTCTCTTTCTCTCTCTCCCCTCTATCTCTTTCTCTCTGTCTCCCTGTTTCTCTCTCCCATCTCCGTCTCTCTCCCTCTCTTTTTTCCTCCTGGTCTTTCTCTTTGTTTCTTTCTTTCTCTCCTTCTTTTGACCTCTTTTCTTTCTCTCTCTCTCACTCCTCCGTCCCCTGCCCTCTATCCCTCTTTTCTCTCCCTATCTCCCTCTTTCTCCCTTCCTCTCTCTATCTCGCCCCTCTTTTTACCTGCCTCTCTCTCACTGCCCTGTTCACTCTCCTCCCCTTTGTCTGTCTACCTCTTTCTCTCTCTTTCTCCCTCTTTCTACTTCCCTCTCTTCTTTTTGTCCCCTCCCTCCCTATCCCAAACTCCCTCTCCCTCCTCCATCTCCCTCTCTCACTCTGTTCCTCCCTGCCCCCCTCTGTCACTCTCTTCCGCTCTCTCCCTCCTTATCTCTGTCTCTCCCCTTCCCACCTCACGTCCTCTCTCTCTCTCTCTCCCTGCTGCCCCCTTTCTCCCTCTTCCCCCTCTCTCTCCCTTCCTCCCTATCTCTCTCTCCCTCCCTCTGTCTCCCTCTTTCTCTCTCTCTCCCTCCTTATCTCCGTCCCCCCTCTCTCTCTCTCTCTCTCTCCACTTCCCCTCTCCCTCCCTGCACCCCCCCTCTCTCCTCTCTCTCTCTCTCTCTCTCCCTATCTCTCTCTCTCCTCTTCTCTCTCTCTCTCTCTGCTTATCTCTGTCTCTCCTTTCTCTCTCTCTCCCTTCCTTTCTGCACCCTTTTCTCCCTCTTCCCTCTCCCCCCTCTCTCTCTCTCCTCTCTCCTCCTCCCTCCTTATCTCTCTCTCTCTCCTCACCTCTCTCATCCCTTCCCCCTTTCTCTCCCCCCACTCTCTCCTCCTTCTCTCTCTCTCTCCTCTCTCTTCTCTCTCTCTCCGTCTCCCCCCTCTCCCTCTTTCTCTTTCTCTCCTCCTTATCTCCATCTCTCCCCCTCCTCTCTCTCTCCCCTCCTCTCTCCCTCCCTCCCTGCCCCCCGTCTCACTCTTTCACCCCCATCTCCATCCCTCCCCCTTTCTCTCTCTCTCTCCTTTCTTTTATCTCCCTCTGTCTACCTCTTTCTCTTTCTACCTACCGCTCTTCTTTCTGTCCCCTCTCCCTATTCCCCCACTCCTCCTCCCTCTTCCTCACTCCCTCTCTTCATCCTCTGTGTGGGCTCTCCCTCTCACTGTCTCCCTCTTTCTCTCTCTCTCCCTCCTTATCTCCATCTCTCCTCCTTCCTCTCTCCTTCCTTTATCTCTCTCTCACCCCTCCTTATTTCCCTGCCTCCCTGTCATCCCTCCCTCCCTCTCTCTCCCTCCCTCCGTCCCTCCCTCGTTCCTGGGCTCATCACAGACACAGATCTGTAAACTTCTTCTTCTTCTTCTTGTGGTTGTTCTGTTGTTCCTGGAGCAGATGTCACAGTGGGTCTGGGGTCACTCTGGTTCTGTGAGACTCTGTGTGGGCGTCTTCTGTCTCAGACTTAGACAAACGTCATCGATCTGCAGAGGAAATAACCGGGCGCAGTGACGTTTGGTAAATGTTTCTATATTTTTGCATCTTCCATAGTCATTTAAAAGCGGAAAAGTCTTGATGATGTGTTTGTGTGAGATTAAAAGTGCATCTCTGTCGAACAAACTGGACACTTAACATCATTCTTCAGTAGTTGAATGGTTGACTGGATGGTTAGTTGGTTGGTTGTTTGGTTAGTTAGTTGGTTGGTTGGTTGGTTGGTTGGTTAGTTGGTTGACTGGATGGTTAGTTGGTTGGTTGATTGGTTGGTTGGTTAGTTGGTTGAATGGTTGGCTGGATGGTTGGTTGATTGGTTGGTTAGTTGGTTGACTGGATGGTTAGTTCGTTGGTTGTTTGGTTGGTTTGTTGGTTAGTAGGTTGAATGGTTGGCTGGATGGTTAGTTGGTTGGTTGGTTAGTTGGTTGGTTAGTAGGTTGAATGGTTGGCTGGATGGTTAGTTGGTTGGTTGGGTTAGTTGGTGGTTATGGTGGGCTGGATGGTTAGTTCGTTGGTTGTTTGGTTGGTTAGTTGGTTGGATGGTTTGTTGGTTGGTTGGTTGGTTGGTTAGTAGGTTGAATGGTTGGCTGGATGGTTAGTTCGTTGGTTGTTTGGTTGGTTGGTTGGTTGGTTGGTTGGTTGGTTGGTTGGTTAGTAGGTTGAATGGTTGGCTGGATGGTTAGTTGGTTGGTTGGTTAGTTGGTTGAATGGTTGGCTGGATGGTTAGTTCGTTGGTTGTTTGGTTGGTTAGTTGGTTGGATGGTTGGTTGGTTGGTTGGTTGGTTGGTTAGTAGGTTGAATGGTTGGCTGGATGGTTAGTTGGTTGGTTGGTTGGTTAGTTGGTTGAATGGTTGGCTGGATGGTTAGTTGGTTGGTTGGTCGGTTGACAGTACATGTTAATGAGCAGATATGAACGTAAACACGGCGGATTATAGCCAAAAACTAATTTCCAAAAACTGGGGTCAAAATAAAACTGCTGCTAAAAATCCCCATAGCTGCTCATTGCACCATCCAAAATATTACACATTCCTTTCCACTTCACAGTTCCCATAACTGCACATTATTCATTGCACAGACCCGATTCTTTACATTTTACATGCAAAATATCTGTATAGAAAAGTTAAAATCACATTGATGTAATGAATTTTAAAAGTACCTTGCTGCACATGTCCTTAACCTGCAGATCTGATGTATAACTCCTCAACTGGACCTCAAGTTTCCTGATCTTGTCACACATACCGACCCTGTGTTTACCGTAAGCTCCTCTGCCATCGATGGTCTACGGAATTAAAATCTTACATCATCGCGCCTATTAAAACCCGTATAAATACATAGCGATACCCAAATACTGCATTAATAATATGTTTGCTTCTCTTACTTTTAGATGAACGCTAAAACAAGTCTATAAACCCACCACAGAGAGACAGAACAGAGCCGCCGGCCTCGGTATTAGCTATGGACAAACTGTACCTCATTTTATAACACTGATTAAAGTGTAAAAGTGTGCCGTTACCCATAGTGCACCTTTGCTCTCCTCACCAGCCTGTAAACTCGCTCCCAGAGACACGGGCAGCAGCATAAAAGTTTAATTATGAGATGGAAATAAGACCTTAGTAAAAAGAGAAGCAGGGCCTGATGACTTTATTAGCTGCGTTGCCATATTGGTCATTTATCAGCATTTTATGCAGTCCGAGGTTTATGGTGGATTCATTACGCACCTGGCGATAAACAAAAAAACGCAAATAGTGTCTTTGTTTTAGGGAGTTGAAACACTCTCACTCAGACGGACTCGTTTCATTAGTCGTGCTCTCGGGGCTCCAAACAGATGTACCTCAGCTCATTAGAAAAAGGGGAGTCTGCAGCAGCGTCCAGCCCAAACGAAGGAGCTGTTAGCGGATAGCTGACATTTAGCTGCACAGTAATGCCTGTTTTTCCTCTGAGTCTGAACAGAACGGGTAATTAAACAAGGATTATTAGCAAGAGTTTAACTGTAGGCGCGAAAGGACACATCAGGCTGAAGAACGTGACCACAGACGAGAACAGTGACTAAACATAAGCAAGGCAAGTTTATTTGTGCAGAACTATTGGTACATGAAGTAATTCAAAGTGATTTAGAGAATGAGAAAGACGTTAAAATCACAATACAACAAATCTAAACATGGGTTTAAACTTTGTCAAAGTTGAGTCTGTCTCACATCTTCAGGAAGAATGTTCCAGGTTTTAACTGAACAAAACTGAAACACTGATTCAACAGGTTCAGTCCTGGTTTAGTCCAGGTTTAGTCCTGATTTAGTCCCTGGTTTAGTCCAGGTTTAGTCCTGGTTTAGTCCAGGTTTAGTCCGTGGTTTAGTCCCTGGTTTAGTCCCTGGTTTAGTCCCTGGTTTAGTCCCGGTTTAGTCCCGGTTTAGTCCTGGTTTAGTCCTGGTTTAGTCCTGGTTTAGTCCCTGGTTTAGTCCCTGGTTTAGTCCTGGTTTAGTCCCGGTTTAGTCCCTGGTTTAGTCCCAGGTTTAGTCCAGGTTTAGTCCAGGTTTAGCCTTGGTTTAGTCCTGGTTTAGTCCTGGTTTAGTCCAGGTTTAGCCTTGGTTTAGTCCTGGTTTAGTCCTGGTTTAGCCCTATTTTAGTCCTGGTTTAGTCCTGGTTTAGTCCCTGGTTTAGTCCTGGTTTAGTCCTGGTTTAGTCCAGGTTTAGCCTTGGTTTAGTCCAGGTTTAGCCTTGGTTCAGTCCTGGTTTGGTCCTGGTTTAGTCCTGGTTTAGTCCTGGTTTACTGTTGCTAACGCTGGTGGGAGCGACACTGGGGAAAGAAAACGCCTGATTTGTCCGTTATTAATGTTCATATCTTGATTTACAGACACAAAAATGAAATAAAAACCCCAGGATCATGTGGAGCTGATTAATACGAACATTCAGTCTGACAGCAGCAGTTACAGAGAGAGAGGCCACAGTTTTTCAATAGAAAGTGAATCGGAGCCAGAGTTAATGTAGCCGGGAGCGTGCCCACGATCAGTTTCTATCTTGAACGCAGCGGCTAACAGGTTAGCTATGTCCATTTAAATACACAGTCTATGGTCTGAATCAATATTTGTGTTGAACCTGATGCCTCTGGTGCAGGTTGAGAGCTTCGTGGATTCCATTTAACACCCTTCTCTGCCAAGTCACATCGTTTTTATCCATGACACAGTTTAAAATCCTCGCTGATCGCACGCTGCCTTGTCTGGCAAAGGTCAGCCTGTCCTTCAGTCTCTCTCTGCGTCGCTCTCCTCTGCTCCTCTGTTTGCGTTTACAAGCCTGGCTTTCACACCTCTCAGTTTTGGATTGGAACGACACAGATTGAGCTAACACTATTTGAGCTTAAAAAAATCCCCCGGTTCAAAGTGGAGATTTACATTTAGCGGGATATGGTTTTGAGGATATGTTTTTTTTTCTGGTGTTTTCTGCTTAAAAAACGCTTCAAATTCTGTATGTGGTGGAACGCAGACAAAATAAAACAGGGTTTTTCGAGCAAATGCCAAAACTGAAACTTTGTTCTATCGTAACTGGATCTTTTAGTGTAAGGAAAGAAAAGGTAGAGCCATGCAAGATATCTTTGTGTAGAAGTAGGTAGTAGTAGTAGTAGTTTTAGTACAGTCGTGCCTCACTATAACACAGTTCAACTTTCGCCTTTCGATCGCCAGCAGTGTGACTCTGAAGTGCTGTATGTTTGCAAGTTTTCTCCCCGACAAAACCCACAATGTCGATGAAACATTCTGCACCGACAAAGGCACCGACGAAGGTTTGAACTTTGTGAGAAATGTGAGAAAATGTTAATGCCTGTGTGAGAAAAGTGTATAAAGTGTGTGGTGAGGGGTTTTACAGACAAGAAACATAGAATAATTGTAAAAAATAAAGCTGATACTTCAGGATTTGCCTAGTGTGAGTTATTTTTAGAACATAACCCCCACGATAAATGAGGAACCAGTGTAATATAGGTCAAGTTATACATCAGATCTCTGGAGAGGTGCTATATTTGAGAACCAAAAACACGTGTAATCTAATCCATGCAAAATAGATATGTTTAAAGCTCTACTGTGAAACATTCCAGACAAAGTAATAGTATCTTCATGGAGACAAGCCAGCGCCACCATGAGGCCAAAAGGTTACGGCTAAGAAGCAACAGCAGCTCAGTGAGAGTAGAGCGTTTGTCCACTGAGCCGAAGGTTGGCGGTTCGAATCTCGCTCTCGACGTGAACATCATTGGTTGAGCTGTGAGATCCACAGACCCACAGGTTGGTGGTGCAATTCCAGCTCCCACAGATGAACGCTGTTGTTGTGTCCTTGGGCAAAACACACCTTCTTCGCTCTCGGTGTCTGCTTACACTGGTGTATGAATGTGTTCAAACCTTCGTCGGTGCCTTTGTCGGTGCAGAATGTTTCATCGACATTGTGGGTTTTGTCGGGGAGAAAACTTGCAAACATACAGCACTTCAGAGTCACACTGATCCAACATTTATGTAAATTTGTCTGACACATTCTGTACTGTACAGGAGACACGGAGGAGACTGATGGACAATGGTCTACAGTCCCTCAGCCAATCAGGACGCAGAACACAATGGTCTACAGTCCCTCAGCCAATCAGGACGCAGAACACAATGGTCTACAGTCCCTCAGCCAATCAGGACGCAGAACACATTGGTCTACAGTCCCTCAGCCAATCAGGACGCAGAACACATTGGTCTACAGTCCCAATCAGGATGCATACTATAAAAAAGCATCCAAAATTGTACATAATTAATCCGCGAAACAGCGAGGCCACGAAAGGTGAACCAGTGAGGAACAACTGTACTTGCTGCTTGGGACTTTCAGATGTTTAATACTGTGGAACATTCCAGGCAAAGCGATACCATCTACGTAGTTTGACAAAGCAGGTTTTGGACCCTACATCAGAAAACTTCCGTAGTGCATCTTTACACACTTGACGATGTAATCCGTCATTGGTCCAAGCGAAGGTTTCCACGGCGACCGGCTGGACACCAGTTTTGCAATGAAGACGTTTCAGTTTGATGGTACAGACTTCGCTTTTAAACAAGGACAAGGCAGGGCAGTTTCACTCTTAAACTCCTCGCTTTGGGGTTGGGTTTAGTTAACTCCGAGTCAAATAAATCCTCGTGTCTCAAGCCAGTAACATCAAAGTGGAAATAGCTTCTGGACGAAAGCCGAAAAACATCTCGATTGTCCAGTCGTGACCACCTTTGCAACCTTCTCTACTCTAAATACTGAGCGAAATGTAATAGCTGTAAAACGCGTTCAACCTTCCACCGGCCTCTGCTTCGTTTTACTTTAATGAAGCTGTGTTCTTTGTCATCCTCAGTCTGTCATCTTTAGTCTCGATGGCCACGCTGCAGGATCCATCGCCTCTGGATCTCTGTCTATGGATATATTTTGAGCGCTTCTGCCAAAAGCTGCGGCGTGAGTGACTCCAGAGGGTGTGATGCTTTGTCAGAACACATTACATAAACCGTGACGTCCGCAGTCCGAAACCAGGCCAAACAGTTTTCTCTTTTTTTCTTTTTTTTCCTAGTCTTTTACTGTGTTAAAGACGTGAAAAACAGAAGTAGGTCGTTTCAAACTGTTTGCAGTGCATCTTAATTATTCACCATGATGAGTTTACAAGCACTTTTCACTGTCAGAGACCACAGTGGAGTTTTGCCTGAAGCGAACAAAGCTAACACGCACTTCCTGATTATCGGGCAATAACCTGCTTTATTATCAGATACAGACACTACACAGCAGACTTATTTTAAACTCAAGAGGTGGTTGGTTTGAGTGTTTGAGCTCTGATCTGAAGGTTGATGGTTCAAATCCCACTGACAACATAAAAACATCATAGAGCGTCAGAAACACTGATTCCCCAGGTTTAGTCCTGGTTTAGTCCTGGTTTAGTCCTGGTTTAGTACTGTGTAGTCCTGGTATAATGCTGTTTTTAGTTCTGGTTTAGTCCTGGTTTAGTCCAGGTTTAGTACTGTGTAGTCCTGGTATAATGCTGTTTTTAGTCCTGGTTTAGTCCTGGTTCGGGACTAGTTTAGTCCTGATTCAGTCCTGGATTAGTCCTGGTTTAGTCCTGGTTTAGTCCTGTGTAGTCCTGTGTAGTCCTGGTTTAGTCCTGGTTTAGTCCTGGTTTAGTCCTGGTTTAGTCCTGATTCAGTCCCGGTTTAGTCCCGGTTTAGTCCTGGTTTACCATGGTTTAGCCCTGGTTTAGTCCTGGTTTAGCCCTGGTTTAGCCCTGTTTAGTCCTGGTTTAGTCCTGGTTTAGTCCTGATCCAGTCCCGGTTTAGTCCCGGTTTAGTCCTGGTTTACATGGTTTAGCCCTGGTTTAGTCCTGGTTTAGCCCTGGTTTAGCCCTGTTTAGTCCTGGTTTAGTCCTGCTTTAGCCCTGGTTCGGTTCTGGTTCAGTCCTGGTTTAGTCCTGGTTTAGGCCTGTCTCAGCTGTTGGTGATTCACATTTGACACATTCTGACTCTGCTCTCATCACTTTGACCAGTTGTATTTGTGTTTTTAGACCAAAATCAGGCTGAAAACATCAAAAATGTCACAACGACCACAGTCACAAGAACAGAACAAACATATAAGGGGGTGGGGGGGTCAAGATTTTTGAAATTCTAGACAAGTTTCTGGTGGATTTTAATGTGTTCCAGTTGATGACTAAAAAAACAAATGTAGCAGCAGCAGATATTTTGCTACTAAAACAAATATTTAGGCTGCTGTAAACACACAAGCCTGGTGACCAATAAAACTTTAAATTTTATATTATTTTCAATATAAATGTATGTTCTGAAATGCTCTTGGGGGCCCTCTGGAGGCTTTGGGGCCCTAAGCAGCTGCTTAGTCTGTTCATAGACTGAACCGGCCCTGGTTTGTAGGTTTGGTCTATCACGTTAACCCTAAATGTGCACTGTGCCTGAGTCATTCAAGCCCCTAATGAGTGATTTCACACCGATTATCATCCTGGCTAGTCCTGTTGTTTCTTTTTTTGTTTTTGAGGCTGAAAAACATGGCGGATTTCTGCAGAATCAACAAGCAAAGCCTAAACTTTGTTAATCTGAGGTGAGAGAAAAGTGATTTTATTCGTAAAATCAGAGGTGACCAATGAGCGCCTTCGTTTTGTGTCACTGAAAAACATAAATCTGATTGGACGATCTCGTTTGACCAAAAGACGACATGGAGACCAGACTCATGACAATCTGTAGAAAACATCGAGCGAGATCAGTCTGGATTTGCCAGGCTTTGACCGCTCTGTAAATATGACCATTTCCATCTTTTATTCGAGTACGTGGGTAAAATCGTCGACCTTTTCAGCGTTGGGTCAGTGAAAACCGCAGCAGGAGTTTCCTTAAGTGATCGTTCTATTCTGTTGCGTTTGTGGTGACTGAATAAGCCGCTTTGTTTGCGTGATACATTTTACATGACGGGGTAAATTGCTTCGGTGAGAGCGAGCGCAGTGTAATTCTTCTGGCTGTTTTCGCGCCCGGATCAGCCCCAGTAGACCACATAAATACAAAAGCGTTTAAAACCAGTGACCCATGTAAGAGCAACAGAGGCAGTGCGGCGCTCACCGGTGGTTTTGTCAAAGTAAAACCCATTTCTCTTTTTTTTTTTTTTTAATTTAAAAGGTCTTTTTTTTGCCATGAGGGCAGAATTTCACCATTTGGGTCCAACGCTGCCAGTCTCACTGTAGCCAACATGAACAAACTAGTACAAGATATAATTACAGAGGAAATCTCCATTGGTTAGATGATTATCGCCCAGCCTTCTACAATACTATACAAATATATGAGCAGGGGCGGCGCCAGGGCGTCTTCAGGGGGCACTGGCCTCCCCTAGAATGGAAGATTTTTGCCTTTCATAGCACATTTGATCTTTCTTTTTTAATTATTCATATTTTTTATTGCTTTTTAACATTTTACAACCCTCCCACCCCTCACCCCAAACAAAAATACATACATACACACATACATATAAGTACCAACAAACCCATTTCTCTCCAAAGGGGCCCATATTACTATATTGTTTTGTGATCTACAGCATGCTATTATGTTTCCTCATCACAAACAGACCTGGAGTTGTGTTTTTTTGTTTCATTCACACATGTTTAACACACAAACCCTGCACATTTAGGCTGAGTTCTTCTCTCAAACTGAAAACACTCTGTTCCACCTTGTGATGTCATCATGTGGAAATACAGGAAGTGCTTTTAAACTCCACACACCTTCATTTCTAGAATCATTTGGATCATTTCAGACCTGGAACTGCCGATCTCTGCTGAACTAAAAGGTAAAATGAGCTTGGAAACTATCAAATCATGACATCACAAGGTGGAACAGAGTGTTTTTGAGCTTTGGGGATGTAAATGGGCTAATACGGGTGGGACAATAAACAATAATATGGCTTATTGTGAAAAGGGGGTCAACGATAATCATTCATGGGACATTTTATATAATCGTGATACTCGGCAACAAAGATATCACCCACGTCCCATCACGTCTGTGGTCCGGGGGTTTAGGGGCCCATGATTGCACTCTCTTCCTATTAATTTGTATTAGAGGGGGGCCCATGTCAGTCTTCTTGCCCCTGGCCCCCAAATTTCAGTTGACGGCCCTGTTCATCCAGAATATTTCACTGATAACAAAGTAATTTAAACATGGAACTTATTCATAAGATTAAAATGATAATTTTTCATCTCCAGAACATTTAAAACTGTCAGCAGCTTTAATAATCATCGTGATATAATCGTTAATCGTAATTATTTTGACCGTCGTGACTCCAAATTTCAATATCGTCCCATGTGAATGAAACAAAACACAGCTCCAGGTCTGTTTTCGAGGAGGAAACGGGATTAGAACATGATTTAAACGTCACAAGAGTCAGTTTTGCGTAATATATATGACCTTTTAATGAAAAATAAGCCATTATCTGGAGACACTGCCACTGCACTGTTCAGAGTCTAAAACAAATTTCATACAGTTTCAGCAACGCCCTGAAATTGTCCCGGCTATAATCAAACCTGAGCTAATTTTCAAGGTTCAGGGATCAGAGAGTGATTCAAAATGTGCTGATACAATGAGCCAGCGTTTCCATTTATAGAGTCGTTTTTGGGACCTTTTGGCAGCTTGTCTCCAGGGAGTTTTTACTGCATTTTCCTGAGTATAAGTCGCAGTAGCTAAAAAAATACAGTATAATGAAGACAAAAAAACCCCCATATATTTCATCTGAGGATAAGTCGCACCCCCGGCCAAACTATGAAAAAAAGTGTGATTTATAGTCCAGAAAATGCAGTACTACTTTGTCTGAAATGTTCCACAATAGAGCCATCCATCCATTTTCTCCGTCTTATCCGGGGCAGCAGTCTAAACAGGGACTCCCAGACTTCCCTCACCCCAGACAGGTCCTCCAGCTCCTCCGGTGGGACCTCAAGGCGTTCCCAGCCCAGAGGAGACCCCGGGGGAGACCCAGGACACGCTGTGGCTCTCGGTCTCGGCCATAATAGGGCGTTAAACATAACTATTTAGTATTTATTAGATTACACATGTTTTTAGTTGTCAAATATAGCTTAAAAAAGTACTGTGAGCGGCACTTACTGTCGCTTCTTCGCAGATCGATTGTAGAACTTGGCGTGGCAGTGTTAGCTACTCTTTGGTTTGGAGCTGGATAAGTTTAACGTCATACCTCAGTGGTCCAGGAGGGGTCAGTGCAGAGGACATTTCAGCGCTTTGTAGTAAAGACGTTTTGGCTTCGGTCCAAAAGTCACTTTAAGTTTGATGGTGCAAATCCCAGTGTCTCAGTCCAGTTACATCAGAGTGAGAACAGGATCTGGACTGGAGCGGTGGAAGGTAACGAAGTACAAGTAGTAAAGTGCTGTACTTAAGTAGAATTTTAAGTTTCTGGACTTTACTTAAGTACGTTTTACAGTGGATACTTTTTACTTTTACTTCACCACATTTGAAAGCAGTGTCTGTACTCTCTAAAAAGTACTTTGAGTTTTTTTTACCATGTTCGTGGAAACATTTTGACTAAATTTTTCGAGTTCGAGCTTCGGCTTTGAGCAAAACAAAAATAAAAACACAAAATTCATGAGAAAAATGAAGAAAAGTATTTATATTATTACTGTTGAACAAAATATGTGTCATTTTAATTCATCTTTATTTACAATTTACACTTTAACAAATGAACAAAACTTGTGTGAAATACTTTAGATACTTTAATACTTTTACTTAAGTGGATGTTTTTCATGTTTTACCCCTGTGTCTGTACTTTTACTTAAGTAGCAAAGTTGAGTACTTCATCCCCCGCCGCTGAAACGTCTTGACGCAGTATTTTCTTTGGTGTATTTGAGCGGTTTAGTCTGGTTTGTGTTTCTTGTTGTGTTTGTGCTGCAGATGTGACATATTCACAGTGTTTGAATCAAAACTGCGTGATTCATTTTGCGTTTGTGCAGATGGTGGTTTAACAAAGAAATTAAAGTATTTGCTTCATTAAAATCATGTCATTCCGCTTCTTTATACAAGTAGAAGTGACGTCACCCACAGCGTTCAGCTCCAGTTACAGTCAAATTCGCAGTTTTAGCGGCGAATTTAGAGACGATTTCCTTATTTGGATTTTTTAGCACGAATATCACATTGAAGACGCATGATTTGTCTGTTATTAATGTTCATATCTTGATTTACAGACACAAAGGTAACACTTTATAATAACTATAGCCTCTTTAGCCTTAATAAAGCATGAACAGACTCTTAATTAATAATGAACAAACACTTAATTAACAATGAGTCATGCTTAATAACTATTTAATTACGGCCTTAATTAACACTTCATTAACAAGTGTTTGAGTTAATACTTAACTAACCATTTGTAAATGCTTATTTAAGGAGTAACTAAGTGTGAAATAAGTATGAGTAACTGTACACAACACAGGCCAATTAACTGCTAATTCAGTGTTAATTAAGGTTGTAATTAAGTAGTTATTAAGCATGAATCATTAATTGTTTCTTCATTATTAATTAAGTGTTTCTTCATTATTAATTAAGTGTTTGTTCATGTTTTATTAAGGCTAAATAGGCTATAGTTATTACAAAGTGTTACCGGCACAAAAGTGATATAAAAACACCAGGATCATGCTCACTTCCTGTTTGGAACGTGGCGGCTAGCAGGTTAGCAGGTTAGCTACGTCCATTTACAGTCTGTGGTTACTCTGCAGACGTTAGCCTGTGTCGCCCCTGTGATTCTCAGACAAATCGTGTGTGTTACATCATAAATCGTAATAATTAGTTTGCCAGTGTTATGCAGAACACATCAATAAATGAACGTATCTTTCAAATTCACCCAAACATCACCCTGACAGGATTTGTGTTGTGTAAAATACGCCTATAGCTGTTGAGCGTTGGAGCCCCATCTGCTGCTGGTAAACACGCCGACAGACTCATCTATTAGAACAGCTGACGAGTTTGATTCTGGACGAAATAATGATTTTGTTTTGATTTATTATGCACGAGTGTGTTCAATCTCCCTCTAGTGGTTGATTTATTTCATGCAGTCATCATTTATTCGTGAGTCTGAGCTGCACACGCTTCACGGTTTGTCCACCTGTCAATTAAAGAAAGTTAAAAGACTCTGGACGAGACTGAAGCTCCATATTTGCATTTTCATATCACCTGGACTTTAACATTCAAAGCCCTGTTTATGTGTTTTAAATAGGACAACATTAATTAAAGCCGCAAGTGGCATCGGACGGTCCTCGCCCCTAAAGGTGGCGCTGATGCTCCACTTGCCTCTGTTTTATTGAGGCTTGGGGCTGTACACTCCTGGCATCGAGCCGTACCCAAGCCCCCCGCCGCAGGGTCGTATGTATTACTGCTAAAATGAAGGAGCTGCCTGTTGCCTCCCCACATGCACTCAGCGTTTCAGCGTTTTTTTCACAGTTTTCACTCCCAAACTTCATGTGAGGTCGCCCCCTGCCCTGTCCATGAGCTCACTGCACCTGGGAACTTTACTAACTTTATTATTACATGTTTTATCCTCCTCACACAGTCACATAGCTTTACCTCGCTATAGAAATATATTATATCTTTAATTGGGACAATTTATAGTTTAATTATGATAAAGTCCAAGAAACACAAAAGCCTGTTTCATTAGTTAATTAACTAAATATAAAAAGCTGTTCGGTCTGTATGCAACAACAGCAGGAAGCTTTTCTTTGTCCAGGAGTGAATACAACTGCAGAAATGGACACGCTGAAAACATATAACCTACAGTATAATGTGCATTAACAGTGAGCCTATAATTGCTGCTGAAGAGGATAAAAGGGTATAGATACATATATGAGACGTGTAGAGGCGCAGAGGCCACGCCTCGTCTCTTTTATCCGAGTTTGGACTTTGTATTGAGGACTTAAAGAGGACATGACGCACAAAAGCTCTGCTCCACTGGAGCTTTGGACACTCCAGTGGAACATTACGAGATGTGATGTTGCAGATAGTGCGTTTTTTTCCCTGTTACCTGCCTTCAGAACAACACATAAACTTACTATTTTATTGTACGACTTCATGCTCATTGTCATCCTGAGCGTACTCGCACTTACAGGCATCAGATCAGTGCCTCCTGTCCTGGCGACTTTGGAAAAGAAAAAGACTGAACAGACAAAGAAAAGCCAAAAGACTGATGCACAAAATGCACCAACATGGGTTTTTTCCAGGCATCGCCATGGCAACACTGTTCAAAATCCAAAGTTGGTCCCTGGAATTTTTTGACGGGGACGACCTGAAGAATCACTGCGCCAAATTTCACTTTCTTCATTGAAGGTAATAAGTCGTTATAAGACTTTGAAATGTACGAAAATTTACATTTTCCCATTAGGACGACATGAGGACGTTTCGTTTATCGCCATGGCAACTCAGTGAAAAATATGAAGTGCGTGTTTGACTTTTTTGATCAAATGAGACACGTTGTTCCAAGAGGCACAACTGGTGTTTCTCATTTTGTTTTTACTCAGGAAAATGTTGCTGTTTTCAGACATTTAATAAATAGTTTTTGCAAATCATGATTTAAATGTGACAAAATCAAAATGATTAAAAAGTAGAACGATTGTCCTCATATGTGGACATCATTTTTCTCATAATGTACACAGATAATTCTTTCTTTTTACACTCATCAGGTCCAATCAGCCCAAATAACAAAGAGAAATGAATAAAGCCATAAAAAAGCTCAGGTCTCAGGAGGTTAAAATGAACTAGTTTTGCTTTTTCACATTTTTAAAACAGTAAAAATCTGTACTTTTAAAGCGTAAATCACAGAGTTTATCAAAACAAAATCTATTGTGCATTGCTTTATCATGACATCGTGTGACGTTTAGGAGCGACAGGTGTAATTCCTCGTTCATCCAGCAGACACTCCAGTGGAACATTACGAGATGTGAAAATTACACTGGACACTTTTTGCGTTCAGGACGTCCAGTGGCACACATGAGGTGAGCTGGTAAACAAGGGCAGACTCTAAACTCGTCTCTTTGGGGCTGGACGTGGTGAACTCAGACTAATATAAATCCTGCGTCTGGAGCCAGCGCCGTCACAGTGAAAATGGGCTCTGGACTCGAGCCGAGATGGATTACAAAAACAGTGTCCAGATGAGCAATGTCGAAACCTTCTCCACGATGTAACTTTTGATGTACGACCAGTCAAAAGTTTGGACACGGACTCTCACTCCACGTCTTTTTTCTTTATTTTTACCACTTTCTACAGTTTGTAGACTCACAGAAGACGACAGATATATGAAGTAAGATATGTGGGATTATGTAACGAGGAAAAAAGTGAAATAATTCTACTAAATACTAAATGTTTTTATATTTTATACTCAAATCCTCAGTGTCCACCCTTTGCTATATCAAAAAAATATTTAGTAGAATTATTTAAGTTTTTTTCTTTACTACATAATTCCATAAATCTCACTTCATATATTTGATGTTTTATGTTTGTATTTAAAACAGAATCTAAAAACATAAAAATAACACTGAATGAGACGTGGGTCTAAACTTTTCATTGGTTGTTTCTGTAACACAGACAAATGTTTGGACCCACCCTCTCGTTTTACAACTTTCTACAGTTTATACACAAACGGAAAATGTATGAAGTAAGATATATCGAATGATGTACTTAAAAAAAAAAAATAAAAGTTATTAAAATAATTCTCTTTTTTTAATGTATTTAATTTTTTGACTTTTTTGAGGATTAAAAAAAAAAAGTTTTTTAAAAAGTTAAAAAAAACACAAACCCAAAAAAACTCGACACAAACTCAACCTGAACTCGACCTGAACTCGACCTGAACTCGACCTGAACTCGACCTGAACTCGACCTGAACTCGACCTGAACTCGACCTGAACTCGACCTAAACTCGACCTAAACTCGACCTAAACTCGACCTAAACTCGACCTAAACTCGACCTAAACTCGACCTAAACTCGACCTAAACTCGACCTAAACTCGACCTAAACTCGACCTAAACTCGACCCAAACTCGACCCAAACTCGACCCAAACTCGACCCAAACTCGACCCAAACTCGACCCAAACTCGACCCAAACTCGACCCAAACTCGACCCAAACTCGACCCAAACTCGACCCAAACTCGACCCAAACTCGACCCAAACTCGACACAAACTCGACACAAACTCGACACAAACTCGACACAAACTCTCCGTCTCCGTCCGGCAGAGGTGGAGCGGTGGGTGGAGCTGCTGCTGCTGTAAAACTGTAATATCTCCGTCTGCTGAAGCTGCCTCTTCACTTTTAGCATTTCCAGAAATAGCGTCTCGTCTCGTTCTCATCATTATCATTTCTCCAGAGCTCATCCTGACACAGTCTCCCCCACACTGCCCCCTGCAGGCCACAGTCACACCTCATGTTTAATTCAGCCTCTCGTTCGGGAGCAGAGACGTTTGTGTAAAAGTCGAGCAGGTGCAGAGAGGCGTTTCGGGGTTTGTGGACGGCTTCATCGGGTTTGGAGATTGGGGAACGGCTGTGGGCGAAAGTCTGGTGTGTTTTAAATGAATGTAGAAAAGTTGAGGCAGTTGGTGAGTAAGAGATGAGCGGATGTGGGCGAAGCAGAGAGAAAATAGAATTAATTTTGAAATAATGGTTTTGAAGTTGTGCAAATAGGAAAGAGTTTATAATAAAACAGGGTAAATCTTTCAAATGTGTTTTTAAGAGATGATATTTAAACATTTTGAGGTTAACGACACATTGAGTTTGTTTGTGGGACGTCGTGATGTTTAAATATTGTTGGAAAATCTAAAAAAAAAACCCATATATATTGTGATTTTTTTTTTTTTTTAATCAGCCACTTCCCAAGACATCAGTTCTGTCAGGAGTCGTATAAAGTCTTGTAAATTATATAAATTTTATTCAAATCGTGTCGTTATTTGCTCTTTATAATTTGCATTTTGTGTTAGTTATTTAGTTATATTTTTCTGTCATGATTTAATGTAATATGGATTTGTTAAAGTGCAGAAATACCAGTTTGTTCCTCCATTTAACATCATTTTTAAATAACTGCATTTACACCCGGTTGATCCTCTGCCCACCTCGAGCTGAGAGACCACTATTAAACTGCATTTATGAATCTATATTTCCCCACAGTTTAAAAGCATCTTCATCAGTTTGACTTCAGGGACTTGAGCCTCCTCCTTGTCTCTTATAGATGTTTGCAAACTGCTGCCAACTGAAGTCTGTGAAGTCTGCTCTGATAAACCCACACACCCCCGAGAATCTTTTTTTTTTTTTTTTATCTCCGAGTGGTCACACTAATCCTTACTTTTCGAAAACTTTGGCTTGGCCTGTCACCTCTGATTCTCCTCTGTTGTTTTTAGCGATGTGTGCCAGTCCCAGAGCAGCGTACGCCATTATCACAGCTCCAAAGGCCTTTTAGTGTTTGCCGTGGGGACCAGAATGCTGACAGGGACATCCGCCGCCTAACACCTTATCGCACTTGGCACTTTGGCTGTGGATTATGCAAATATGACCCAGGTATATGGCATTAAGGAGGCCGGGGGGCTTTTATAGACGATTTAGTGCTACTATCTGACAGAAACATGTGCGGTATGGGGTCCAAACATATTTAAATGACTCCACAAAGCCAGAGGAATCAGGCTACAACTTCTTCACGCCGTCCCTGACTTCTGCATAAACATTTAGGATTAGGATTTAGCCATAGACTGGGTAAAGAAGTGGACGTCACCCACAACACAGAGCAGGTATAGCGGACATTATAGCAACCAAACAGCCAATCTGGAGCGAGGATGTTGAAGGTAGCGCCCCTTAGCAACGCTGTCAATTAAAGAGTCTCAGAGTGAGTCGTTTTACTGGACAGGAAACAGCTGATGAAGGTGTTTTCACTACTTATAGCTTGTGGTGTGCGGTCTCTTCGCTGCTATATCCCGCTACAGTGTTTGAGGTTTGAAATCTTACCCGATTCTCCTTAAGTTTGTGGTTTAGAGACTTTAGATTAGAGACTTTTGCTTTATTTTAAGTTGTGTTTAGCAATAACAGTTCAAGTTGCATTATCGTTTCTCCCCTCTCCCTTGTTCCTCGCCCTCCTCTTCCTCTCCCCCTTTCCCTCTTTCCTTTCATCCCTCTTCTCTCTCTTCTCCCTCTTCCTCCCTTCGTCCTTCACCTCCCGTGGACCACTTTCTTCTCTTTCATCTTTAACGCTCCACCACGTTGTTTTATTGCAAACAGGAAACAGTTGACGGAGGTGCGCTCACAACTTTTAGCTTGTGGTGTGCGGGCCCTTCGCTGCAGCTTGGAAATTCAAAACTTTCAACGATTCTCCTCGTGTCTGTGAATTTTACTTTATTTTAAGTTATGTACAATAATAAGAGTACCAGTTGCAGTATCGTTTGCAGTATTGTACGAGCAGAATTGGCTGTAGTTGTATAAACATGGTGAGCTCTGCATGTGCGTTTACAGATACTTCAGTACCCGCAGTAGTATTCATAGTTATCGCAGTAATAGGATGTGTGTAAATTTACATCACTGCAGTAAAAAGTAAGAGCTGTGTTTATGCGGCGATGAGACGAAGATAAGTCCTGAAATGAAATGATTCTGTTCTCACTGTCGCTGTTTGGATATGGATGTAAAAGTATGACGACACAATAATACATGTAGTAGCAGTAGTGAGAAATTATTTAAGTTTAATTCCATATAATTTGTAAAGTATAAAGGCTGTTTTTTGTCTGTATTTAATCTTTAACCTGTCCCTTTTCCGCTCTTAAATGTTTCTGATAATATAAACTGTTCTTCTGTGACGTCCAGGTTCATTTCTGACTTCTTCTTCTGTGTTTATTTTATTATTAACTTCCTGGTTTGATAAAGAAGCGTTCTGATTGGCTGAGCTGTGGGATAAAGAAGCGTTCTGATTGGCTGAGCTGTGGGATAAAGAATCGTTCTGATTGGCTGAGCTGTGGGATAAAGAAGCGTTCTGATTGGCTGAGCCGTGGGATAAAGAAGCGTTCCGATTGGCTGAACTGTGGGATAAAGAAGCGTTCTGATTGGCTGAGCGGTGGGATAAAGAAGCGTTCTGATTGGCTGAGCTGTGGGATAAAGACGCGTTCTGATTGGCTGAGCTGTGGGATAAAGAAGCGCGTTCTGATTGGCTGAGCTGTGGTGTGGTCTGATCGTGGAGGTGGAGCAGAGTCGACCTCGTCTCAGCGGGAGGAGAGATTAGAGCTGTGTGTCCTGCCCTCCAGGCCACCCCTCTCTTCTCTTTCATTTCTTCCCCTTGCTCTCTCTCTCCTCTCTCCTTTTTCCTGCCACTCCCTTCTCTCTCTCTCTCTCCTCGCCCATCTCCTCCTTCTCCTTCTCTCCCTCCAATCTCTCCTCTCCCCTCTAACTCCCTCCTTCCCTCCCTCTCATCTCTCTTTGCTCATCTCCTCCCTCTCCTGTCTTCCTCCCTTCTTCTTCTCTTCTCATCCCTCCCTCCTGCCTCCCTTCTCTCCCTCTTTCCCTCCAATCTTTCCTCTCTTTCCTCTCTCCTTCCCTCCCTGCCTCCTCCTTCTTTCATTTTTTTTCTTCTCTTTGATCTTAAACTCTCCATCACATCCTTCACCTCTGTCGCTGAAGTACCTGCTCTTCTTCTTCTTCTTCTTCTTCTTCTTCCTCCAAAAATGTCCGAGCGGCTAAATGACAGACTTTTTCTTTAGTGTTTAAATAATAGTTTTTTTAATCTTTACTCTACTTTGTGTATTTTGAATAAAAAGCTGAGTTTGGTTGGACGTAGCAGCACTTTCCTCTTTGTGATGGACTGAAAGGTTTTATAAAACATTCTGAGTCTGTATAAAAGCTCTTTTCTCACCTTTAGTCTTTGCTCTCACGATGTTTTTACTCAAATGGTAAATGGTCATGTTTTTATGTCGAGCTTTTCCACCTTTAAGACTCTCTCAAAACTCTTTACAATCAAGAAACACTCACTCACAGAGCACACGGAGCATATCACAGAGAATATCACAGAGACTATCACAGAGACTATCACAGAGAATATCACAGAGACTATCACAGAGACTATCACAGAGAATATCACAGAGAATATCACAGAGACATATCACAGAGACTATCACAGAGAATATCACAGAGAATATCACAGAGCATATCACAGAGAATATCATAGAGAATATCACAGAGAATATCACAGAGCATATCACAGAGACTATCACAGAGACTATCACAGAGCTATCACAGAGACTATCACAGAGACTATCACAGAGACTATCACAGACTATCACAGAGAAGGAGGGGGAGGAGGGAGAGAGGAAGCTGAGAGGGAGGGAGGAGAGAGGGAGGAGGGAGAGAGAGAGAGAGGAGAGAGAGAGAGGGAGGGAGGAGAGAGAGAGGAGAGGAGGGAGGGGAGAGAGGGAGAGAGGAAGCTGAGAGGTAGGGAGGAGGGAGGAGAGAAGGAGAGGGGGGAGGGAGAGAGAAGAGAGAGGGAGGAGAGACAATGAGGAAGGAGAGAGAGAAGAAGGAGAGAGAGAGGGAGGAGAGAAGGAGGAAGGAGAGAGGGAGAAGGAGAAAGAGGAGGGGGAGAAGGAGGAAGGAGAGAGAGAGAGAGAGAGGGAGAAGAGAGAAGGAGGAAGGAGAGAGGGAAGGGGAGAAGGAGGGAGAGGAGGAGGAAGGGATG
>JAIEZT010000019.1:29046285-29161285 GCA_019594935.1 Periophthalmus modestus | reverse complement strand
AGACCTGACTAGTCCTGATTTATTCCTGTGGGTCTATCTTAAAGAAAAGGTGTTTTGTGAATAAACCTCAGACAATAAACCACTTCAAACGTAATATCAGGATCAAATAAGAGCCTTACTTCCTCTAGTTTAAGTAGTGATAAGTTCAAATGTAAGTGAACAATTATAACCGTATATATACCCAAAATCTGGGAAGGTTCAGTTTATCTACTGCTAAAATTTGGTGAGTATAACTTAAGAATTATAGGAGCTACTGAAGATTTAAAAGTGTCAGTGACTTTTGGGCCACCCTTCTGAAATTCATAAAACTGCAAATCGAGTCTTATCAAAATGTGTTGAAATATTCAGTTGTAAATCACCAAACTCTGTCAGGATCCAAATCACATCACACTTCTCCCTTTGTGCTTTAGTCCTGTCTGAAATCTGACAAATAATTCAGGACATGAGCAGGATCTCTGTCAGCTTCAGCGAAACACGTCTGAAGTGAAGCATGAAGCAAAACATGCGACGAAACAGCCAGTTCCAAGATGGCCGCCGGCTGCTCTGTGCTCGTGCGGTTTGTGTTTGGTTCACATCAGGACAAGGAGCATTTTTACATAGTTTTTTTTTTTTCTTTTTCTATTCCCCCACTTTGGAAAAAAAAGCTGAACTCCTGTTTTCCGTTGACTCGGGCAGAAGCGGCGCCTTCGCATGTAACCGACCGGGATAGCGCCGCTCCCCGCTCCTCTCAGGGATATACTGTATTGATTGGAGGCTATTTTCTCACAAACTACAGGCAAACTGAAAGAAGAGGGATTTCGAGAAGAAAGGCTTATGATGTCTGCAGGCTGCCAGCTAGCATCATGTCAAATATAGCAAAGATCACTGAAATCTCACGCTTCTGCCCCGAGAAATGTTTCAGGCTCCGAATTTTAAAGTTCTGATATTACACAAAATTGACTCTGGTGAGCTGTAAGCCATTAAAATATTGTTCCCGCCTCAAAAACAGACCTGGAGTTGCGTTTTGTTTCATTCACACATGTTTGAGTAACACTTTATTATTAGTCCGTCGATATCTCCAAAGCTCAAAATGCTCCGTTCCACCTTGTGATGTCATGAAGTGGTAGTTTTCAAGCTAACAGCGACCTTTTTAGTGTTTGTTCAGTAAAAGTAGGCAATTCCAGACAAATGATTCTAGTGAAGGTGTTTATGGAGTTTAAAAACACAGCGGAGCACTTCCTGTATTACCACATGATGACATCACAAGGTGGAACACAGTGTTTTCAGTTTGGGAGAAGAACTCAAACCCTAAATCCGCAGGGTTTGTGTGTTAAACTCCCAATCTCTACTCAACTAAAGGTAAAAGGAGCTGTTAACTTTAAAAATACCACTTGATGACATCACAAGGTGGAACGTTGTTTTGAAGATGTGCAAAGTTTGACTAAAAGCTGCACAAAGAGATAATAAAAATATACACAAACGCATCTGGTAATGTTACAGAACAAATATATTTCCTCACTTTTTGGGCTGATACAAATTGCTCTTCTAATAACATTTAAAGACACTCTGTTCCACCTTGTGATGTCATCATGTGGTGATACAGGAAGTGCTCCACTGTGTTTTTAAACTCCATAAACACCTTCAGTATAATCATTTGGATTATTTCAGACCTGGGATTTACGTTTGTGTATATTTTTATTATCTCTTTGTGCAGCGTTTAGTGAAATTTTGCACATCTTCAAAACACCGTTCCACCTTGTGATGTCATCAAGTGGTAGTTTTAAAGTTAACAGCTCGGTTTACTTTTAGTTAAGTAGAGATTGGAGTTGTGTTTTGTTTCATTCACACATGTTTAACACACAAGCAAACCTGCGTATTTAGGCTGAGTTCTTCTTTCAAATTGAAAACACTCTGTTCCACCTTGTGATGTCATCAAGTGGTGATACAGGAAGTGCTCCACTGTGTTTTTAAACTCCACACACCTTCATTTCTAGAATCATTTGGATGATTTCAGCCCTGGAATTGCCTATTTCTACTGAACAAACGCTAAAAAGGTGGCTGTTAGCTTGAAAACTACCACTTCATGACATCACAAGGTGGAACGGAGCATTTTGAGCTTTAGAGATATCGACAAATTAACAATCCAGGGTTACTCAAACATGTGTGAATGAAAAAAAACACAACTCCAGGTCTGTTTTTGAGGCGGTAACACCATTTTAACATGTTTTTGTGTAATATAAATCACATTCTTTATATGGATTTGCCCGTCTCTGGGTAATACTCAAAATAACACTGAAACAATATTGAATCTATAGGAAAACGAGCTCCTCATTACGGCACATCTGAGGTTTACCTTGGGGCTGGCGCGTTAACCACTCTGCCACTTTCTCTTTCATTAATAAACTCTGAAATGGGTCATCTCAAGGCGGTCCACATGGCGCTATAAACGACGGTCTGTTCTCGCCTCGCTCTTTCACAGAGCTTATCCTATTAGTTTCTATGGGTCTTAGGGGCACACAATATGGAAGCTGTTATTCATAAAGGTTTTCAGTGAAATATAGGGCCCGTCTTTGAAAAAACGCATATGAAAAGATGGCGCCACCGCGATAGTTCACCTGGATTCAACTCCATATTGGGAATTGGAAATCCTCTCAGGTTTTCCACTTCAGAAGGTGAGCTGCAGGCAACCAGTGACTCACAAAGAGCAGCACCAGTATAAAAATCATCAGCCAATATTTAACTTTAAAGATGGCCTGGCCCCCGACTCTCCAAAGCCACTTTTATATGGAAAAGATACAGGCTTTTACTCCATTAGCCAAGCCACACTGTGTTTTGCATCTGTGTCAGCTGAGATATTTTTATACAGTAGCTTTGCAGTTTATGAGCAAAGAAAGATTTCAAAGTGTTCATCTCCAGAGCCCGATGTCTGCCGCAAATACGCAAATCTATAATACACAATCTCTTCAAGTGCATCCACAGTTGACAATTTCATTTCTGAATATTTGAACCCATTTGTGGTGTGGTTTTTCGCTTCTCGAGCTTGACAAGACTCTCAAAGTACCACGTTGGAGTCATTACTCATTCGGTGGTAGTAGGACATGCAGCCAGAGCTGGGATAGACTGGTGGAAGTGAGGTTTTTCTAGCTGCTCCATCACTCAATCACTCAATCGCACGTCTGAGGCTGGTAAGTTTCTTTCCCATGGGCACAATGGTGATACGCACTGGTAGGAGCTGGAATCAATCTGGCAATCTTCGAGTTTGTTGGCGAACGCTCATGACATTGGCCAAGAAAGCATTAACCACACCCACTTTGTATGTCTTATACAGGGCGACAGTGGCTCAGTTGGTAGAGTGATAGAATGCTGTCGTTGTGTTCTTGGGCAAGACACTTAACCCCTCTTCGCCTCCAGTGTCTGTGTGCCCTGGTGTGTGAATGGATGAGTGGGTCCTTGGTGTAAAGTACTTTCGATGCCTTGAAGGTGGAAAAACACTAAATAAAATGTGACAATTTATGATTGATAGCATTCAACATATAAGATTTCATTATATTTTATTTGTTGTATTTATTGTTTTTCATTTTAATTTTTAATTTTTTTTAAATTCATTTTATTTAATTTTTATATATTTTTTTTTTATTTCATTTTATTTATTTATTTTTATTGTTTTATTTATGCATTGTTTTGTTTCATTTTATTTTATTTTATTTTTATTTTATTTTTTATTTTTTTTAAATGTATTTTTATTTTAATTGATTTATTTATTTGTTTTATTTCATTTTATATATTTTTTTAATTTATTTTTTTTATTTCATTTGTTGTATTTGTTTTATTTATTGTTTTGTTTCATTTTATTTAATTTTTATATTTTTTTTTATTTTATTTTTATTTTTTTTATTTTATTTAATTGTATTTATTGTTTTGTTTCATTTCATTTTACTTTGTTTAATTTTATTTTATCTATGTATTTTCTTTTTTTTTTTTTATAACTCCACCATCTCATCCAGGCTGTGCTCATGATCTGTGCCTATATGGGCTTGACTGGTTTGCTTTGCTTCATTTCTGCCTGTCACAAAGATTATTCTAGGTTTTGCTTTGGCTAATGTGCTAAATGAGATTTGGCGTTGCCTTCCAAAAAGTTGTGAGCTGGGATGTGACGGGGCGTGCTGCTGGTGTCAGTAAACCTCCACACAGCTGAGGCCGAAGCCGTGTTACCGAGGTGTCCTTGAATCTACCACGAGAAGCGCTTCAGTACTCATTAAACCGGGACTTACGAAAGCAATCTTAGTCTGAAATGTCACCAGAGATTATAGAGATTTGCTGCGACTGAGGAATCATTACTTTTCCACCCTCCACATGACAACATTCCCGAATCTGTAGTTCGAAATTGAGCCTGAGTTGAGTCGACAGCTCAGGATTCTATGGTAGATTTTGCTATAAAACTTTCAGATTGCAGATTTGTAGACCTGCTTTATGATTAATATCTCTGCAATTACTGGGTCTATATTTTCTCCGATAGCATAAATAACCAAAAATGAAATACTAGCGTCCGAAAGTGGTCCTGATATTCAACCCCAAACTGACTGTTGTGAGTTTAATGGACTTTAGGAAATATAAATGGACGTAGCTAACCTGCGTTCCAAAGAGGAAGTGAGGATGGTTTCGCTTCTGGGTCCATCAACTCTGGCTCCAATTCACTTTCTATTGAAAAGCTGTGTCCCGTCTCTCTGTACCTGCTGCTGTCTATCTCGTCGTTTTGGTCTTACTTGTTCGTATTAACCCTCTACATGATCCTGAGGTTTGTATTTCGCTATTTTGTCCGTAACTCAAGATCTGAACGTCAATAACAGACAAATCAGGCGCCTTCTGTCCGCGAGGTTACTCCCGCTAGCGTTAGCAGCAAGTTTGAAGTGCCCGCTCCCTGCTAAACCAGAGGTGTGGGCTGGAAGGGGCGTTACCTTCAACGGCCTCGCTTCGGATTGGCTCTTTGGTTGCTATGATACTCGTGATCTGAATTCCAACCCGCAACCTACTTGATCTTGGTGTTTTTATTTGGCAATTGGGTTTCCTACCTTGGGAACACTTTGGGGTCCCACCCGAGCAGCTGGAGGACACGTCTGGGGTGAGGGAAGTCTGGGAGTACCTACTTAGACTGCTGACCCTGCCTCGGATAAGTGGAAGAAAATGGATGGATGGGTTCGTAAATCAAGTTATGAACATTAATAACAGACAAATCAGGTTTCATTTTTCCCGAGGTCCTCTCCGCTAGCGTTAGCAACAGATTTGATTGACAGTGTCGCTAAGCGCCTGATCGGTGCTAACCCAGCGTTGCGGGTGGGAAGGAGCGTTACCTTCAATATCCTTGCTTCGGATTGGCTCTTTGGTTGCTATGATACTCGTGGGCGAAATTCCAATCGTGGAAATATATAAGCGCTAGCCTCGATTAGCTTCATTTGACTGTCACACTCACTTAGGCCACGGATATTTCTTTGACTCTCCTATAGACTTTTAATGCTCGGTTGCAGATGCCATCACATTTTTAGTTACATAGTCTAGTCGCTAATAAAAATGATCAAATTCAGTGTGGGATTTTACCTTTTGAACATTTGGATACATGTTAATAAATATGGAAAAGGGAAAATTGGCCCCATCTGCCTGTACGACATCATCGCCCTCTGAAATCTGCAGTCGTGCTTTTACAACCGGACAGGAGGCGGGTTGATGTCATGCCGCTGCGCCCTGCGAGTGTCAGAAGGGGGCACCGCGGGTCGTGCTGTCACTTTGGAGCAGCCCTGTGTTTGTGATGGAGAATCTGAGGGCGCCAGGTGTCAGCGCCGAAATCCAGGCTGACTAATAGCGGCTGGCTCACCCGTGTCAAAATCCTGCCCCTTCGGAACATTTGTGCGCGGAAATTTTGTCATATTTCTAGTTATTCCGCGCACGAGTATGCCCTCTCCGTGTGTCTGTGTCACGCTGGTGCAAAAATGGACAGCGGAAAGACGAAAGAACAGTGAAAACAGTTACATAATGGGCCCATGTGGATTTGAAGTGGAGCAGAAAGACGTCCTTGTAAATGTAAATGTCGATGAACATAATACATGGAAAGGTATAAATGTACCAACCTCGCTCTAAAGTTAAGAAGCTAAAAAGCTAAAACATTGGAATCGTGTTTATAACAAGTTGAACCATGGATCTTTTCGTTATAGGGGAACACACCTAACTCTGTAAACTCGGCGACAGTGGCTCAGTTGGTTGAGCGTTTGCCCACTGACCCGAAGATTGACGATTCAAATCCAACTCTCTACATAGACATCGTTGGTGGAGCGGTCACTTCCATCGACCTACAGGTTGATGGTGCGATTCCAGAGATTTCCACAGATGAATACTGTTGTTGTGTCCTTGGGCAAGACACTTAACCCACCTCACCCACTCAAATAACCTGCATTAGGCGAAATCCGCGAAGTCGTCAGCTTTATTTTTTACATTATTCTATATGTTTCTTGTCTGTAAAACCCCTCACCACACACTTTATACACTTTTCTCACACAGGCATTAACATTTTCTCGCATTTCTCTCTTGTTTTTAAACACAAAGTTCAAACCTTCGTCGGTGCCTTTGTCGGTGCAGAACGTTTCAATCGACATTGTGGGTTTTGTCGGGGGAGAAAACTTGCAAACATACAGCACTTCAGAGTCACACTGATCCAACATTATGTAAATTTGTCTGACACATTCTGTACTGTACAGGAGACACGGAGGAGACTGATGGACAATGGTCTACAGTCCCTCAGCCAATCAGGACGCAGAACACAATGGTCTACAGTCCCTCAGCCAATCAGGACGCAGAACACAATGGTCTACAGTCCCTCAGCCAATCAGGACGCAGAACACAATGGTCTACAGTCCCTCAGCCAATCAGGACGCAGAACACAATGGTCTACAGTCCCTCAGCCATCAGGACGCAGAACACAATGGTCTACAGTCCCTCAGCCAATCAGGATACGCAGAACACAATGGTCTACAGTCCCTCAGCCAATCAGGACGCAGGACACAATCCACGTTCATACACTGTAAACACTGTATGACCTGGATGGGAACAGATACAAGCGCTAACTTCAGGCACTGCGCTGTCTACATTATACTTTTCTTGAGTTTTGTTAGTTTTGTCTGAAACGGGCACTCAAAAAAACAGTAAATCTGATACTCTCATTGGACCTTTGCTGTATAAATAAATAAAATAGACTAATCTGTATCCCGAAGCATGCATGGGAAACACTTTTTCTGCTCTGAAACACAAAACAAAACCACCACCACAACAACTTTTATGAGCCTCCAAGCCTTGAAAGTTGAAGATTTTGTGATTATAACTAGACTAGACTTACATGCCACCTACATTGTGTAAAAGTAGTGTATGCGTTAGTGCAAATACTCGCTCCCGGGCTGTAGGATCTGTTAGTTCTTCAGCTGCTGCTCTGTCTCAAGCGCCCACAGACATCACATCGTCCTCTTTGGCCGGGCTCAGACTTGTCAAACGACGCATAGGATAAGTACATCTCAAGTTTTACTACGTGGGCTGCTCAACTAGACTTAATTACGATGTGGTTCGGCAGCATCTGTGCTCGTTCAGTTCTGTTTAATTAGCACCTCTCCGGATCTAAATAGTCCGTAATTACTGTAAAACAAGATAATCAGCTCCATCAGTTAATTGTGTGTGTGTGTTTGGTGCTTATACTGCGCAAACGATCAAAACAGACCCAGTATCGTTGTAATTCTTGCCAATTTACAGCAGATTTAAAATGGCTTCGCCCGTATTATTTGTCGATGTTGGTGCGTTCGCTGTTCAGTCGACCAGAGTTTAAATGGGCGTTATCGACAGGTCAGCATGGACACTAAATATGGCTGCTTCAAAAAAACAAAAAAAAATTATAGCACATTTCGGTAAAATCACTGAGCAAAGCACTTAACCCTGAAGAACCCGCGGGGTCAAATTCGGCCGCAGTTAATTGCTACCACCCAAAATGAACAAAAAACAAAAAAAAAAAAAAAAAATTTTAGTTCAAAAAATTCCAAAAACCCAGAGTGCCACTTCTGGCCCCTACATAGAGACACCTAGTGGATGAATATTGAACTAAAATGAGCCAGAGTGCCCAAACAAAACTGTCTTCTCAGCAAATTGGTAAAATTGTGTTTTTTTTTATTTTTATTTTTATTTTTTTTTGTTAATCTTTTTAGTAATAGCTTGCAGAATGTCTAGTAGTATGTTTTATTTTTAAATTTTTTTTTTTTTTTGATAAATTAGCAAGCCCAATGGGTCAAATTTGACCCTGATCCTAAATTAGGGAGCAAATGGTTAAAATTGAAAAAAGTGGATATTTCAGTGTTCAGTGAACTTATGGCAATAATTTAATCCAATGTTCATAATTTTCCAAAAAAGAAAAGGGTTCTTGAGGTCTCCGGGGTTAAAGCAAATTAATCAAAATCAACTTATTTCAGAGCTTTTAAACCATGTTATAGTTGTTTTTTGTCATTTACCTTCTTGAAGTTGTGTTTGGAGCGATTCGTACACATTTAAGCAATGTTTCATCGCTTATTTTCAGGACGCCATATGTTTTCACCGTCACGTTACACTCCCACTGTGACGCACATTCTCCAATTTTATCTTCTTAATCTGTGAAACTAGTCGGATTCTGCAGCGTTGCGTCGTCCTTTTGGGGTTTACTGCGACGTCAGCTCCGTCCCGCAGTTTAATAACACAGAAGTCAGCACGTTGGTTCTTTTATTAACCTGTTTTAGATGAATATTAAGCTTTAAAATGTTATTGTGTCGCAGATTATAACCATAGAGCAGACACAAGAACGATATGTCGGCGTTAACTCTTAATCTGATATGAGAGAACTTTTATTTTGTTCAAAACGATGACCAAGGTGACTCATGAGCTCACTCTGTACAGGACGGAGATGGGGGGTAGGTGAAAACGGGCCTTTTCTGAGCACAAACGCTTCAAAAGTTGGACAACACGTGGTTAAAATGTGCTAAAAGTCCATTCTGTGTAATAGTGTCACTGGTCTTTGAAGCTAAGGAGATGCTGGAATTCACAGGCAAGATGCTGAAGTGTCTTGCTCAAGGACACACCGCTAGCAGGCAGAATTCAAAGTGTCTCGGCGGCTCACGTTTGCACCATAAACTTGCACTTTCTCAATTTGAAAAGCAAATCAATTTACATCATTATAATGGCCCTGTAACCTTGAAATGTCAGTGTGAAAATAAACCTGATCTTTGCCGTCGTCACTAATATTCTGTTTATTAACCCAGCGTGATTAAAGGAGGCGAACAGCAAACAAATAAAAAAAATTGTTGAAGGTCAAGTCGCATCCTTCAAGTGGCACGAGGTCGTCTGCTGATTTTGGCTTCTCACAAAAAATTAAATCTCATAATTATGTTTTTGTTTGCTTATTCCTTGTAGATTTTCAAAAGTACCAGCTCTTTTTTGGTTCTGATGTTAAAACGCTTTCAATATCGTCCACAAAATGTGTCTCTCCCATAGACTGGATATATAAATGGACACAGCTAACCTGCTAGTCCATTGACCCTGGCTCCAATTCACTTTCTATTGAAAAACCGAGGACCCTCTCTCTGTACCTGCTGCTGTCAGACTCATCGTTTTGGCCTTAAATGTTCGTATTAACCCCGCTCTACATGATTCTGGGTTTTTTATCTGGTTATTCTGTCCATAAATGAAGATATAAACATTAATAACAGACAAATTAGGTGCCGTCAGAATTAAAAAGGTGGAAATCGGCTCCAAATTCGCCGCTATAACTGCCTAGCCTCGATGAACTTCATTAGACTCGAGCCGAACGCTTTGGAGGTAAAAAAAAAAGTCAGTTGTGTAAATGCATCAAATTATTAAGCATTTTCTTGTCCGAGAATCAGGAAGTGCGGCGTAATCGTGCTATTGGTGTTGCATTACTGTGACGCCAAAACACTAAACTGGCCTCAGGAAGATGTGAAAAGAGCTTATAAACTCATCACTGTGGATAATCAGGATGTGTTGAAGACATAATGTAAGTGAGGAATAACTTTGGACCATTGCAAATCGTTGTAAAATGAAATAGTTCTGTTTGTTACAATTCTAAACCTATTAACCATCCTCTTTTCTCTGCATTTGCAAAGACTATTGTGATTTCATACATTTTCTATACAAAAACCTTTCGCTATAACTCCCTGATTAGTTACATCTATAATGGACTTGAACATGCTCCTCCTGACCTGGCAGTGTGCGCACGAGCTGAACAATCGTAGGAGATGCTTTTCATAATCCGGATCTTTCAAAGGGGTTCATTTCACTCGGGAGGTGGAACAGTGCAGGAGTGGGCTTCATTCGTCATTGGATTTTTCTTCATTTCAATAACACGCCTGTGGCTCTTTTCCTGCTCCACGGATTGTGTTGTGGAAGGTTCATTTTTGCTGTGTGCAGTTCATGCTTCATGTTCTCCACCTTCACACTGATCTTCTACATCAGGGCTGCCCAAACTCTTTTCCCCGAGGACCATATCTTGAAAAATATTGGACACGAGGGCCAGTGGTCAATACAGCGGATAATTCAGATGGTGCGTCACAGCTTTGACTTCATACTTTAAATTAGTCTTAAAACTATTAATATTAAGTCTGTATGACAGGGCAATGTGATGTTATATTGGTAGATACTCAACTTTGCCTTAAAAAGTACTGATTTTGTTCATAAAAATTGGTCTGAGGGCCACATTTGACCCCTGTTCTACATAATCCAAGTACACAAGGGTTTCAGCCGGTTTGGTTTGAGATGGAATTATAACTATAGACGGTAAAAAGAAGCGACTGAGCGAGTGCGACGTCACCCACAGCGTTCAGCTCCAGTCAAATGAAGCTCATCGAGGCTGGACATTATAGCGGCTAATTTAAAGTTCTGACCACGAGCATCATAGCAACCAAAGAGCCAATCCGGAGCGAGGCTGTTGAAGTAATGTCGCCGGTTTAGCACGGAGCGGGCACTTAGCAACGCTGTCAATCAAGCCTGTTGTTAACGCTAGCGAAAGAATGCGCCTCATTTGTCTGTTGTTAATGTTCATATCTTGATTTACAGACACAATAATGAAATAAAAACCCCAGGATCATCTAAAACACGTGTCAAACTCAAGGCCCGTGGGCCAAATGTGGCCCTCCACATCATTTTATGTGGCCCTCGACAGGGTAAACTAAAAGGTATGATGGTCTTAAAATGCCATTTTTTCAGGAGATACACAGTTACACAGCCACAATTATACATCTAGGCAAATGCATGTGCAATATTTGTAACTTGAATAAGTAATAAATACAGAAAAAAGTTAAGTAACAAGTTAAAAAAGTAGTTAGATTTATTTTACATTGGGCCCTTTGAGAGCAGCCATTTTGTGGATGTGGCCCTTGGTGAAAATATGTTTGACTCCCCTGATGTAGAGGGATAAAACGAACATTTAAGACTAAAATGACGAGTCTGACAGCAGCAGGGGGGACACAGCTTTTCAATAGAAAGTGAATTGAGTGGAAGGAGCCGGTATGGTTGTGTGTGTGAACTGTGTTTTTAGAAATGTCGTATTTGAGCAGAGAAATGTGTCATATTAGACGTATGCACCATATGTTTAAGTCTTTCATGCACCTGCACCAAACTCTTACTTAACATCAGCCTGTCCAGGGAAAACAGGTGGAAATTAGTATTTTTGCTATAATCTGGCACCAAACTGCACATCTTTCCTGTTTTTTTAAGGTCAGTTTAATGTTGTGCACTGTCCCTGTCCAAATAAAAGCAGACCACACCATATAGTCCTGTGGTGCTTCGCTGAGGCTGAAAACGGAGCAGTTTTGTATTTGTTATATGCAGATTTTGCAGTTGGGCTGAATAAATCCAGCAAGACATCTGACCTTGTAACTTTTATAAATAATACAATTCAACCATTTGGGATTTCGCTTTTTGGATCTCATAAAATTACTGAACACTACAGTAAAATAGCTCTGGATTATGACATCACACCTCAGCTAACAGCTCGTCAGAATAACAGTAAAAAAATCTGCTTTTTTCTGGACGTTGCCGTGGGAGCTGCAGTCGTCGTTGGGGTTGTATTATTTTGCGAGGAGCTGCTGATATTGAGAGAAAATTCGGCCGCAGTTAATTTCTACTACCCAAAATGAACGAACAAACAAAAACAAAAAGTCAAATTTTAGTTCAAAAAATTCCAAAAGCCCAAAGTGCCACTTTTGGCCCCTACATAGAGACACCTAGTGGAAAAATATTGAATTAAAATGAGCCAGAGTGCCCAAACAAAATCAGCAGTTGGTGAAATTGTGTTTTTTTTTATTTATTTTTTTTGTTAATCTTTTTAGTAATAGCTTGCAGAATGTCTAGAAGTAGGTTTTATATTCATCCAGTGTCCAATGGGTCAAATTTGTCCCTGATCCTAAATTAGGGAATAAAGGGTTAAAATAGAAAAAGTGGATATTTCAGTGTTAATTTTCCAAAAAAAAAAAAAGGGTTCTTGGGTTCTCCAGGGTTAAAGCAAATTATGCAAAAATCAACTTATTTCAGAGCTTTTAAACAATGTTCTAGTTGTTTTTTTTTCCATTATCTTCCTGAAGTTTTTTTTTTTTTTTTTTGGAGCGATTTGTACACGTTACGTTTAATCGCTTATTTTCAGGACGCCATATTGCCAGTCCCTGTTTTCACCGCCACGTTACACTCCCACTGTGACGCACATTCTCCATTTTTATCTTCTTAATCTGTGAAAATTGTAGGATTCTGCAGCGTTGCGTCGTCATTTTGTCGTTGTGATGACGTTTACAGCGATCTCAGCTCCTTCACTAATGCAGAAGTCAGTGCGTTCTTTCTTTTATTAACTCGTTTTTTTCTGGACGTTGCCGTGGGAGCTGCAGTCGTCAGTGGGGTTGTATTATTTTGCGAGGAGCTGCTGATTTGAGAGAAAATATAGCGACTACAGAGCCGTTTTGAAGCCTCCAGAGAGTCAGTGCAGGTGCTTGAACAAAGAACGTTTTACACAAATCAATCAACTTGACAACCAGATTTTCATCCATCTATCTGTTTTCTTCTGCTTATCTGTGGCCAGGTAGTCTAAGCAGGGACTCTCAGACTTCCCTCACCCCAGACACGTCCTCCAGCTCCTCCAGAGGCGTTCCCAGGTCCGCACATTTTCATCTTAAACTCTTCTTTTAAACGAGCTCGAAGCAGCACAATGGCACAGTTCGAGTTAATGATGAACTCTTTTTCCTCGCTCCGTCGATGGCTCCAGGTGCAGGTCTCTCTGCGACACGACGTCACCAGACATAACTAATGTTTTCTAACTTTAAAAATTCAAAAGAGTCCCTGAACTTCACTTTAGACAGACCCGACAGTCTGCTCCTGAGCAAAGCCATGGAAACGAGGCTTTTGTTTTCTCTTATAATTAACTCTGAGGATTCGCTGCTTGAACAAAAATGGCGATTTTTTGAGCAATAATTTAGCAAAAATATTCAGTTTATGCTGGGAAATCATGGCTTGTGACTTCTGCGTCCATTTCTCCAACATCTAATTTATGTTTTTGAATTTTTAAGGTCTTCTGACGAAACTCTTTTGAATCCTGATATTTCTGCCGACTCAAATTATTCAACAGCAAAAGAATATGCCACAAGCAGCGCCGCACCTCGTCTGTTCTCTGAGTCTGAACGCCCGCAGCCCCAGGCATCTACACAACTCAAAGAGACTGGCAGCGCGGCGCCCCCTCTGTCATAAACGTGACTTAGCGCCGTTTCGGGACATGTGAACTTTGAGGTAAAAGGCTTTATGGCCCCTCTGAGGTTCCATAGTAGAAAAAATCAAACGTGAAAAAGCCGTAGTGTCAACAGGGGCGTGCTGCGTGAAGAATCGATCTGGGTCGGACAGGAGATGAAAGAGGAGAGGCTGCACACGACAGAAGTCTAATTAAACAGGACGTAGAAAGCGCAGATGAAAGGCTTCGGGGAGGGTAAGTGCTAAAAAGGTTCGACTGTTTCCACACTGCGCTGCTTTTAGATTTCAGATTTGCGAGAGGTAAGCGGAGCACTCACAAGACTCTTCCTCGTGTTTTGATGAATGCTCCGAGATGAAAGCCAAAGCCACACAAAAAGATTATAACGCACTTTTGACTTGAAAGCTAGAGTCTGATAAACCTGGAACATGGAATTTCTGAAGAGGTATTAGTGCGTTTCATATGACACTACGGCGTTCTATAGAGCTCCAGATTGTGTCACAAAACCTCAATGAATTTTCAAACCGATGGGGATTTTAATGTTCTAAATACTAAAAATAACATGTTTTATAATGGGCTTTTTTTCGCTGCATCTCTATGGACTTTCAGCACATCTGGACAGTAATATGACGTCTGATCTTAAGCGAAATAGGCTAATATTTCATAAATATGCAGATTTTAGTGTAATATAGTTCGCTGTCAAGGTCTTAAAGTCCTGTATTACACAAAACTGACTTTTTTGAGCTTTACGCTGTGTTTTAATGCTGTTAGACCTGGAGTACAGATCTGGAGTTGCGTTTTGTTTCATTCACATGTTTCAGTGCTCTGTTCCACCTCGTGATGTCATTTTATTTTGTATTATTTTAGTTATTCTTGTTACACAGGGAGAGTCGACCCTTCTTTTCATGGGCGCCCTCTTCAAACAAAAAACAAAGCAAAAAAAGTAGGTCCATTGAAAAAACAAAAAAAAAGCTTTAGTGAATCGAAGCGTTTCATTGGCTCAGTGAATGTTCCGCTCTGTGATTGGTTCAGAGCTTCAGAGTGTTCAGTGACTTCTGTGGTTTGACAAGAGCTAAACTGCTACAGTATAAAAGATGCACCGATATTTCTGAAAAATGTTGGGTAGTGCGGAGTATTATGTGACGTTAGTGGTGATTTTGGCGACTTTTGGCATTTGTTTCATTTTCGATGGCATCTACAAATGGAAAAAAGCGATCCATGGTTTGGGATCACACAAAACTTCTATTTCTTCATAAAAACATGTGATATATAAATTGTTGTATATTTTTTTATGTTCAAAATAGAATATATACTATTTATGACTTCTAATAAAATAGAAAATAGAGTTTTTTGTTCCCAAATCATGGGTTGTGTGCTGGTTTGCAATGGTTAAATGTGTCCACTAGAGGTCAGTGTTTCTCCTCAGACACGTCGAACCATTTGAGACGATATTACGACTGAGGCGTCAATGCTTCACGAGGCTCCATTCGCCCATCCCTACAAATATGCATTAGAGCCGGGCCAGTATAACTTATCCACCTCTAACACTACGAATCCCAGAATGCAAATGTGTTGGCGCCGGCCCCCACCTCTTCTGTTCACACTTATTATCATCTGCTCCTGTCGCCTCACTCAGATTTAATCCAGCCCTTCTGAAAAACACGCTGATGTCGAAAAGGTTTCAATAAATATTTAGTTTTGCCCATGACTTAGTTTTTATTTTTGTTCCTCTGTGAATTTGAGTTTGACACCCCTGATCAAACCTGTTGCTAATACTAGCAGGAACGACCTTATTAATGTTCATATGTTGATTTACAGACACAATAGTGAAATAAAACCACCAGGATCATGTAGCGGGTTAATACGAACATTTAAGACCAAAATGACGAGTCTGACAGCAGCAGGTACAGAGAGAGAGGCCACAGTTTTTCAATAGGAAGTGAACTGGAGCCAGAGTCCATTTATATATACAGTCTATGGGTCCGAGAGTAGGTTTAAATCCGGATTTCGTCCCAGTTTTAATGTTGTTTTTGTGCAAATGTCCCTAATTACGGTTGTATTTGTATGTTTTTTACTCTTTGGCCTACAATAAAAATGGATGTCAGTATCATGTTTTAATTTATTTATTACTAGTTTATCGTTAATTAGATACTAGACATAGTGCAAACGAACCCCCAGAGCCGTCGCAGCACTTAAGAGGTGTTTTATCACTCTCATTTGTATTCATTCATGGCGTCTAACTGCAGCCTGTGGACACTTGGCAAAGGCTCTGTATTTTTTGTGGTAATTCTTCGCTGAAGTGTGATTTTGAAACTTGGAGCGGAGGAATATTTGAGAATAACTGTGCTTTTAAAACTCTGCTGCTGTTGTGCACTTTTGGCTCCGTTCACATGTCGAGTCTGAATCACACGGAGATGAGGAGGACTTGTCAGCGATCCCCAAAAAGTCAATGAATAACTTGAATCTCTGAAGCCGAAGAATTGGTCTGTAGTGGGGGTAAAAAGCACTCAAAGTCGAAATCGCATATAATTTAAGACATCACGTAGAAGCACAAATCATCCCTGGGTCCACAGTACAAGTACGACAACTGCTACTGCCTGATACTCGGAGCCAGAACCACAGGATTTGACAAAACTGGCTCCATAGTTTGAGCTGGGCGTGGCTGACAGGTGGATTAACCAATCAGAGAAAGGCGTGGTCAGTTGGTGCCGAAACAAACATGGCGGCTAACACGAAAAAAATGGGAAAAAATTACACAGAACTCTAAGAAAAGGTAAAAGGACTTATATATTTTGTTCTACATTTTATTTTTATGGACATTTTTGGACTGTCCCACGTTAGGATGGAGGTTTGAGGCCTTTGTGGTCCAGTCTCAAACTCTCAACTTTCTCGTACCAGGGCAACAGTGGCTCAGTCGTAAGAGCACTTGTCCATCTACCAGAGGGTTAGAGGATTGATTCCCACTCGGACAAAGTACCCCCTAAGGACTGAGCACATTGCAGACCATTATACCTCGTCTAGACTTCTTTTTTTAGTCATAAAAATCATGTTAAAGGAAGTATCAGCACGTACTTTTGCCTTTTTTCACGCAACTACCTCTATTTTACGTTTATCCATCCTTATTTTTCTTTGACGCAACAGATAACTGACTGAATCCCGGCGGCTCCTGCGCTCTGATTGGTCGTCTTCGAAGGACGACATAAGCACTTTACCGTAATGACAGTGACATATTTAAAGAGCCCCATGCCTCTGCCTTGAGACGCTATTTGAATTTACATGATAGTACAATTGGTTGCGGAGTTACGGTAATGGAAAGTCCACAACCGCGGGTTTATCGGCGGCGATAGCATCCGACGCTATAGAGTTAAGCGAGTGATTGGTGGTGGTCTGAGGGCGAAGATTTTCAACCTTTCAGTCAGTTTACCTTCGTGATTTTCAACCAAAAAAACAATCTTGGGATATAAAATGTCTAAAGATATAACTTAAAGGTCCGATATTAAGCAAACTGACTCTTGTGAGGTGTAAACTATGTTGTTACCTCGTCAAAAACAGACCTGCGGTTGTGTTTTGTTTCATTCACACATGTTTAAATAAAGAATTTTCCGTTTATGTAAAACCGATGAAGATGTTAAAATGCTAAATACTAAAAATAGCATCTTTTATAATGGGCTTTTTGGCGCTGCACCTCTATGGACTTTCAGCACATCTGGCCGGTAATGTGGCGTCCGATCTTAAGCGAAATAGGCAAATATTTCATACAAATGCAGATTTTAGTGTAATATATCTCACTGTCAAGGTTTTAAAGGTCCTGTATTACACAAAAATGACTTTTTTGAGCTTTACGCTGTGTTTTAAAGCCGTTACCTCCTCAAAAACAGACCTGGACTTGTGTTTTGTTGCATTCACACATGTTTGAGTAACACTTTAATATTAGTCTGTACATCTCCAAGCTTAAAATGCTCTGTTCCACTTTGTGATGTCATGAAGTTTTTTTTCAAGTTAACATCTACTTTTTACCTTTAGTTCAGTCGAGATAAGTGACTGTTCCAGGTCTGAAATGATCTTAATGAAGCTGTATGAAGTTTAAAACACAGCGGAGCACTTCCTGTATCACCACATGATGACATCACAAGGTGGAACAGAGTTTTTTTTTTCAGTTTGAGAGAAGAACTCAGTCTAAATCTGCAGGGTTTGTGTGTTAAACATGTGAATGAAACAAAACACGAGTCCGGGTCTGAAGGAGGAGGTCCACTTTAGATACTTAGACCTTAAAACCACCTTTTTCCCTCTAGCTGACAGAATATCTTGGCGTTTTTGTTTGATTGTTCTTTGCCGGTGTATTTGTTCTTGTAGACTTTTATGTGACGCACTTTGGGCAGCTGAGGTTGTATTTAAATGTGCTAAATAAATAAAATTGGACTGAATAGAAACCATAGAGCAGAGAGGAACTCACAGTTTCCGTCGCACACATACCGCACCTTTCCATTCTCACATGAAGCCAAACTCCGCTCATTTCACCGACATATACCACCTGCTTTGTTTATTTCGCCGACATGTTCTTGTATCCACACGCCCACTCTGAGAAATATTAACCGAAGCCGTAGAGACGTGTGGCCCCTGATTCACGAGGCAAAAGCAGCGGCTCAGGAGAGAATAATGTGTGAGAGCGACTGGAGCTGAACTTGTGAACCTGGTTTGACTGCAGCACCGAGGCGAACCGCAGGAGTGATGTGAGCAGATGCGATTGTGCTGTTTGGAAATCTTGTAATTCGCTGGTTTAAGTCGTTAACGCAAATAGAAAATTAACAGATGTGGCAGATTTAGCTAAAGGCGACTTTCCATTAGCAGTCCCAGGGCGCCGCGCTCGGGCTAATTCCTTTATCTGTGTTAGATTGTTATCCAGTTGCAAAAGATAAAGTCGATTCTGTCAACTGGACAAAAGTTTTAGATTGAGGATGTTTCCACGCCGCTTTTTCAGTTCTGGTCAGATCACTGCTGGACACTGTCTTATATCTGCACAATTCAAGCCGCTAATGGTTGCTCTCACACCCGTTAGCATACTGGCTAGCACTGTTGTTTTAGGTCTGAGGATGGAGTGATAAACAGGAGATAAGATGATGGATTGTCTTTCCTAAATTCAAATTAATTCAGATTATTTTATTCAGTCATTAAATTCAAAAATCAAACATTATTTTCACATTTACATCTTGACCGAAAGGGTTTAGACTGAAGTAAAATTGACTTATAATGTCGAACTAATTTTAATAACACATAGAAATTCCAAAAATAGCAGCAAGAATCAGTTTTGCAGCATATTGTAGACAAAGAAAAAAAAAAAAAACTACAAACCACCGAAACAGTTCACATAAATAGTTCCAGAGTCCTGTAATTTTCAAAAAGTGATGTTTTATACGGCTTTTTAAATACTTCTATTGTGTAGGAGATTTTTAATTTATCATGAAGGTTGTTCCACACTGACCCTCAAACAGAAACACAACGTTTTTTACTGGTTCTGGTCTTAATTTTTTTTGAATAAACCTGTTCTTCTAAAATGATATTGACTCTCTCTGTTTGAATAACATTTCTGTAACTCTCCTCTCAAACCATTTCTTTTCTTTTCTAAGATCTGTGTCTCATTATGTCAAAGCCGCTAACCACTTAAAGGAGCGGTTAGTGGCTTTGAGATGGAGGTGCACAGCAGATTGTCGTCCTGAGCTGTTCTTACTACCAAATATAATGAAATACATGTACAGGCTCGACCACAGACTGTATATATAAATGGAGGTAGCTAACCTGTTCCATCAACTCTGGCTCCAATCCACTTTCTATTGAAAAACTGTGGCCCCTTTCTGTAACTGCTGCTGTCAGACTCAACATTTTAGTCTTAAATGTTCGTATTAACCTTCTACATGATCCTGGTGTTTTTATTTGGCAAGTTGTGAGTAGTCCCTGGCTTGGAAACGTCTTGGGAGGAGCTGGAGGACAAGTCTGGGATGAGGGAGGAGGATAAGACGAAGAAAATGGATGGATGGAGTTACATAAAGTTCATTTTTTTCAAGCTTTTTGCTTAGTTTAGAGCTTGGTAGTAATTGTGAATTTCTACTAGACGTAATCGTTGCATCTGCACAGTTATTTTACAGGGAGTTGTGTTCTGGAGGGAGCAGTAAAAGCAGTCGTAAATGCCATTATAAAATTCCCTTTTGAGGAATCTGTGTATTTTTATGAATTCTTTTCCCTTTGACTACTAGCCATAGTCAGAATAAGTGTTATGCAGTGATAACATACCTGAAGTATTTGAAGGATCAAAGCATTTAGCATCCACAAATGATAACCCTGAAGCCACGCTGGGCCCTAGCACAAGTTTAACAAATATTTGAACTTTTTTATATGTAGAAACTTTCTGGAACGGAGAAAGAATTAGTTTCCTTCACACTGGCCCCTGGCTGTTTGTCGCTCTCTGAACAAACTTACGGTTATGTCCTGCAGTTTTTAATGAAAACTTTAGCGGTTAAACTACCCGAAAATGGGGGCAGTTTTCCACGGGGGCTTGTTTGTATTTGACAGATGCCTAACATAGACTGTGGCGCGTCTGCTACCCCAAAAACATTTTCTGAAAGTGGAACGTGACAGATGCAGTGTGGGGCAGCATTGTGTGTTTGGTGACAGTCGCCGGGGGCAGCTCAGGTATCAAAGCACTTCTGCTACGACTCAAGAAGAAGAGGAGATCCGTCTGACAGCATGTCCCGAGCACTTGGCTGTGAGCCGTCACACCAGCCCCGCAGCCTCCATCCACACGACTACAAAGAGACGCAGCTCAGTAATGCAGCGCTTTGATACCATTTGACATATACAAAGTTGGCGACGGCGCTTTTTCTGAGAACTGTACGTCCTGTCGAAAGCTGGAATGTGTTTAAAATTGAACTGAATTATATATATTTAGTACTCCACGCTGTAACTTTTCGTCTCTGTGGAGATATTAAGTCCGACAGATTCACCGACCCACAGGTTGACGGTGCTCCCACGGATGATGCTGCGGTTGTGTCCTTGGGTAAGACGCTTCATCCACCTCGCCGCCGGTGTCTTCTTACTTCGAGTGGGGTTACCTCTCCACAGATCTCACCTGGTTGCTTTGTGGACCGTTTTAATTCCCTGTTGTGCGATAACATCTCCATGGATACCAGAAAAACCCAAAGAACACCTTTTAAGTCACGTCTACCTGTCGTTCGTCGTCTTCTACAGCCAATCCCAGCCTTGCGACCTTTCAACTCTCATTCATATAAATACAGTCTCTTTCCCTTCCATCGTGCTAACACTCCACCGCAGCAGCAGATCCATCTCCTCCTTTTTTATTTTGTATTATTTTACTTATCTTTATTTATACAGGGAGATTCGACCCTTCTTTTCATGAGCACCCTCTTCAAATGTTCAAATTTAAGCGTTTTTTTTTTTTTTTTTGTACTTTCACAGACAGGTTATGCAGTTATACAAAGAAGCGGAGTTGTGCTGGTATTAATTCGTTTAATGTTCATCATGGTCATGCTTACCTTGCATTGACCGTGGTTACGCTCACCTTAAACGTCTGCGGTTGGAGTCGAACCCGCGCCGTTTGGGCTGGTGGAATCTTCAGACGGTACGGCTCTGACCACTGCCCCAAATGTTCAAATAAAACAAAAAACAAAGCAAAAAAAAAGTAGATCCATTGAAAAAACATTAAAAACAGAAGCAGTTGTGAGTATAAATGTTTATCATTAGATTATTAAAGTGCATTAGTGGCACCAGTCTATCCAGTTTTGCAGGTCCTTGAGATATATTACATTTTTGGGAAGCAAAATAGCAAAAAGCCATTTTTTCTCATTTCAGTTCTAGTGCAGCCATGTATTAAAGGTCCTATATGGCACAAAATTGACTAATGTGAGGTTTAAGTCATGTTCTAATGCTGTTTACTCCTCAAAAACAGACCTGGAGTTGCGTTTTGTTTCATTCACACATGTTTCAGTGCCCCGTTCCACCTTGTGATGTCATGAAGTGTTCGTTTCCAAGCTCGTTTTACCTTTTGTTCAGTAGAAATTGCCGATTCCAGACCTGACTTGATTCTATTGAAGGTGTGTGGAGTTTAAAAGCACAGTGGAGCACTTCCTGTATTACCACACGATGACATCACAAGGTGGAACAGCGTGTTTTCTGTCTGAGAGATGAACACAACACAAAAAAACACAACTCCAGGTCTGTTTGTGATGAGGAAACAACATTATACACACAGAAAATAGCGTAACACTGTATTTCCGCTTTAAAAATTCCCGTGTGAAGTCGTCCCTCTCGTCTCACAGATAGCGACGGCCGACCTGCTTTTTCATCGCCTCGTCACCACCTTTACCACCAGTTTTAATTAGTTTATTCGTAAAGTAACAACCCACACGCTGCGTCTATTATATTGATTAAAATTGCCCTTATTATCTCTGCCTTTGTAACTCCCGCCACCTCCGATCGCTGACTTCGCCGAGCCGTAATGCAGCCGAACGAAGCCCCGCGCAGTTAGTTAAACCCACAGTATATTCATGAGATGTTATCTGACAAAATGGACCCGCCGTCATTATCTGTAATTACACTTAGCTGTAATTAAGTCTGATATATTGTCCCACTGTGCATTATTAAGACGTTATAATTGGAGTCGACTTTTCTTCTCTCAAACTAGGACAAAAGTCATTGGAGGTACAGCCACTTACCTCTCGTAGCGTAATCTCTCCCGTGGTCCCATTTTGAAAGCTAGATTCGATTTTGCGCAGAGCTAGTTAGCGTACTTCAAAATGACATTACTCAAGTAGAAGTGCGAGGTAGTGGTCCAAGAAGTTTCTCAAGTACGGAAAAGAAAATGCATTTTTACAAACTGGACAAAAGCGTAGAGTGAAGTCGTTTAGCCGCTTGGGCGCTCTCAGACCTATTAGCATACTGGCTATTAGCATACTGGCTAGCACTACTGTTTTCCACGTTTTGATTTAGGTCTGACGATGGAGTTTTAAAGAGGATTAGGGTTATTTATGGCTCCATCCTCAGATCTAAGTCAAAAACAGGGAAAACAACAGTGCTAGCCAGTATGCTAATGAGTGTGAGAGCAACCGTTAAGGGCCTGAATGATTATGCAGCATCTGTAAAGAGGTGTAAGTGTAGCTTCAGTGTCGTTAGCTCCTCCCTTCAGACGGATATAAGGCAGTGTCCAGCAGGAGTCGGACCAGAACTGAACTGAAAACAGCGTCTTCGCCCCAAAATGTTTGCCCAGTTGACAGAATTTCTGGACGGCTGAGGGGTTAAGTACTCAAATAAGAATTTAATCCTAATTAATAATGCACAAAATTTGGTATTTGGAAAGGACCGACACAAATATGAGGAAAAACCACAGGATTTCTGAAGGAGCAGTGCAAAAAACACCAATGATCCGATTATTTCACATTGTCAACGATCCGAAATTGGCGTTTTGAATCCAACTCTCGACAAAAACTTCATCGGTTGGCGTCGGTGTGATTCCAGCTCCCACAGTACTGTGGTCGTGTCCTTGGGCAAGACACTTAACCCACCTCTGCCCCTGTGTCTGTGTGCTCTGGAGTATGAATGTCTGTTTGAATGTGTGTGGTACCTTCTCTTTGAGTTTGAAAAGGTGGGAAAAACGCTACATAAATTTGACCATTTACCATTTAAAAGTGCCATGTGTAACTTTTCTGGTGGGGGTTTCCGTGGAGATGTTATTGCTTTGCCTGAAACGTTCCACATGAGTTTGGTTATTTGAAGTTGATGTAATTTGAAGGACAGTTTAATAATGCGCAGAATTTTGTATTTTTAAAGGGCCGACACAAACATGAGGAAAAACTGTGTTATCTGAAGGAGCAGTGCAAAAAACACCAATGTTCAAATGATTTTGTATTGTCGAAGCTTTTTTACAGTGGGAAGTGTGACCAAAAGAGTACTGTTACTTCTTTATAAGTAGGAGTAACCTTCACTTATGGTTATGAGCTTTGGGTAATGACTGAAAGGACAAGATCACGGATACAAGCGGGCGAAATGAGTTTCCTTCGCAAGGTGACTGGGCGCTCCCCTAGAGATAGATGTCTGACCGAGCTCCTCACCCTATCTCCTGGACGCCTCTCTGGGGAGGCGTCCCGGGCATGTCCCACCGGGAGGAGGCCCCGGGGTAGACCCAGGACAGGCTGGAGGGACTATGGGGTCTATTGGGGTCCCACTGGAGGAGCTGGAGGACGTGTCTGGGGTGGGGGAAGTCTGGGAGTCCCCTACGACCCGACCCGGATGGATGGAGTAAAAGTCTGCTGCTGGAAAACTACTCTAAAAAGAACAATTTATTTAAAAAGTTGAGTAAATGTAACTGAGTAGTACCCACCTCTGATTCTCGCCGTTTGTTTCTTGGTGGCCGACTGTTACAGCGGCGCCCGAGGACATCGCTCTGCTTGTCAATGAAGATTTTCGCCGAAGTGTGTGAGGCTGACGATGCAAAGAGGCAGGCTGCAGCTCGCAGTAACACGCCGCACACCCACGTCGCTCTGGGAGGCAGCGTGCAGCAGACACACCGATATTTTATTTACCATTTGTTTTGTGCGTCGCCGCTGACAGGAAACAGAAGAGCGGGGATATTACCGGTCACAGTGGGGCGTTCGATGCAGTCGTGTTGTGTTCGGAGATACAGCTGTGCACGGCGTCTGGCAGCTGAGAAAACTACCATCCTACAGGGCGACGCAGCACGTTTTTATGTCCGCAACAGTGGAAACAGCGTCTGCTTAAACGACTTCACTAAAGGTCTTATATTACGCAACATGGGCTCTTGTGAGGTTTAAGTCGTGTTGTAATGGTGTTTCCTCCTCAAAAACAGACCTGGAGCTGTGTTTGAGTAACAATTTTATTAGTTTGTCCACATCTCCAAAGCTCAAAATGCTCCGTTCCACCTTGTGATGTCATGAAGTGGTAGTTTTTTAAGTTAACATTTCCTTTTTTAACTCAAGTTCAGTAGAGATTGGCAGTTCCGAGGCTGAAATGATCCAAATGATTCTAGAAATGAAGGTGTGTGGAGTTTAAAAACGCAGTGGAGCACTTCCTGTATCACCACTTGATGACATCACGAGGTGGAACAGAGCGTTTTCAGTTTGAACTCAGCCTAAATCTGCAGGGTTTGTGTGTTAAACATGTGAGAATGAAACAAAACACAACTTAACATAGATCAGAAAACAGCGTAATACTGGCCCTTTAAGGAAGATATGTTAAAGCTGCACTATGGGACTTTTCCGGCGAAGAATCCACCGCCCCCTTGTGTTCAGTTAAATATATTTTTTGTAAAAGACAAACTCACAACACGAGCCGCCTCTTAGGGCTTAACAAAATTGTAGATTTAACCAACACAAAGTTAGAAAATCAAACAGCGAAACAGTCGTTGGTCAATAAAAGACTTCGCTTGTATCCATGGTGACCCAAATCCGCTTTAATACAGTACATGACACATTTTACAAACGTAACAGCTTCCAGTGTGAGATGTTACTGCTCGAAATGTTCCGTAGTGTAGCATTAAAGTCATCGATCGTGCTTTTGTTACAGGGCTGATGGTTTTTTGGCTCAATAAATCATGAAAATTCTCAATATGTGTCTATAGGTGCTTGTCTCCATGGCGATCGAACTTTCCAGGCCAAATAAGACAACCAGAAAAGTTCCACTGTGCATCTTTATTGTCCTAGTGGGGAATACTGTCCTCTGCGTTTGACTCTTTCTTTACAACCACTGGACCTGGAAGAACAGCACTGCAAGGTTAATGGTTTGGAGCAGGGGAGTCGACGGGACGGGGGGACAAACAGGACAAACAGGGGGCGCTCTTCCTGTTCATTAATATCAGAGGGGCCCATGTGAGGCTTTTTACCCCGGGCCCTTACATTTCTGTCAACGGCATCTATTACGGGTCTGTTGTTTGTCATAGTTTCATGGGAAAATCAGTGTGCCCCCAGGAAACCCACACAAACATAGAGAGAACATGCAAACGTGTGCAGAGGAGGGGCCAGGGGGCGCTCTAGGACAGTTATTTACATGTCTGCTGTTGACCACTGTTTAATTTTGTAACTTTTTGTTGGTTAAAGTTCCTATATTACGCAAAACTGACTCTTGTGAGCTTCAAATCGTGTTATAATGCTGTTACTTTCTCAAAAACAGACCTGGAGTTGTGTTTTGTTTCATTTACATGTTTGAGTCACACTTTATTATTAGTCTGTAACATCTCCAAAGCTCAAAACGCTCTTTTCCACCTTGTGATGTCATGAAGTGGTCGTTTTCAAGTTAACAGCTACTTTTTACCTCTTTTTTTAGTAAAGATTGGCAATCCTAGCACTGAAATGAACCAAATTATACTATAAATGAAGGTGTGTGGAGTTTAAAAACACAGCGGGGCACTTCCTGTATTACCACATGATGACATCACAAGGTGGAACAGAGCGTTTTGAGCTTTAAGTCATGTTCTAATGTTATTACCTCCTCAAAAACAGACCTGGAGTTGTGTTTTGTTTCATTCACATGTCTGAGTAACACTTTATTATTAGTCTGTACATCTCCAAAGCTCAAAACGCTCTGTTCCACCTTGTGATGTCATGAAGTGGTAGTTTTCAAGTTAACAGCTACTTTTTACCTTTTTTTTGAAAGTAGAGATTGGCAATTCTAGAGCTGAAATCAACCAAATTATACTATAAATGAAGGTGTGTGGAGTTTAAAAACACAGTGGAGCACTTCCTGTATTACCACATGATGACATCACAAGGTGGAACAGAGCGTTTTCAGTTTGAGAGAAGAACTCAGCCTAAATCTGCAGGTTTGTGTGTTAAAAATGTGTTAAACAAACAAAAAAAAACACAATTCCAGGTCTGTTTGTGACGAGGAAACACGGGCCCTTTAAATCGACAATTTGGTGACGTCCTGGGAGGTGACGGCGGTTGTGGTTTTGGGCTTTACAAAAACAAATTGAATTAAAGCGGCTACAACATCTGTCAACGGAATTTTTTGAAAAAGCATTTCGTGGTCATTCAGTGGGTTCTGTCCACCGGGAGCCATTGGAACGATATGAAACGACCGCTTACAAACCGGCGAAGGAACTCAGCCAACGTCCCCCATGCGCGAGCGGCGAATTCACTCAGTCCCACATCGCGCAACATTCCCGCTTCTTCCCAGCTCAACTTTCCGTCTCTTTTGTTACACATTTCGACAAACTCTCCAGGGATTTTCCTCCTTTATGAACCACACACCTAGAACTTTTTCTCAAGTTTAAGAAAAAAAATTATAATTCCGCTTCCTGTCGGCTTCGCCCCATCCTCCATTTCAATCCTCGGTTTCTCACCTCTTGGGAAGGCAGTCGGTTTGATACCAGGAAATAGCTCTGCTCAAAGGGGGACGGCGGCGAATCACGTCCCGTCTCCCTGGTCCCTTCGCTACGAGACTCTCGCACAAGTTTTGGAAGTCATTTGCGAACTAAACAGTGAATGTCAGCCTGCCTCTCCGCATTAGCATTCACACCCAAACGTCTTTTTAGCTCATGTGAAAACTCTGTGTCCTCTGCCACACTTTGCGACGTGATTTTAATAAAGTTATCAAGCTAATGAGCAAAAAATCATCTCGGCTCAATTAGTTTCATACCTCATTTAGGCCTGTCACATCCTCCGTGTTTTGCGTTACGTCGGCTCATTTAACGGCGATTAGTACAGTTTTATGTTTTGCGTGGCGGCTTAGGTATACTGTTGATTTTCCATTATAAAGAAATCATTTTGGATCTTTGGAAAGTTTCGTTTAAATGTCATGATTTAGCTCGTAGCAGCAGGTTTACCCTCGGAGACGAACAGTCACAGATGCTAAAGGTCGTGTGAGTCGTCCAGACATAACCACGAGTGTCAGAACTGTGGAGATATAAATATAACAAACTTTTTTATTTAACCTTTATTTAACCAGAAAAGTCCCATTGAGATAAAAAAAAACCTCATTTTCAAGGGAGTCCTGGCAAAGCGTCGGCAGCAAATAAAAAATACAGTTACATACCATAGTTTCCAGACTACAGAGCGCACCCGATTAAAAGCCGCATGCTTTAATTTTAGAAAGAAAAACTTCGAACGGATTTTAAGCCGCAGGTATCCCACAAAGTAATTTGAAAAATTAGCTCAAAAATGTTCATTTGTGAGAGTCTAGTGCAGTTTTACATGTTTTTTTTACACTGTATGCAGGCGCGTGTTGTTCTGCGTCCTGATTGGCTAAAGGAGGTGCGTGTTCTGCGTCCTGATTGGCTAAAGGAGGTGCGTGTTCTGCGTCCTGATTGGCTAAAGGAGGTGCGTGTTCTGCATCCTGATTGGCTAAAGGAGGTGCCGTGTTCTGCGTCCTGATTGGCTAAAGGAGGTGCGTGTTCTGCATCCTGATTGGCTAAAGGAGGTGCGTGTTCTGCATCCTGATTGGCTAAAGGAGGTGCCGTGTTCTGCGTCCTGATTGGCTAAAGGAGGTGCCGTGTTCTGCGTCCTGATTGGCTAAAGGAGGTGCGTGTCTCCTGTACAGGACAGAATACTTCAGGCAAATTTACCAAAATGTTCGATGCTGCAGCGTTGGACACTTTGTATTTGAGACAAACGCCTCCGACTCGCGTCTGGACGCTCTGGACGTCCACGAGAGACTTTACATGTGAAACAACATAAAGAAGGAGGAAAATAACATCAGGACGACAGCAGAATAAGTTTGAACAAGGAGCAAAAAGGGCTGTAACCTGCGGATGGATCTGCTTTAGTTTGTGGATCAGTGACTCAGGAAAAAGAACATTACGAGACATTACAGCGGCGCCAGGACGAAGAGGCGGAGTCAGAGGAACTGAGAAATACACCTGCAACAAAACATAGAGAATAATTGTTAAAAAAAAAGTTTTCTACTTTATACTAACCCCGAGATAAACCAGACTTGTAGTAACTTGTACGGTAACTCTTTTTACATACTGTCCATATAAAGTCATAAATGGATGTATCATTAGCTGTTCACAGAGAGATAAAATATGACGCTGACAGATGCTCACAGTCACTAAAAAAGAAGTTTTACAAGACTTTTGTTAACTTGAAAATAGATACTAGTATCAGGTGACAAAAGCAACTGGTTCTGGTGAAGACGTCTTAAAATAAGCGTGTGTCTCATTCTTACACAGAAAAAAGTTTAGCTCAATGTTTAAGACACAAAGTATTCAACACACAGTTTTAAGAGTAAAATAAAAATCATACTTTCACCATAGAAATCATGTTAAAGGAAGTATCAGCATGTACCTGTATCCATCCTTATTTTTCCTTTGACGCAACCTAATAACTGCGCTCTGATTGGTCGTCTTCGAAGCACGATGTAAAGACAGTGACATATTTAAAGAGCCTCATGCCTTCATTGAGACGCACTTTGAATTTAAGGAGTTACGGTTTAGTCTAGTCCAAGCGGCTCGAAGTCGCTGAACATCAGATGGTGTCACGGAGGTCGGGTAAGACGCCAGCAGACGTCTCCACGAATAAACATTTAAGGTAAAGAGATTCATAACGATACAAGTTCAGATTTACAGTAAATAAGGCCGTAAAAAGCACCTAATCCTTCGCATTAAGTGTCTGAGTTTGAACGTGTGTGAATGGGCGACCTGAAAAACGGAAAAAAAACATTGGCCATTTAAAGCTGCACGATGTAACTTTCCCAGTGAAGCTACTCGTGGAGATGTTATTCCTTTGCCTGAAATGTTCCACAGTATTTAAGATCTCTCTCCATGGAACAAGCAGACGACTCCTCCAGGCTGAGTTACAAGTCAGATCTATGGATTCGCAGTGAGAATAGTAATTTTTCAAAGGGGGGAAATAATTGTAATTGATTAAACGCCAGATAATTAAATTTAACGCCTGAAGATCGAGCAATCCGGGCAAGGCAATAACATTTAGACCATCCACGAGAAAATGTATGCAGTACGCCATTAAATCAGACATATTCTGGAGTGAAATCGACGCCATTTTGCCGATTAACCGCCATTTTCACCTCCACTGGTACACGCCCACTTTGATACACTAATATATACTTCGTTTTTCGATTTTATTCCTGATACATGCAGGAATTGGCAGCGTCACATAGCCATTTTCGTACAAATAGGAGCCGCATTTTTGTGTGGAACATGGAAGTCAGTGTCGTTTTAGATGAATATTGTGATTTAAAATGTGCAAATTAAAACATAATGATCGACAAGTGTCAGAGATTCTAAGTCTACGAGCTCTTAGGTCTTAAACTGTGATTAAAATGTTGATCTTGCACTTTGTTTTCGGTTGATTTCTGGTTCCATGTGCTTCACCGATCAGTTTAAACTAGTGATGGACAAATCGAGGCGGAGTCCGGAGCTCGTCTCGTTCTTTCTGCCTCTCGTCTCGCAGCAGCCGCTCACGTGACCAAAGTGTCAAGGTGTCGGTCCCTCCCCCTCCTGCTTCGCTCTGTGTCAGTCGCTTCAGTGAATGAATCGAAGCGTTTCATTGGCTCAGTGAATGTTCCGCTCTGTGATTGGTTCAGAGCTTCAGAGTGTTCAGTGACTTCTGTGGTTATGACAAAAAGCTAAAACTGCTACGGTATAAAAAAATGTTGGGTAGATAGTATTCTGAAAAATGTTGGGTAGTGTGGGTATTGTGTGACGTTAGTGGTGATTTTTGGCGACTTTTGGCGACTTTTGTGGCATTTGGTGGATTCTTTTCGATGGCATTTTCGAATGGAAAAAAAGTGATCCATGGTTTGGGATCACACAAAACAAAACTTCTATTTTTAAACATGTGATATATAAATTGTAGTATTTTTTTTAATGTTCAAAATAGAATATATACTATTTATGACTTCTAATAAAATAGAAAATAGAGTTTTTGGTTCTCAAATCATGGGTTGTGCTGGTTTGCAATGGTTAAATGTGTCCACTAGAGGTCAGTGTTTCTCCTCAGACACGTCGAACCATTTGAGACGATATTACGACTGAGGCGTCAGTGCTTCACGAGGCTCCATTCGCCCATCACTAGTTTAAATCTCTTGTGTTTGCTGTTGATTTATGTCCTAATGGAGGACAGAGGTGGGATTTAATAAGTTTTCTTCTTCCCTCTCCTTTTCGAGCGTAAGTACGAACAAATTTGAGAAATGTGCTTCAAGTTTACCTGCTACGAAATAAATAAGTACACGAAAAAAAACCTTTCAAACTACGTCCGAAGAAAACATCTGCGTCATAAACTACTATTTAAAAACACCAATTCACAGTAAAAACCTCAAATCACAACCATAAGCGAAATGACCAAACCTCTCCACATCGTCGCCCGGTCTCTTAAACGTTTACGATCCCACCTTCTGCTCCAACCTGTCCTCTGCCTTTACTCTAATAAAGAACATGTTTTATACTAATGATCGTCCCACAGGCCTACACCGCCGCGTTAAAAGTACAGCTGCTGCCCCTCGGCTCTGCTTTACAGCCCCCAGCCACATCTCCAGTGAACGCTCCACATGGAAGTCCTCGGTCGGCTGTGAAAAAGGTGGATTTGATCTTGACCTTTGGGGACATGTGCAGACGGAGTTTCTCATTACAGACAGAAAATAGTAAATCCTGTGTCGTATGTATCGAATAGTTCTGAGTCACATCTGAATTTAAGGCTTTAATCATGTTGTTTGTAAGTTACTACAATGGTTTTTGATTCATATCGAGTTATTTATTCCACACTTCAGGATCGTTGGCCAGATTTAGAGCCCGATTTGCCTCTCCTCATCTTCAGGGAGGCGTGAACCAATTTAGGATCCTCGTATTTTTAAGCTGCGGCGTCCAAGCTCGCTCATATTATAACCATAGACCAGGAGTCGGCAGCTCGTGGCTCCGGAGCTGCAGCGGCTCTTTCGTCCTCACACTGTGGCTCTGTGCGTCTTGGGAAAATAGTAATAGTGTTAATTGAATTGAAGTGTAAGTGTGATCTTGAAATATGAAAATACATTTATATTTCATTATTTTTCGTTGCTCAAAATTAGCATCACTCTCGCAGAAGCTGGTATAACTTGTACATTTAGGCTCCTGTAAACGCTCTGAAAGCAGCTCACGGCATTTTTGGTTTTACTACATGGATAATTTAGTTCAGCTTTTAATTCATTAGAAATAGATCTTCAACTTGGGTCTTGAATTCAAAATGTGTTCATTACATTTTTAATTTTTTTTCTCTTTATCACTTCATGGATTTCATAAGCAACACACTACAATTGTTTAAAATGGTTCTTTGGATTTTAAAGGTTGCAGACCCCTGCCATAGACTGTCCATATCACATGTGTCAAACTCAAGGCCCCTGGGCCAAATGTGGCCCTCCACATTATTTTATGTGGCCCTCGACAGGGTAAATTAAAAGGTAAAATGGTCTTACAATGTTATTTTATAACATCTAGGCAAACGCATGTGCAATATTTGTAACCTGAATGAGTAATAAATACAGAAACAGTTTAAAAAGGAGTTAGATTTATTTTACATCTGGCCCTTTGATGAAATGAAAATGTGTTTGAGGCCCCTGGTCTATATAAATGGACATAACTAACCACAGTTAACCTGCCAGCCTCTTTAACTCCAAATACAAAGTGATCATGGGCTGCGCTTCCTGCTCCACTGACTGGCTCCAGTTCACTTTCTATTGAAATACTGTGTCCTCTCTCTGTACCTGCTGCTGTCAGACTTTTGGTCCTCCAGCCTGCTAGAGGGCGCTAGTCGCAAATGTAGTATTAGCTTTAGCCAGTAGGCAGCCAGAAGTAAAAACAACTAGCTTCCAGAACAACAGTCAGTCCATGATGTGTGTTGCTCTTCTGTTTGAAACCATCCACTCATTTCCAGCCCTTTGAGTGGGGATACGAGTAAGTTTTATGTTTAATATTAACGTTTGCAACTATATTTATGACAGTTTATGCAGGTTTATGCTAATTTGAGATGTTTCAGCAGGGATAATGGAGCCTGTTTGAGTTTTCTGTCTTACTGCACAGCTAATATTAACCCTTTATACTGTATTTGCAAGTGTAACTTTAAAAGACACTGTTTACCCTACTGCTTACTGAATACTTTTTGTATTTTGTATCATTGCAGTTTCACACTTTTTTGCATTAAATCCAACAAATACAAAACCTGCTGGAGTTTATCTGGCTGTGAAACTCAAGTAGGACATGAGGTCACGTTGGTTGCAACAGTACAGTGTCCGCAAGTCAAGATATGAACATTAATATCAGGAAATCAGGTGCTTTCTTTCCCCGAGATCGCTCCTGCTAGCGTTAGCAACAGGTTGATTGACAGCATTGCTAAGCTTACGGGCGGGAAGAGGCGTTACCTTCAACAGCCTCGCTCCGGATTGGCTCTTTGGTTGCTATAATTCACGGGATCAGTGCAACTCGACTCCAAATTAGCCGCTATAACTGCTAGCCACGATTCGTTTGACTGAAGCTAAACGATCTGGGTGACCTCACACTCACTTAGTCCACTTTTTTATACAGTGTCGTAAACCAAACTTTTTACATTCCGTAGAGCGGCTGATGGAGGCTTAAACACATCTCCAGAGCCTGGTTATCGGGGATGTTGGATTGTGTGGACAGGGCGAGTTTGAGCTCCAGTTGGACGGCACTGCAGGCCTGTGGTTCCCTCTGGACTTATCACATAAACACCACCTCGCCCGGCTCCTCCTCCCTCCATCTCACCGCTCACTCCGGCCTTATTATCCAGAGCCAGTTAAATGTCAACGACACCTCTGCCCTGGTCCCTCTCAGATCAGGGACCACTGCAGCTGCTGACATTCTGCTCCAATCACGTCCCATCAATCCTCCTCCTCCTCATCATCATCATCATCATCATCACACACCCACGACATGAGGTAAGGTCGGCCCACGCGTCGCTACAAACCCACAACCTACTACCCCCAAGAGGGTCGACCCGTCTGAGGGCGAACGAGGCTGAATGTATCCACAAGTTTAGTCCTGGTTCAGTCCTGGTTTAGTCCAGACTCATCAGCAGGAGACCAGGACTAAACCAGGATTAAACCCTGATTAAACCAGGACTAAACCAGAACTAAGCCAGGACTAAACCAGGACTAAACCAGGACTAAACCAGGACTAAACCAGAACTAAGCCAGGACTAAACCAGGACTAAACCAGAACTAAACCAGGACTAAGCCAGGACTAAACCAGACAAAACCAAGACTAAAACCAGGACTAAACCAGTACTAAATTAGGACTAAACCAGGACTAAACCAGGACTAAACCAGGACTACATCAGGCGTCTGGTCCTTGAAGTCCTCAGAGTGTGAGATGGTTCATTTGTCCATCTTCACAGAGAGATTCACCAGCAGCATTTTAAATATAAAACCATGTTGTAGTAGCATCAGATTTGTAAATTAAATTCATTTTTAGTTTTTCTTTGCAGATATTTTTAAAGATCATTCATAGAAAACAGGTTCACGTTTGAGATGCACTTATTTATTTTGCTTTCTCAGTCCCAGATCTCGTCTCTCACTCTTCTGTAAATGTGTTGAATCTGTCGTGTGGATTCTGAGTCTTGGGACTGAAGGGCGTCTTGTGAATCCTCGTTTCGTCTCTGCACACTCTCGGGAGCAGTGCTGTTGTCTGCGTATCTGTGTAGCTACTTTTGTTGATCCGATGCTAATTAAAAGTCAATTAGCCGGCAGCCCTCGGGGTGACTGACCTCTGGAAAAAGGAGTGAGTGCATCGTTAGCTCGGTATTTACACTGTTCTACTTCACTTACATGGTTCAGGTCCGTGGAGCCTGCAATGTCACTCACTATGGCACTGAATCCATGTTGTTAGCATGTTTTTTTATTGCCAAATGAACAGGTTTTCTTATTATAAGCTCAGATACCGTTGCACAGATCTGATGTGTAACTAGACCATCACCTTGTTAACCTTGTGTAAAGGACTTATACAGGGTGGCCCAAAAGTCACTGACACTTTTAAATCTTCAGTAGCTCCTATAATTCTTAAGTTACACTCACCAAATTTTAGCAGTAGATAAACTGAACCGTCTGTGATTTTTGGCAATATATACAGTTATGATTGATCACTTAAACTTGAACTTATCACTACTTAAACTAGGGGAAGTAAGGCTCTTATTTGATCCTGATATTACGTTTGAAGTGGTTTATTGTCTGAGGTTTATTCACAAACACCTTTTCTTTAAGATAGACCCACAGGAAGAAATCAGGACTAGTCAGGTCTGTGGAGATCACATACTGCCCCCTGTCTGTGAAAAACACTTATTATTCCTTTAATGGCATTTACTCTTGGGGCATCTCTGGTATTAAAATGTCGACGGTAACACCGCTGGGTTTGTGAATTTGACCCACGTGACTCAAAGTACCACTGAACAATGAGGGTTGGTTCCTCGGTGCTGTATTTGCTCAGATTAATGTCGGAAGAGTCGTTCTAAATGCTCTGAAAAAATAAAATAAAAATATTTAGAAACAAAAGAGTTGTGAGCTTTTTTCAACTGTCAGTGACTTTTGGGCCTCCCCGTCTTACACAAAATTGAGTCTTGTGAGGTTTAATCCATGTTATAACACCGTTACCTCCTCAAAACCAGAGCTGGAGTTGTGTTTTGTTTCATTCACACTCTTTATTATTAGTCTGTACATCTCCAAAGCTCAAAATGCTCTGTTCCACCTTGTGATGTCATGAATTGGTAGTTTTCAAGTTAACATCTCACGTTTTAGATTTTAATTCAGTCGAGATTGGAAATTCCAGGACTGAAATGATCCAAATGATTCTAGTGAAGGTGCGTGGAGTTTAAAAACACAGTGGAGCACTTCCTGTATCACCACATGACATCTGGGGAACCTTTTTCTCCTCCCTTTTGATGAATTTATTTTCGTTTTGTAGGTTATATTCGTGCAACTCCAGTTCCCTGTGGCCATGTGAGTAAAAACATGTCTCCACGATGGTTTTCAGAGAGTTTCAAGGTCTGAGATTGGCTTTGATGGACACGACTTGTTTGGTCGTCCTTGTGGTTGTTATGGTTACCACGACATCGTCTGTATGGGATTTACAGCGTGGTCACCGCTCGTAATCCGACGAGATTCAGTCAAATGTTTAAACAATCAGGCTGGTAAGAAGAAACACTGAAGAAAAATACAAAATGGTCCAAGCATTCATGGTTCTTTATGGTCAGATTGTGTTAAAACGGCTCAGATTAATGTTTAATTTGAGCATCAGAGCTTCAGACAGAGCAGTGCCCACAGCTAGAATCACACTTTTAGGAAATAGCGATGACACAGCTGCAAAATATCAATTAAAAAACACCTTCTACCACAAATATAGTGATTATTGGAACAGGAGGGCTTTGTTTAATACAGGACAGGCTTGGTTACAGGTTACGTCTGTGGAGAGGAGAGAAGCAGAGAAGATGTGCGATAAATACAGGTTTATTTGAAATACGAAATTGCTAGCGTTGTCCCTCATTATCAAACATGTAGCACAGTAGAGCTAACCCACGTCTGCACATACAGGGGGTAATCTGGCTCCCGCCTCCTCCGTAGACTTCACTCCCGCAGTAATGTTCGCTAAATGGGCGCTATTAAATGCTAGCACACTCCTCCCGTCTCCCCATCTGCGGCGCGTGTGTGTCTGTGAATTACTCTGAGGCGGGCTTCGCTTTTCTTAAAATACGTTCACTACTTCGTGGGGGAAGGATCGATACGGCGGTGATTGCATGTGGCCCCGTGCTTTCCTGGTAATGTTGGGAAAATGGCTCGATGAATGTAAAGTACAACCTCCCCAGTTCAAGTTTAAGCCACTTTAGCCTCGAGTGTGGTTAAAACGCTCTTGATCCGACTCGATTTCGTCCCGTGGCGTTCGCACACGTCTGGATTTTCATAAGACGAGAGCTGTTAGACGTCGTGGTCGATGTGGATTTTGTGGCTTTGCTTTTGTTGAATGGGTTAAAAAAATGTTTAAAAAAACGATTGTAGTGTGGTTACGATTAAACATAAGAGGTGAATGTGTAAAAGTCTATATTATTGACTGTAAAATGGCCTCCGTGCAGGGCGACACGCTAGCTAACACGCTGTTTCTCAAAGCTAACTTTTATTAAAAGCATAACACATAAAATAAACTAACTCTAAATTCAAATAAAGACTTGACGTTTTTTTTAATGGAGAATACTTCAATTTTGTGCTGCTGTTTTTTGCATTTATTATGCCTCAAAATTAGCATTAGCGTTAGCACTGAGACACAAACATGTCTCGTTCTAAAGGCTGGGGGGCGCTGTTGTGCACAGAGCCTACTGAGTCATGGGTTGGGTCTTTAATACCGTTTTGTTGTTTATTTAAACTGAAATATCTTTTTTTATTTTTATTTAATTTGATTTATTCCATTTAATTCAAGTTTATTTGTATAATTTTATTTAAAACAAAGTGCTTCACAGAAAATCAAATCTACATTTAAGACGACACAGAGAAAGTACAATGACACACCTGTATGTCCTGTAGTGTTAAATACCAGGGAGAAGAGGTGGGGTTTCAACTGCGTTAAACACTGAGAGCATCTGACAGGCAGAGGGCGCTGTTCCATAGTCCGGGCACTGCCACAGAAAAGGCTCTGTCGCCTCACCTTGTATCAACAGGGCTGCAAGTCAAATCAAATTACTATTGACACAAGAGGATATTAACTCGGAAAGATGTGGGAAAACAGTGTATTTTTTCATTTAATACAGTATTTCACTCACTTCTATTGACTGTTCTGCACCATCTGCCCCTCTGACCACCACCACCCGCTCACTCAAACACCGCATTCTTACATAAAGTGGGTGAAGTGTCTTGCCCAAGGACACAGCAGCAAAGTGCATAAACCAGAGCTTTACCACTGAGCCACTGCCGCCCAAAGTCAACATTCATTAACTCGGAGCAGATTTCACTCCTCCGCCTGCTCCTGGTTCAGTGCGTCGGTGCAGCAGGACACTATTTTTAGTTTAAATTGCTGTAATTGGTTTTGCGCACTACGGTGGCCAGCCAGGTCCAATCCGAGGGAGTCAGAGTCGGTTTGAGCATTTTCAGCGTAATGTCATGTCTGAGGTTTTTACGGAGTCGAGCTCGTGAGTCGTGATCAGACAGTGGACAGAGAGCGTCTTTGTGCGTCAGTGCTAATGCTAATGCTAATTTCAAAGCCTAATAAATGTTTAAATAACGGGACTCACTGAAATAATCGACACCTAAAAGTAACTGGGTCATCCTGACAACAAATTAAAATTTCGTTTTGTTGCATTTAACGTTTTAATAGAAGTTAGCATTAGCATTAGCATTAGCATTGACAACATAGACTGTATAAAGAAGTGGACTACGGGAGTGTGACCCATAGCTTTCGGCTCCAGTCAGATAAAGTTTAGTGATGTTCGCAGTTATAGCGGCAAATTTGGAGCAAAGTTCATAAATATTAGGAATTCCGACTGTGAGTATCTTATTTTATTTATTTAAAAGAGACAACGCACATTAATAAACACCGGTAAAAAAAAAAAACATGTGTAAATGTGCCGAAGTTAGCTGCACAGCTAATTTTCATTCGCATAGCAACCAAAGAGCCAATCCGCAGCGAGGTTGTTGAAGGTGACGCCCTTTCTTACAGTGTTACGAAGCGCCCACTTCCTGCTAAACCAGCGGTGCGGTTGCTAACGCTAGCGCTGTTTTCAATGTTCATATCTTGATTTACAGACACAATAGTGAAATAAAAACCCCAGGATCATGTAGAGCGGGTTAAAATGAACATTTTACGACCCAAAACGACGAGTCTGACAGCAGCAGTTACAGAGAGACGAGACAGCTTTTCAATAGAAAGTGAAATGGAGCCAGAGTCGATGGAGCCAGAAGCGCGCCCATGCTCATTTCCTATTTGGAACGCGGCGGCTAGCAGGTTAGCTATGTCCATTTATATATAGCGTCTATGGTCAGGATTTATTGATTTCAGCTCGACTCGGCCAAAACCTCACAGACGTTACATTACGCCAGAAAACGGTCGCGCCAACTGTCCCTCGGATTGGACCTCGCCAGCCGCCGTTGAGCACAGAGCCAACTGCAAAGACTCTCGATTCTATTACACGCTCTTAAAGCATACAACCATATTCAGCGGCCTCATATCCCCAGAACATTTAGTCCAACATTGCATTTTATTTCTCCTGGCACCTAACGGCAGCTATAACACTCCCAATGCATACACTCTAAAGGTCCCATCGCTTTATTACACCAAATATGTGTAGTCCTTTCTGTCAAAACTCTCTCGCCGAAGCAGTTCATCACAAACGGAGACCTCTTTTTACCTCGTTTTCCGAAATAAATACATAGAGTTATTATGAGTGTGTTGGGAAATCAGAGCTGACAGAAATGTTCTTATCTGGCTGCAGTTTTTCGTCTAATTTTCTTGCTTGTTTACCCGACTGTCTGGGGAAGGACTTTGATTTCCACCTTAAATACTTTTACTTAAGTAGGTTTTTTCATGTGAGACCTAGTACTTCTTCCACCGCTGCAATACAGTAACATTAAAGGCGGACTGTAACTTTTCCAACTTCAAGGGCCAGATGTGACTGTGAGGCAGGATAAATGTCACTAAATGTAACCAAATGTCATGTAAAATAAATGTTGTAACTTGTTAAATAACTGCTTACTTACTTACTTACTTCAAGTTGTAAATCTTGCATCCCCTGATAAACTGACAGACCTTTACAGCCTTTTAATTATTGGACAATTTCTTGGTTTTCTTGAAGTTTTACAGACTTAGCTCCGTATTTGGTGTCAAAATCCCGACATATATTATTTTCTTTCCACGTGACCAGTTTTCTGAGCTGCAAAACCTCTTATTTTTGGTTTCTTAGTTTAGCTTCTTTTGTTTTATACATTAAATACTTAACTTCATTAAATAATCACTACTTTATTTCACCATTTTTCCATCTGTTTTTTTTTTTTTTTTTGTCCCTAGACGAGCTGGGTCGTAACAAAAACAAGGCTCACCTTTCCACAGATGTGACCTGTAACTTGCCTGGGTTTTACCAAATGCCGCGGAACATTTCAGGCAACGCAATCCCCATGGACACCAGCAGGGGGCAGACCATAGACTGTGTAGGTCCCATCATATAATAACACCAAGTGTGTACAGCGTTTTCTGTCAAAACCTTGTCTCTGAAGCAGTTTATCACAAACACAGACCTTTTTTTACTTCATTTTCCTAAATAAATCCATAGAGTTTCATTCAGAGAGCGTCGCTAGAATCAGAGGTGACAGAAACGTTCTTATCTGACTGCGGTTTTCTTATAATTCCCCCGTTTGTGTACTCGTGAGCCATGCGATTCCGTGTCAGTCGCGTCTGGAGGGCAGCGAGGTGGAAGCCCAGATGCTCATTTCAGGCCAGACGCGACGACGCTCCGAGGTTTTCGTAAGTCGGCGAGCTCTGAATAGAGGAGGTACCTGCTCGCATCACCTGAGACGTTGCCATGGTGATTATTCAAATATGAGGCGTGTGTTAAAGTTGTATTGTGCAGGTTTTATTGAGATAAAGGTCCTAAATGTTCATATATATCATCTGTTTCAATGTTTGTGGATTTGTTTTTGGCGTTTATCATGAGAATACAGCAGCGGTGGAACGTAACGAAGTAAAAGTAGTGAAGTACTGAGCTTAAGAAAGTATAATTTTGAGGTATCTGGACTTTACTTACGTACATTTTACAGTGGATTCTTTTACAACATTTGAGAGCAGTATCTGTACTTTCTCCGCTACATTTTTGAACTGGACTGAAAAGTAAAAGTGTTTTTTTATTATAGTTTATTTTAACATGTTCATAATTTGGCAAAACTAAAATACACAAATAAACACAAGGAAAAAAAAATGTCATTCAGTTGTTTCTGTTCAAAGTTCAGCTCAAATCTTTATCAAAATCACCACATTTGAAGCTTTATAAGACTCAAAATCTGCAAAAAATACTAACATTTTACTCTTTAAGTACATTTTTAAACAGGTACTTTAATACTTTTACTTATTACCTTTTTTTCCGTGTGATACTTTTACTTTTTACTTGAGTTTTTACCGCTTGTATCTGCACTTTTACTTAACAAGATGAGTACTTTTTTCACCGCTGCAATACAGTAACATTAAAGGTGCACTGTGTAGCTTTTCTGGTACCATGGAGATATTGCTCGGTCTGTAATGTTCCACACTAGAGCATTTAATCATCCATCTTACTTTATTTAATTACAGATGTTCTACTGCTAAACGATTCCTCACCACTGTGATCTGACCTGTAACTTGTCCAGGTGACGCCAAAAAAAAAAACCATCTGCTGCTCTGTGGAACATTTCAGGCAAAGCAACATCTCCATGGAAACAAGCAGGTGGTAGATCGTAGACCAGGAGTCGCCAACAAGCCTCCTCGTTCATCCTTACACTGCAGGTCCGTGTGGCTTGGGAAAAATAAATTATAAGTATTTAACTGACATGTATTTTATTTGTGGTAGTTCTTTTTTAATTTAAATTGGAAGATTATTGTGATCTTGAAATATTAAACAAACAGAGGCGCGATCGTTCTTTTTGCAGTGGCTGGTCCAAAACTTTGAAACTCTTCGCCCGAGTTTGAGTTTCGCTCCATCGCCGACCTGCCTTTGTTCAAAGCCAAACTTAAAACTTACACATTTAGAACGTCTTTTTACACTTTTTACACTTTTATTTTAATGGCGTAATGTGCTTTATCGACCTATTTGTCTGATATTTATTGTTTTTTGTCTCGTTTTAAATGTTGTACAGCACTTTGGTCGTCTTCGGTTATTGGAAGGTGCTGTAGAAATAAAGTTTGATTGATGAAATTAGGATATATTATTATTTTTCCTCGCTCAAAGTAATCGTCACACTCACGGAAGCGGTATACGAGAGTAACGCCGTGGATTTATCGAGAGTCCTGTCGGTTTTTAGATACATACGTCTATGAGCAGCTGTTCTCCACCATGAACTATGCGGTAAAAAAAACAGACGACAGCTACAGCCCTGCGTAAAAATGAAAGTGACTTCTACAGCCCGGATTTGCCGAAGCAGTGCAGAGGTTCAGGAGCAAACGTCTCTGTAGCACTTCATGGATTTAATAAGCGACGAACTATAGTCGTTTATACAAAGCGTAAAGGAAAGAACAAAAAAACAACATATACAGTGTTATCTTCAGTTTAGGTGTTAAAACGTATTTGCAGCTCCTTGTGTTTTGTGTGAAACCGGGTCCAAATGACTGGGTGTTAAAATTGCCGACCCTGCCAAAGTCTTTACAAAGAAGTGGACAAAGAGAGTCTGACGTCAACCTCAGCCATCGACGAAGCTCATCGACGCTAGAGCGCTTATTTCCGACTGCGAGTATCATGGCAACCAAAGGGTTATTTTGGAGCCAGGCTTTTGAAACTAATGCCCCTTCCTGGTTCAACAGGGAGCGGGCACTTAGCGACGCTGTCAATCAAACCTGCTGCTAACGCTAGCGGGGGAAAGAAGGCGCCTATATATCTTGATTTACCGACACAATAGTGAATTAAAAACCAGGCGGGAACGTTTAAGAGCAAAACGACGAGTCTGACAGCAGCAGGTACAGAGAGAGAGGCCACAGCTTTTCAATAGAAAGTGAATTGGAGCCAGAGTCGATGCAGCCGGAAGCGCAAACATGCTCACTTCCTATTTGGAGCGTGACGGCTAGCAGGTTAGCGACGTCCATTGATATATAGTCTATCCTATCTTCAAAAATCCTCTGACTTTTTTATGAACTGTGCTGGAAACTCGCCCGTCGCAGCGATGGTTTTATCTCTTCGTTGTTTTACAGTCAAATATTTATAAATCTATAGGCTGCGTTGTTGTGAGGGATGTGAGGGATGACAGATGTGGACCTGTCAGCGAGACGCCAGGGGGTTCATATCGAAATAATAATGCGCTGCTCTCGCCTCAGAAACACAAGTACGAGCAGCACCTTGGCCTCGCGCCGTGGAGATGTTGTCAGAGGGATTCACGTCGTCAGATATCTCGCTTTTGGATTAGGATGTCAAACCAACCCGTCCTGAAGTATATACTGTATGTGCAGCCCGATAAATCCAATAGACTAAAGCAAGACGAGAGGATTTGTATAACACAACTGTCCACAAAGTCATTCAAAGGGTTTTACAGAAGAAGAAAGACGTTAAAATCACAAAACGACAAATCAAAACAGGAATAATCAGCATGAAAGTAACATTAAAGGAGAAAAGTGCAGAATAAAACTCTTTCATACTGCTAAAAAGAACCGTTTGGATGGTTTAGTTCTAGTTCAGTCCTGGTTTAGACCTGGTTTAGTCCTGGTTTAGTCCTGGTTTAGTTCTGGTTTAGTCCTGATTTAGACCTGGTTTAGACCTTGTTTAGTCCTGGTTTAGTCCTTGTTTAGTCCTGGTTTAGTCCTAGTTTAGTCCTTGTTTAGTGCTGGTTTAGTCCTGGTTTAGTCCTGGTTTAGACCTTGTTTAGTCCTGGTTTAGTCCTGATTTAGATCTGGTTTAGTCCTGGTTTAGTCCTGCTTTAGTCCTGGTTTAGTCCTGCTTTAGTCCTGGTTTAGTCCTAATTTAGTCCAGGTTTAGTCCCGGTTTAGTCCCGGTTTAGTCCTGGTTTAGTCCTACTTAAGATCTGGTTTAGTCTTGGTTTACACGTGTTTAGTCATGTTTTAATCCTGTTTTAGTTTGCTTTAGTCCTGGTTACAAATTAAAACAAATGACTAGAAAGAGACTCCAGTTCTTTTCCCCTAAACCCTTTTTTCCATTTGTAGATGCCATCGAAAATGAAACAAATGCCAAAAGTCGCCAAATGTCGCCAAATGTCGCCAAAAGTCGCCAAAAGTCGCCAAAATCACCACTAAAATCACACAATACTCCGCACTACCCAACATTTTTCAGAAATATCGGTGCATCTTTTATACTGTAGCAGTTTAGCTCTTGTCAAACCACAGAAGTCACTGAACACTCTGAAGCTCTGAACCAATCACAGAGCGGAACATTCACTGAGCCAATGAAACGCTTCGATTCACTGAAGCGACTGACACGCAGAGCGAAGCAGGAGGGGGAGGGACCGACACCTCGACACTTTGGTCACGTGAGCGGCTGCTGCGAGACGAGAGGCAGAAAGAACGAGACGAGCTCCGGACTCCGCCTCATTTGTCCATCACTAGTTTTATCGCTTCATCGTCAGACCCAAAGCAAACAAAGGAAACAAAGAGAGCAGTAGGGCTGACCAGGATTCTAATAGGTGTGAAAGCATCCTCAATGAAGATATAAGGCAGTAATCTGACCAGAACTGAAGAAGCGTCTTGGATGATCAGCGAAACATCTTCACTCCTACAAGGTTTCGTCCAGCTGACAGATTTAACTCCTGACTTTTACTATGATCTAAGCCTCGTAGCAGAGAGGGACAGTGAGAGCGTGTCAGATTACAGATTATCCCATAGTGCTGTGGAGTGTTGCGGGGCTGTTAGCGGCGGCCCCTATAGAGATAAGTGGAGCGAGGAGAGGACGCTTCCCTGTGGGCCTCCAGTGGACCGCACCAGAAGTGGATCAGCGCCTTTTATCGCCGCAGACTTCTCCCCGAGTCTGTGTCCAGCTGCTCCGCTCTGACAGATCAAAAACATTTAGTGATGAGACGGTTTTTGTGTCTGCTGAGCAAAAAGGCTTTTAGAGATAACAGCCGTCTCTCTCTCAGCGTGGAGTTTGCATATTCTCCCCGTGTACTTTGATAGGTTCTGATTCCCTCACCTGTCCAACCGGAACTACACAGACAAATCTACAGAGACGAGAGGATCTGGAGATGAAGACTGTGTAGTCCACTTTTAGACCTGGTTTAGACCTGGTTTAGTCCGAGATTAGACCTGGAATAGTCCTGTTATAGACCTGGAATAGTCCTGTTATAGACCTGGTTTAGTCCTGGTTTAGACCTGTAATAGTCCTGTTATAGACCTGGTTTAGTCCTAGATTAGACCCGGAATAGTCCTGTTATAGACCTGGTTTAGACCTGTAATAGTCCTGTTATAGACCTGGTTTAGACCTGTAATAGTCCTGTTATAGACCTGGTTTAGTCCGAGATTAGACCTGGAATAGTCCTGTTATAGGCCTGGTTTAGTCCTAGATTAGACCTGGAATAGTCCTGTTAGAGTCCTGGTTTAGTCCTAGATTAGACCTGGTTTAGTCCAAGATTAGATCTGGAATAGTCCTGTTTTAGACCTAGACTAGACCAGGAAGAGCCTTGGTTTGGACCTGGTTTAGACCTGGAATAGTTCTGTTATAGACCTGGTTTAGTCCTAGATTAGACCTGGAAAAGTCCTGTTATAGACCTGGTTTAGTCCTAGATTAGACCTGGAATAGTCCTGTTATAGGCCTGGTTTAGTCCTAGATTAGACCTGGAATAGTCCTGTTATAGACCTGGTTTAGTCCTAGATTAGACCTGGATTAGTCCTGCTATAGACCTGGTTTAGTCCTAGATTAGACCTGGATTAGTCCTGTTAAAGACCTGGTTTAGTCCTAGATTAGACCTGGAATAATCCTGTTATAGACCTGGTTTAGTCCTAGATTAGACATGGAATAGTCCTGTTATAGTCCTGGTTTAGTCCTAGATTAGACCTGGTTTAGTCCTAGATTAGACCTGGAATAGTCCTGTTATAGTCCTGGTTTAGATCTTGTAGAACTTGTAAAGTCAGTTTTCTTTGGTGGTTCTGTTGTGAAAACAGTTTTTCTCAAACTTCACACAAAGTTGGAGTTTGGATGTGGCTCATGTTACAGATGTTTGTTTTTTGGTCATGATCAGGCAGAAACAGCCTAAATAAATGTAAAAATGGTGGTACTACAAATAAATTCAAAATACAGCCACCGACCTTCAAACTGTGAAAGGACAAAGTTAATCTGACACTGTGGCTCATCATAATCTTCACATGAAATGATTTTGTGTTTTTTTTGTGTGCACAGCTTTAAATCTTTTCTTTGTTATAATTTACACATTTGAAATCACAATATTCATCTAAAACGACTTAATAAAAGAAACAAGTTGGGACTTCTGCATCGGAAAACTAAACGACGCTGCTGAATTTTACTAGTATTAAAAAGATCAAACTGGAGAACGAAGTGCAGTCCAGAGCAGTGGGCGTCTTAAATAAGCGATTAAAGATTACTAATGCACGAATCGCTCCAAACACAACTTCAGAGGGTAAATGTGACGGGGAAACAACGATAAAAGCTTTGAAAAGTGGATTTTGAATAACAGGTCTGCTTTAAAACGACGTCCACAGACCAAAGTGAAGCGGGATGGATCAGCGACGCGACATGATGCAAACCCGACGCCGACTTTAGCGACGCACCAGCCTCTTCACTCCGGCGCCATTTTATGAAATACTTCACAATTAGCAAAAGACAGTGGCTCTAATTCAGATGTGTTGTTCTGATTTGCTGAGTGTGGCACAAACGTCGGATACTTCAACTTTAAATGGTGTTGACTCTTATAACGAAGTACGCCAAGGTGTATTTCGAGCAGGTTCTTTATACAGTGACTCAACTCAGTTACATTTATTTGAGCAAAAACTATATAAAGAAATTGTACTTTTATTAGTTTTTCCAAATATTTCTGGTCTATCCTATTAAAAAAAAACAGATTCTGTGCCTTATTTAACTTCAGATGTTGCATTTTGACACGTTTAACAAACAAACCCTGTAGATTTATGCTTCTTCTGTTCTTCTCTGAGACTGAAAACACTTGAATCCACCTTGTGATGTCATCGTGTGGTAATACAGGAAGTGCTCCGCTGTGTTTTTAAACTCCACAAACCTTCACTAGAATCATTTGGATGATTTCAGCTCCTGGAATGGCCAAACTCTACTGAACTAAAGGTAAAAAAAAAGGTAGATGTTAATTTGCCAAATACATTTTACTGTTACTTGAGTAATCTGTACTTCTACTTGAGTAATAATAGTCTGAAGTAACATTACTCTACCCTCCGTCTGCAAGGTCTTTGGATGTTTTGTTTTCTCTGTGTCTTTGTGAACGTTGCAGACCAGAGAGTGACTATAGTGGATTTATTACATAAAACCTCCTCCTAGTCCTGGTTCAGTCCTGATTTAGTCCTGGTTCAGTCCTGGTTTAATCCTTGTTTAGTCCATGTTTAGTCTTGATTTAGTCCTGGTTTAGTCTTGGTTCAGTTCTGGTTTAGTCCTGGTTTAGTCCTGATTTAGTCCTGGTTTAGTCCTGGTTTAGTCCTGATTTAGTGCTGGTTTGGTCCTGGTTTAATCCTGGTTTAGTCCTGATTTAGTCCTGGTTTAATCCTGGTTTAGTCCTGGTTTAGTCTTGGTTCAGTCCTGATTTAGTCCTGGTTTAGTCCTGGTTTAATCCTGGTTTAGTCCTGATTTAGTCCTGATTTAGTCCTGGTTTAGACTTGGTTTAGGCCTGGTTTAGTCCTGGGTTAGTCCTGGTTTAGTCCTGGTTTAGTCCTGGTTTAGTCCTGGTTTAGTCTTGGTTCAGTCCTGGTTTAGTCTTGGTTTAGTCCTGGTTTAGTCCTGGTTCAGTCCTGGTTTAGTCCTGGTTTAATCCTGGTTTAGTCCTGATTTAGTCTTGGTTCAGTCCTGGTTTAGTCCGGATTTAGTCCTGGTTCAGTCCTGATTTAGTCCTGGTTTAGTCTTGGTTCAGTCCTGATTTAGTCCTGATTTAGTCCTGGTGTTAGTCCTCTTTTAATCCCGGTTTAGTTCTGGCGTCTGATACTTACACATAAACGCTAAAGACGCACCAGATTGACGCGGCTCTGATGCTTAAAAACGCCTCAAAATCACAAGGCGACCACGACGTGCCTCCTCCGTGGACTTTCCCTCTGAACTCGCCTCGGTCTGGAGCCTCCATCAGTCTCAGAAAAGTCAGAAGATGAAGAGAGAGAGTGGCGTTAGCTATAGCGGCTAATGGTGCTACCTGACATTGTGTATTAATGAGCGTTACCCAGAAGGCTCAGGGGCGACAGTGATAACGAACAGCTGCTTTCTGGGAGGTGTACGTCCCATATGCAATATTAATGTGCTCTGTGTTATAAATGTCTGGTGTGAAGGGAAATTTAAAAGCTGTACAGGAAAAGCAGAGGGAATTCCTGACACTGTACATGTGGTTTTCCATTTTCTCAGACGGTAAAAGTGAGGTACATCGCTGAGAGATAGTACTGCGTCCGGGCGGGTCCACAGGGGCGAACGAGTCAAAATCAGTCAATGCAACGCAGTTTTAAAGCGGACGTACTCTCCAAAATCGACTTTTTACTGCGTTTTATTACCGTGTTATAGTTGATTCTCGAGCTGGTGTGAATTATGCAGAACTGAATAATCTTTAAACCCTCCCACTGGTCTGTGCGCAACTTCGTTCTCCAGTTTTATTTTCTTAATCGATGATACGCACAGGAATTTGAATTTTCGTAGGAATTAATAATGAAAAACCACCCATAGGGGGCGCCACAGCTGCACGGATCTTTGTTGAGATGCGTTTACGGCGATGTCGGCTCAAACTGGAAAGGCGAGTTTGTTTTTACAGCACAAGTCATACGCAAGGTAATTCAAAGAGTTTTAGGGAATGAAAAGACGTTAAAATCACAAAACAATAAATCAGAACATAAATGATCATCATGAAATTAACAAAAAAGGAGAAAAGTGCAGAATAAAACTTTTAGTCACAGCAGCAAAACAGAACTGAGTCTGGATTTAAACATTGTCCTGGTTTAGTCCCGGTTTAGTCCCGGTTTAGTCCTGCTTAACTCCTGGTTTAGTCCTGCTTTAGTCCTGGTTCAGTCCTGGTTCAGTCCTGGTTCAGTCCTGGTTTAGTCCCGGTTTAGTCCCGGTTCAGTCGCGGTTCAGTCCTGCTTTAGTCCCGATTTAGTCCCAGTTTAGTCCCGGTTTAGTCCTGCTTAACTCCTGGTTTAGTCCTGCTTTAGTCCTGCTTTAGTCCTGGTTCAGTCCTGGTTCAGTCCCGGTTTAGTCCCGGTTTAGTCCCGGTTTAGTCCCGGTTTAGTCCTGCTTAACTCCTGGTTCAGTCCCGCTTTAGTCCCGCTTTAGTCCCGCTTTAGTCCCGGTTTAGTCCTGCTTTAGTCCCGCTTTAGTCCCGCATTAGTCCCGCATTAGTCCCGCTTTAGTCCCGCTTTAGTCCCGCTTTAGTCCAGCTTTAGTCCCGCTTTAGTCCTGGTTTAGCCCTGGTTCAGTCCCGGTTTAGTCCTGGTCTACTCCTCAGACTGTGAGATGGTTCTTGTGGCCTCACATGTGGGAGATGTTCTTTGTTGCTGTTCCATTGAGTCACTTTTACTTCACTTTTCTAACGTGCAAATCATCGTGAATATTTAGATTTAAAACGAGCAAATTATAACAAAACGCTCCATGTGTCAGAGATTATAAGTATATCACCGACAAAAGCACAGTACGTCCTCTTTAACGTCTGGCCCAGTTCCTTTTGCGTTGCATAATTTTACAACGAGAACAAAAACTTTTCGACTTCCAGCTCTGAGAAGGTCTTTTGCAGCTCAGACCTCAGGGTGAAGCTGCTGTTGTTTAAGTCCAAGTTTTTCGCAGCTTATATAACACCGCACCATCCCACACAAACCGCACGAACGCTTCATAATTGGCGACTTAACTGAAGGCGGTGCGGTAAGTCAGAAATTGTACTTAGTAGTAGCAGTAGTAGTAATCTTAGCTTTTATTTTAACGCTGCTAACTTCCTGTAACAGCGGCGCAGTGGGTTAAGTGTTTTCACGCAAATTAAAACATCTGCACTTTGAACTTTGACCAAGCATCATCATATTGAGAGTTCGTACTTTGACATACCTCAGGTCGTTAGGCACAAGAATAAGTGAAATCCCCATGGAAACTGTACATTATATCAACTCTGAATAGAAAATGTCAGTATTAAGATAGATAGATAGACCTTTATTGTCCCCGAGGGGAAATTTGTTTCCACAAACTCTGTACATACATGTAAAAAAAAAAAAAAAAAAAAATACAAAAACATTACAACATTGATCATACACAAGGACAAAGACAGACAGCACACAATAAGAAAGTTACACATTATTGAGAGCAGCAATGCCCGCTTCCACCTAAGAGTTCTGTACCTTCGGCCCGAGGACAACAAAGAAAAGTGGGTGTGGAGCGGGTGGAGCGGGTGGAGCGGGTGGAGCGGGTGGAGCGGGTGGAGCGGGTGGAGCGGGTGGAGCGGGTGGAGCGGGTGGTCCGAGTCCCTGCTGACTGTGCGGGCCATGCGTGTCACAGCCTCGTTGTTAAGGAGGGAGAGGTCTGGAGTTGGCAGACAGATGATTTTGGATGCTGTGTGTGTGACCTTAATGAGCTTATTTCTGTTTGTGATGGAGACATGTTAAAGTAACAGGGAGAGCAGTAAAGAAGAATGGGCTGAATGATACTCGTGTACAACAGTAACAGAAGACGTGAGCTGACAGAGAGGGCGGGGCTTACGGAGGATGTGGAGTCTTTGTTGAGAACGTTTATGGATATCTGTGACATGTTGTTCAAAAGTGAGTTTATTGTCCAAAGTGAGTCCAAGGTACTTGAAGTGATTGACACGTTCCACTGTCTTGTCGTGTATGATGATGGGAGCCAGGTCTGGAGTGTAGATGAGTAAGTCCTTGGTTTTGTCCACTGTTTTACTCCAGACTGTTGTTGGAGCACCACCTGATGAAGTGAGTAATGTATTAATGTGTGTAATATGTGTTAATGTATTTTTTATAGTTTTAAATCACCTATTCTGCAAAAAAACTCGACTTTTATTATTGCTGTTTGTCATCACCATTTACTTATTTTAATGTTTAATCGCTTATTTTGAAGACGCCATTTTTGAAATCACCATGGAAACTGTACATTATACCAACTCTGAATAGAAAATTTCAGTATTAATGTATTTTTTATTGTTTTAAATCACCTATTCCGCAAAAAAATCGGGTTTTCAGAGCTTTTAAACATGTTATGGCTGTTTCTCGTCACCATTTACCCAGTGAAGTTGTATTTTAGCGTAATTTTTAATCACTTTTTTTGATTTGAAGACGCCATTTTGCCGATAAATCCTCGTTTTCACCTCCACCTGTGGCGTACGCACTTCGTTTTACAGTTTTATTCTCTTAATCGATGATACTCGTAGGAATCGGCAGCGTCAGGTCGTCATTTTGGTACAAATGAAAAAAAAAAATCAGCTGTTTGCTCGTGTGACCTGCAGCTATCCACAGGGGGCGCCAACAGCTCCACTGCTCTTTGTTGCAATGTCTTTACGGTGACTTATTTCTTTAATCAAGTTGTTTTCGATGAATATTCAGACTTAAAATGTGCAAATTATAGCTTAATGATGCACAGGTGTCATAGATTATTACTGTAGAGACACAAGCGCAATATGTTATGTTTAAAAATGATGCAATTATCTCTTATCTGTCTGAATACTCCATCTGAAATACATGAAAACCGCTGAGTTTTAGCCCCATAAATCAAGTACCGCCCGGTCTTTTCCTCGCCCATCTCCCTTAACACATCCTCCAACAATATACATGTCAATACTCGGGATCCGTTGTCATCTTATTTATTTCCTCGTGTAGATTATTTCCCCTGTGGATATGCTTCCCATTATCAGCAACAGGCAGCCATTTTTCTTGGTTTGCTCCAGTCTTGCAGAGACATAATGAATGTTAAGAGTGAAGAATCTGCCGAGCGCACCTGCTGCACACGATAACGCCGGAGCGGAAGGCCTATTTGTTACGTGTTAGCCCCGTCTCGTGTCGTACCACGCTGGCCAGCTCATGATCCATGTCGAACGCTTGGCACGAGGGAGCGACCGGCGCCGTAGTTGTATTGTTCCAGACGAAGTTAGCATGGAGATAATAAAGATCTGTCAGCGCTTTCAGCCCACTCTATATGACGTGCTGTGGGGAGCGACTTTTCCGGTGAAGGGTCTGCCACCTGCTTGTCTCCATGGAGATGTTATTGCGTTGGAATGTTCCCTAGTTTGGCGTTATTCAGCCTATTCATCTTGCATTTTGTTAATTACAGGTGTTTTTTTTACTGAAAAATTTCGAATTTACGCAATCGCCTCCACGCAGTTCTGATTGTAACTTGGCTTATTGGCGTCATCTGCTTGTCTCTATTTTAAGGTTGTGTCTCCATGGAGATTTTATTGCTTTACCTGGAACATTACAAACAGGTGCTGTACCTTATCTCCACTCGAAAAGTTACACAGTGAACCTTTAACAATATGGTTGTGTTGTTTTCATTGGAGTCTTTGGCAAGGCTGTATGTGACGTTCATCCATCCATTTTCTTCCTCTTATCCGGAGCCGGGTCGCGGGGGCAGCAGTCTAAGCTCCCAAACTTCCCTCACCCCAGACATGTCCTCCAGCTCCTCTATTGGGACCCCAAGGCGTTCCAAGGCCAGCCCAGAGACTAGTCCCTCCAGCGTGTCCTGGGTCTTCCCTGGGGCCTCCTCCGGGCCTCCTAGTTTTTCAAACTAACACAAATAAATATGGTCAGAGGAATAACATAGTAGTAAAGTAGTTCAAGTATCTGGAGATCTTGTTCACGAGTGAGGGAAGGATGGAGCGTGAGATTGGCAGGCGTTGAAGGATTTGGCCGTCAGTCTACGTTCCTGCCCTCACCTATAGTCATGAGCTTTGGGTAATGCCCCAAAGGACAAGATGGTGGATAGAAAGTGGTTAAAATGAGTTTCCAAACAGCAGAGTGGCTGGATGTTCCCTTAGAGATGGGGTGAAGAGCTCAGTCACATGGGAGGAGCTCGGAGAAGCTGAGGTTTCTCGGGTCTCTGTTCCAGCTGCCTCCTGGACGCCTCTTTGGGGAGGTGTTTCGGGCATTTCCCACTAGAAGGAGGCCCCAGGGAAGACCATGAACTCGCCGAAGGGACTATGTCTCTCGGCTGGCCTGGGAACGCCTTGGGGTCTCAATGAAAAGTGTCTGGAGTGAGGGAAGTCTGGACTACTTCCCCAAAACCAGGCCCCGGATAAGCGGGAGAAGATGGATGGAATAAAGTTTGAGAGAATAATTCATATGATTCATGTTGGTAAGTCGTATTTTGTCCCGTCCACCTTCCATTTATCAAGGCAATCTGAAATGAAATGTAAAATTATGCTGCAAAGTGCTCCAGTCTCACAGTGACATCTCATCTGGGACCTTTCTCCAGCCTAATACTCTGAATTGAACAAGCTGTAAAATGGTACAAAAGAACATTCTTCATTTTCCTGGAGGTGAAGGGCAGATGAGAGAAAGACAAACATAATCTGCTACTGTTACACTCACTCACACACGAGCGAGCCGACAAGAACCTCTGCACAGCCTGTTTTTGTTGAGTAATGGCCGCTCCAAGGATTCAACCTTCAACACCTCACAGAGACACAGAGACGCTCTCGACTCTAAACCATTAGTAAAGCTACACCATGGAACTTTGCTGTTGCGGTTTAGCCACCTGCTCTTCTCCGTGGAGATGTCATTGGAGATCGTTTTGCCGTTGTTATTCTGGAAAAAAAGAGGGGAAATACTTCTGTCTGTAATGTATGTTTCAGAGCAGCAATTACATGGATCATCCAGGGAAAAGTTACACAGTTCACCTTTCACAGCCTTGCATTGTGTTCTGTGTCCTGATTGGTTGAGAGACTGTAGACCATTGTATTCTGCGTCCTGATTGGCTGAGGGACTGTAGACCATTGTGTTCTGCGTCCTGATTGGCTGAGGGACTGTAGACCATTGTGTTCTGCGTCCTGATTGGCTGAGGGACTGTAGACCATTGTGTTCTGCGTCCTGATTGGCTGAGGGACTGTAGACCATTGTCCATCAGTCTCCTCCGTGTCTCCTGTACAGTACAGAATGTGTCAGACAAATTTACATAAATGTTGGATCAGTGTGACTCTGAAGTGCTGTATGTTTGCAAGTTTTCTCCCCGACAAAACCCACAATGTCGATGAAACGTTCTGCACCGACAAAGGCACCGACGAAGGTTTGAACTTTGTGTTTAAACAAGAGAGAAATGTGAGAAAATGTTAATATCTGTGTGAGAAAAGTGTATAAAGTGTGTGGTGAGGGGTTTTACAGACAAGAAACATATAGAATAACTGTAAAAAATAAAGCTGATACTTCGCAGATTTCGGGTTATTTTTAGAACATAACCGCCGCCATAAACCAGGGACCTCTGTATAACTTTAATCCTTCTAAATAAATCCGATAGTTGATGTGTTGGATTTGACGTTCCACCTGTAGAAAAATAGAGACCCGCACAGTTTCCTTAAGTAGGAACAAAAAACCCACGACATATTAATACATATAACCCTGTGTAACATTTCTTCATGGAGGCGTTACAGCTATGCCTGAAATATTCCACTATATGGCTTTAAATGTGTTTATCTTGCTTTTATTCAACTATTTGCTTAAAAAGTACCTTGAGTAACACGCAGTAACATGCATTCTTTCTGTGAGCGTTGTCGCCTCTCCACAGAGCTGATCTTGTGGTAACCCGGGCCTGCTTGTCTCCATGGCGATGAGTAAGCGTAATGCCACACTGTGGTAAAACAACGCTATTATAAGCCCCACTGTTACGCTATTTTCTGATGTTCTAATGTCGTTTCCTCGAGTTGTGTTTTTTTGTTTCATTCACATGTTTAGACAGAAAAAAAACATACTCTGTCCCACCTCGTGATGTCATCATGTGGTAATACAGGAAGTGCTCCACTGCTTTTTTAAACTCCCTGCACCTTCACTAGAATCATTTGGATCATTTCTGCCCTGGATTTGCTGATGTGTATTGAACTAAAGCTAAAAGGAGGAGGTGTTAGCATGAAAACTACCACTTGATGACATCACAAGGTGGAACAGAGCATTTTGAGCTTTGTAGATGTAGACGAATAATAAAGAGCTACTTTAACATGTGAATGGAACAAAACACAACTCCAGGGATGTAATATGGGACCTTTAATCTATCAAACTAAATGACTCTTATTTTCTAAAACATTAATACCTCCAGCTAGGTACTCCTGACCACAGCTAGCTTAAGAAATGTACCTAGACCTGTCGCAATAATGACTGTATCTTTAGCAATAGATCAAACTTCAAAATGTGTTAGCGTGACAGGCTTTCTTGGACCTCACCAAATCCTCACGAAAATCCCTCTTTTTCGTTTCGCCTCTGACACGAACCCGCCGCCTCGAGTTCGCCCGAGACAGAAGGGCATATCGATAAATACTGCTGGAATAAGATCGTTTTTCGACCTCTTTAGTCAGGTAATGGAGCGTGGCGTCTGGCTCATTTGAACAATCCACCGTCTCGCCCATGCTAAATTCTTCTGCTGCGATATTCCTCAGATTCTTCATAATTCCGTTCGTTTCCTTTCCCGACTTCCTTCTCGCGCAAAGGCCAACAGGGAGTGATTGACGACGTGGCATTTGTCATCGGTGGAGGTTTTCGGAGGCCCGGCTGCAGGGAGTTTGTGGGTTTGCGGGTGACATTTTGTGGCACTGATACAGGTTCAGTTCTTTTATGAAGTGTAAAGTTAGCGAGCGCTCGGACGGTAACTGCTCGGATGAAGATCGGGAGTGAAAGACGCGATTCTTCAGAGTCTGAGGATTATTGGCAATTTGATGATAATAAAGTAGATACGGCGGAGTGGCAGAAGGCTGTGAGAGTGACTGTGTAGAGAGGCAGCAGTGGCTCAGCTGGCAGAGCGTTTGTCTGAAGGTTGTTGGTTCGAATCCCGCTCTTGACATGAACATCATCTCATTGGCGTAACAGTAGCTCACTTGGCAGAGCGTTTGAAGGTCAGTGGTTCGACATACACATCACTGGGGCGACAGTGGCTCAGTTGGCAGAGCGTTTGTCTGAAGGTTTGTGGTTCAGATCCCGCTCTTGACATAAGCGTGACTGGGCCAAAGTAGCTCAGTTGGTAAATCATTTGTCTGAAGTTTGGTGGTTCGATTCTTGCTCTTGCCATGAGCATCCGGGTTGGCAGAGCGTTTGTCTGAAGGTTGTTGGTTCGAATCCCACTCTTGAGATAAACATTATTGAGGCGACAGTAGCTAAGTTGGCAGATTGTTTATCTGAAAACTGGTGGTTTGAACCCTGCTCTTGACATAAACTTTATTGGGGCGATACTAGCTCAGTTGGTAGAGCGTTTGGTGGTTCGAATCTCGTCCTTGACATAAACTTCATTGGTGAGACAGTGGCTCAGTTGACAGGGATTTGAACCACCAACCTTCAGACAAACACTCTCTCTTGACATAAACATCATTGGACCAAAGTAGCTCGGTTGGCAGAGCGTTTGTCTGAAGGTTGTTGGTTCGAATCCCGCTCTTGACATGAACATCATCTCATTGGCGTGACAGTAGCTCACTTGGGCAGAGCGTTTGAAGGTCAGTGGTTCGACATACACATCACTGGGGCGACAGTGGCTCAGTTGGCAGAGTGTTTGTCTGAAGGTTGGTGGATCGAATCCCGCTCTTGACATAAATATCATTGGGGCGACAGTAAATCAGTTGGCAGAGTTGTGTTTTTTCTGAAGGTTGGTGGTTCAGAATAAACATGACTAGGACAACAGTAACTCAGTTGGCAGAGCGTTTGTCTGAAGGGTGGTAGTTCGAATCCTGTTCTTGACATAAACTTCATTGGGGAGACAGTAGCTCAGTTGGCAGAGCGTTTGTCTGAAGGTTGATGGTTCGAATCCCGCTCTTGACATAAGCGTGACTGGGCCAAAGTAGCTCAGTTGGTAAAATCATTTTTGTCTGAAGTTTGGTGGTTTGAATCCCGCTCTTGCCATGAACATCAGTGTGACAGTAGCTCAGCTGGCAGAGCGTTTGTCTGAAGGTTTGCGGTTCAAATCCCACTTTTGAGATAAACTTTATTGGGGTGACAGTAGCTCAGTTGGCAGAGTGTTTGTCTGCAGGTTTGTAGTTCGAATCCTGCTCTTGACATAAACATCATCGAGGCGACAGTAGCTCAGTTTGCAGATTGTTTGTCTGAAGGTTGGTGGTTTGAATCCTGCTCTTGACATAAACATCAATGGGGCGAACATAGCTCAGTTGGCAGATGGTTTCTCCACTGATCCGAAGCTTGACAGTTCAAATCCTGCTCTTGATTTAAACAGCATTGACAGTTTACAGTGTGATTTCAACTCCCAGATTAATTCTACTGTTGTGTCCATGGGCAAGACCATTAACCCTCCAACCCCAGTCTGCACCCCAGTGTCTGTTTTGGTTTCTCTGCTCACACAAAGAAGTTTAAATTGGCATTCTCTGTAAAACTGTTCAGAAATGTAGCCAAGTCTAGAAAGGTTAAAGAAGTTGAGATATGGCAATAGTTAAAGATCTGAAAAGGTTAATGTTGAAAGAGTAATGATGATGAATCGCAAAAGAAAAATGCAATGTAATGGATCAGACCTTTTGAAGTGAATGGTAAAAAAAAAAATCAGTTTAATTATTTTAATCAATAGATAAAAACCCATAAGATTTTCCTATGTATAGAGTAATAACAGTCGTGTCAGTGCTAATATGAAAGGATAGAAGTCTTCTTAAAACCTTTCACTTATTTCCATGATGATGTAAACCATGATCACAGCGATGCTTTTCCCATCCGCACTCAAGCGACAGTCACATAAAAAAATAGTGACCTTGCACCAACAATGACTTCGTTACAAATCTAGATTATAGTAATAAGATCGCGCTGCTCCCCTTTCATCTGAACGAGGACGCTGTGTTGTGCGTCTCAAGTGTTTTTCTTGGGATCAGTTTTAAGGAGCAGATGTTGGTCGTGTTGTAACGGAAGAACATTTTGTCTATAAATGAGCTTCTCCCTCAGTCTCTTAGTTGAGTTGGCCCTGACTCTACAGACCTGGTTTAGTCCTGGTTTAGTCCTGGTTCAGTCCTGGTTTAGTCCTGCTTTAGTCCTGCTTTAGTCCTGGTTTAGTCCTGGTTTAGAATCATTTGGATGATTTCACCTACTGGAATTGTCAAACTCTACTGAACTAAAGGTAAAAAAGATGTTAACTTTCCCAAATACATTTTTACTGTTACTTGAGTAATCTGTACTTCTACTTGAGTAATAATAGTCTGAAGTAACATTACTCTACCCTCCGTCTGCAAGGCCTTTGGATGTTTTGTTTTCTCTGTGTCTTTATGAACGTTGCAGACCAGAGACTGACTATAGTGGATTTATTACATAAAACCTCCTCCTAGTCCTGGTTTAGTCCTGATTTAGTCCTGGTTTAGTCCTGGTTCAGTCCTGGTTTAGTCCTGGACACATCTGCAGCTGTCCATCCTGGGAGTGGATTTCTCCTTCACACTGGTTCTCCTTGAGGTTTCTCTTTTTCCCTCTGGATTTTTTTTTTTTTTTTTTTTTTTTTGAGAGAAGGGCAGTTTCTTTGCAGAGAAGGGCAGTGTAAGGGTCAGGACAGGGGGCGCTCTCTGGGACAGTGGTTCCTGCAGGAGGAGGGTCTGAGGACAGGGGGCGCTCTCTGGGACACTTCTCTATTTGTTTGTCTGTTACTGTTTCATTGCTGTTTCTAACTTTCTGTTGGTTAAATCATTTCTCATGTTTTGGACTTTACAAAAATACATAGAATGGAATTGAAAATTGAATTGTGTCGTTTCATAACTCCACCTCTTTCTTCCGTTTATCGTGATAAAAAAGGATGGACCATAATCGTGAGAATCGCCAATAAAGTTGCGTGTATATCTCCAGAATGTGCACTTCCCCTGATGATCGCTTCTAGATGTTGTTTTCACTTATAACAAAGTACAACACTATAACAGCTGTTTAAATATGGAACCTGTTCATAATATTTAAATTATAATGATCCATATCCAGAACATTTTTAAACCATCAGCAACTTTTATCATTATTGTGACATAATCGTAAATCGAAATTATTTTGGCCATGATATTCCTGACGCCAAATTTCGACATCGTCCCACGCATGCCTCAAAGTCTTAGAAATGACATTACAAATGACACAGAGGAACACTTCCTGTATTACTGCATGACATCACAAGGTGGAACAGAGCATTTTCAGTTTGAGAGAAGAACCTTGTGATGTCATGAAGTGGTAGTTTTCAAGTTAGTTCAGTAGAGATGGGAAATTCAAGGTCTGAAATGATCGAAATGATTCTAGTGAAGGTGTATTGAGTTTAAAAACACTTCCTGTATTAGCACATGATGACATCACAAGGTGGAACAGAGTGTTTTCAGTTTGAGAGAAGAACCTTGTGATGTCATAGAATTGGAATTTCCAATCTCTGCTGAAACTAACTTGAAAATTACCAAGTCTGAAATCATCCAGATGATTCTAGTGAAGGTGAGTTTTTAAAACACTTCCTGTATTACCACACGATGACATCACAAGGTGGAACAGAGCGTTTTCAGTTTGAGAGAAGAAGAACTCAGCCTAATTATGAAGAATTTGTGTGTTAAACATGTGTGAATGAAACAAAAAAAAACACAACTCCAGGTCTGTTTGTGATAAAAAAAAAACATTAGAAAACAGACCAGAAAATAGCAAAATATGAGAATTCAAACACCAAAAAACTGTATATTTCCGCGTGTTTCCTTTCACTTCCTTCACATTATTTCATTCACTGAGGCTCGTGCCAGAGTCGTGTCCCGGTGGCGTTGATCATAATGGAGGACGACGGCGTGCGGCTCTGACATATTGTAAATGCACGATCAGCTGTATTCATTTGTGCAGATGGCTCCCGATCACTGGAGCTGTTCACGTCACTTTCCATCATCGCGCTCGGCTGTGACATTATCTGAAGCCTTCGCCCCGTCTTCTAATTTAATTCTATGTAAATGAGACGCTACACGAGCGAGCCCGCCCTTGACACGAGCCCACATCCTTCCCGTCAGCCCACGTGTCCTCGCCGTTACGAGGAGCTAACACGGTTCTGTTTCAAAACGAGACTCACATTTGTACGAAATCGACCTGTACCTGATCCCCCCGAGAGTAACTGAGGAAAACGAGTCTTTCCCCGGTTCAGATACATGATTTAAGCAGCTGCAGAGGTCAAAATCAGTCGATAAAGCGTCATATTTTCAGAGAATCAGGAAGTGCACGGTTAGCATGCTAGTTTTTGTTAGCTTTACCTTGACGCTGACACTCTGCTCTAGTCTCTAAAAGTAGTGAAAAGTGCTTATAAACTCATCTTGGTGAATAATTAAGATGCTCGAAATGCATGAGGTTATTGCTTTCAGAGAATCAGGAAGTGCACGGTTAGCATGCTAGTTTTTGTAAGCTTTACCTTGACGCTGACACTCTGCTCTAGTGTCTAAAAGTAGTTAAAAGTGCTTATAAACTCATCTTGGTGAATAATTAAGATGCTCGAAATGCATGAGGTTATTGATTTCAGAGAATCAGGAAGTGTGTGGTTAGCATGCTAGTTTTTGTGCGCTTTACCTTGAGTTTGACACTCTGCTCTAGCCTCTAAAAGTAGTGGTAAGTGCTTATTAACTCATCTTGGTGAATAATTAGCATGCTCCACTGAATACAGTAAGTGAGGAATAACTTTGGACCACTACAAATATGGAATCCGGAAGTGCACAGTTAGCATGATAGTTTTTGTTAGCTTTACCTTGACGCTGACACTCTGCGCTAGCCTCTAAAAGTAGTGAAAAGTGCTTATAAACTCATCTTGGTGAATAATTAAGATGCTCAGAATGCATGAGAGTATTGCTTTCTGAGAATCAGGAAGTGCACGGTTAGCATGCTAGTTTTTGTTAGCTTTACCTTGACGCTGACACTCTGCTCTAGTGTCTAAAAGTAGTGAAAAGTGCTTATAAACTCATCTTGGTGAATAATTAAGATGCTCGAAATGCATGAGGTTATTGCTTTCAGAGAATCAGGAAGTGTGTAGTTAGCATGCTAGTTTTTGTGCGCATTACCTTGAGTTCGACACTCTGCTCTAGCCTCTGAGAGTAGTGGTAAGTGCTTATAAACTCATCTTGGTGAATAATTAGGATGCTTGGGATGCATACGGTTATTGCTTTCAGAGAATCATGAAGTGTGCGGTTAGCATGCTAGTTTTTCTGACCTTTACCGTGACGGGCAAACTCCGATTTGGTCTCTGAAAGTTGTGATAATCAGTTATAAACTCGTCTTGGTGCATAATTTGGATGCTCAGAATACGTAAAGTTATTGCTTTCAGAAAATCAGGAAGTGTGTGGTTAGCATGCTAGTTTTTGTGTGCTTTACCTTGACGCTGACACTCTGCTCTAGCCTCTGAAAGTAGTGGTAAGTGCTTATAAACTCATCTTGGTGAATAATTAGCATGCTCGGGATGCATAAGGTTATTGCTTTCAGAGAATCAGGAAGAGTGTGGTTAGCATGCTAGTTTTTGTGTGCTTTACCTCGAGTTCGACACTCTGCTCTAGCCTCTAAAGTAGTGTTAAGTGCTTATTAACTCATCTTGGTGAATAATTAGAATGCTCCACTGAATAAAGTAAGTGAGGAATAACTTTGGACCACTGCAAATGGAATGCGGAAGTGCACAGTTAGCATGCTAGTTTTTGCGACCACTGCGAGACGTTGATAATGTCGTGATGAGATGTTCGTGAACGAGACGGCTCTTGAACGATTCCTTAACGTGAACAGCTGGAATCTCATCTTTTAAATTAACCAAATCTTTTTCTTTCGGATTTGTGCATTTTTATTCTGATTAACACTGAACCAACACGAGAATCACTGCATCGGTTTATTTAAATTATGCATAATTTCTACGGTTCTCTCTCCCACTTTCTCGTTTTAATCAAATCTTTGCCGTGGTCGTTTCTCTCTGTGATTAGTTTGTAGATAAAATGAGTTCTCACATCAGCTTCTGTCATAAATAGTAAAAGAGCCAGTTTTTTTGAACGACTCTTTGCATAAACGGATCCAAAAGATTCGGGTCCCACAAAGGAGCCCAGTCCCATCGCTGTAATAATGAACTAGTTTAGTTTTTCACGTTTTTACGACAAAAAATCGGGTTTTCTCTGCCCTCGTCTCCATGGCGATAAGACATTCAAGGATATCTTTCGCCGTAACAGCTTCATGCTCCTCCCTGCAGGGGGCACTGTTTTGGGGCAGACAAACACAGTGACCATAACTATACAGCGTGGCTCAAAAGTCACCGACACCTGAAAAAACCTCATAACTTTTTTGTTTCTCAATATTTTTATTTTATTTTTTCAGAGCATTTAGAACGACTCTTCCGACATTAATCTGAGCAAATACAGCACCGAGGAACGAACCCTCATTGTACAGCGGTACTTTGAGTCACAAACCCAGCGGTGTTACCGTCGACATTTTAATACCAGAGATGCTCCAAGAGTAAATGCCATTAAAGGAATAATAAGTGTTTTTCACAGACAGGGGGCAGTATGTGATCTCCACAGACCTGACTCGTCTTGATTTCTTCTTAAAGAAAAGATGTTTGTGAATAAACCTCAGACAATAACCGACTTAAATTGTAATATCGAGGATCAAATAAGAGCTTTACTTCCCCTAGTTTAAGTAGTGATACGTTCAAGTGCAAGTGAAAAATTCTAACTGTATATAGAGCCAAAAATCTGGGAAGGTTCAGTTTATCTACTGCTAAAATTTGGTGAGTATAACTTAAGAATTATAGGAGCTACTGAAGATTTAAAAGTGTCAGTGACTTTTGGGCCGCCCTGTATAATAGTGACAAGTGGAGGTAAGACATAAAAGACATAACATGGTCTGTAGAAGTAGCTATTTACAATTGGAAAGGAAATACAACTTAGCTTAAATTGCAATAAGAGAAGAAAACATGAATGAAATGAAACATCTCAACACTAAACAAACACATCACATCGTCCTGACGCAAAAAAGTGGAAACTATAACAGACTCGGAGCTTCATGATGGAATTAAGGAGCGCACGAACAAATAGTTTCTCTGGTTCAATCTGGTAAAGGTCACGCCATTTTTAGTGATGACTGAATGATCGAGGAGTGAAAAAGTAGTAGTAGGGCACTCAAAATTTCCCGCAGTGCGCCTCGAAAAGTAATGGATGTCAGTGGGCACTAGAGCAGTCAATACGGACCATAATGCATTGCAAGAGTTGGAAAAATAACGACGTAGCGACAGGTGTTAGCTCGAGCTGTTAGCACAGCCGCTTACCTTGGCTCGACAGAATGAAGCAGCTGTTAGAAGCGCTGGTTTATCGTACTGTTCATCCTGATTATGAATAAAATCAACCGCTTACTTGGCTTAGCGGTTAGCATCAGCCGCTTATCAGGCCGCTGTAGCATCAGCCGCTTACCTTGGCTCGAGCTGTTAGCATCAGCCGCTTACCTTGGCTCGAGCTGTTAGCATTAGCCGCTTACCTTGGCTCGAGCTGTTAGCATTAGCCGCTTACCTTAGCTCGAGCTGTTAAAAGAGCGAGAATTTCCACATTTCCGACAAAAAACATCCAAAAAGTAGCGTTTTTTAAATAGCACTGCAACTTATTTCACTCTCACAGCGATAACGAGGCCTGTCTCACATCTGAGCGGTGAGATATTTAAGTTATAACAGAAGCGGATTTAAAACGTGCAGTAAAAAGTAGCTCTCAGGTCAACGTGGGCCACTTCGCCAAAGTTTGAACAAACCTGGTTTCATGTTCCAAGATTAAAAAAAAACCCAAAAAGACATAGAGAGGAATTAATTCATCTTGACGTCTCTAAAATGGAAACTGAGAGTCAGAAAAATAGTTCTCATGGAGGGTCCGCCACCGACTTCTCTCCATGAGGGGTTATGTGCTTTGTGTAATGTTCCACAGTGCAGTATGGCATTAAATTAACTTATCTCCATGGAGACAAGCGCGTAATGTCTCCAGGTCAAGTTACAAGTCCAAGTCTGTGGAGAGATGAACCTCCTCACAGATGTTTTTCAATGTAAAAAAGGTCCTATATTTCGCAAAACTGACTTTTTATTAGAGCTCGAAACGCTCTGTTCCACCTTGTGATGTCATGAAGTGGTAGTTTAAGTTAATTCCTACGTTTTTTTTACCTTTGGCTCAGTAGAGATCGACAAGTCCAGGGTCTGAAATGATCCAAATGATTCTAGTGAAGGTGTGTGGAGTTTAAAAACACAGTGGAGCACTTCCTGTATTACCACATGATGACATCACGAGGTGGAACAGAGTGTTTAGTTCAAGCCAACATCGACCTTCTACCTTTAGTTCAACAGAGATCGTCAGTTCCAGGTCTGAAATCACCCAATGTGACTCTCGTGAAGTTGTTTTAGAGTTTAAAAACGCAGCGGAGCACTTCCTGTATTACCACACGATGACATCACAAGGTGGAACGGCGCGTTTTCAGCTTGAGCGAAGAACTCAGCTTAAATGTGCAGGGTTTGTGTGTTAAACTAAACACACAAAACACAACTCCGGGTCTGTTTTTAATGAGGAAACAACGATATAACATAGATCCAGAGAAAAGCATGTAGTACCGGCGCTTTAAATATCGCTAATGCCATACCGTGGAACATTTCAGGCAAAGCAAAAGCAACTCCATAGAGACAAGGAGGTAATTTCAAGCTTTTCTCGCAACTAGAAGTACAAATTGGTGCAGATATTTGCCGGGCTTTTGCAGAAGTACTGTGGCTATAATTATATTTGACATAGGCTAATGATTTCAGTTTCATAATTGATTTAACTGTTCCCCTCTGGCTCCGCTCTCGCCGCACGACGCCTCGTTATAATTGCGCAGCGCCGGGAGACTGCCCTCGTTACTCGGTCTGTAATTGTAAATTTTATGATTTTTATTTTTTTGATAACGTGAACATAACGACGCAGACCCAGAAAATCCTCCCACCGCCGCCCCTCCCCTCGACCTACATCTCCACGGCAACGACGTCCACGTACCTCATTTTTACCGTCTCAAAAACGCAAAATCAGAAGTAGTTTGTCTTAAAACGGTTTGCAGTGGTCCAGAGTTATTCCTTATGCATTCTACTCGTTCTAATGATTCACCATGATGAGTTTATAAGCGCTTTTTACAGCTTACAAGGGGCTGGAGTTTTGCTAACAACAACTAGCTAACTATGCTAACACGCACTTCCTCATTATCAGACAATAAACCAATGATTATAATAAGATGCAGAAATAATGTTTTTTTTTTCCAGACTGTCTCTTTATGGTTTTGAAAGAGTTTAAAAAATGAGCACTGTTGCCATGGCGATTAACAATTCAGAACAAAATACGATATGTTACGAATGCGGAAAAGTCCTCAAAATGTCACCTACAAACGGGAACTCTCACATACATATAACAGCGATCAGAAAATGTCGGGAATATGGGACCTTCTCTAAAAAAGTCTTACTCCAGTACAAATAAACACTTCATCTAATTCTAAAGCGTTTTATTGGGCACGAACCAGTATGTAAGGCTGGTGCGCTGTTAGCATGCTAGTTCTTGTTAGTATTACAAGGACTGCTTTGGCCTCTGAACATTGAAAAAACTGCTTATAAACTCATTTAAACTAAAAATATGAACTTGAGGGATACTTTTCAGCAGCTGGAAACTATTTTAACTGTTTGTAAATGTTTAAAATCAGGTGCAGCTTTGATATAAATATGGTCTACAGTCCCTCAGCCAATCAGGACGCAGAACACAATGGTCTACAGTCCCTTAGCCAATCAGGATGCAGAACACAATGGTCTACAGTCCCTCAGCCAATCAGGACACAGAACACAATGGTCTACAGTCCCTCTCAGCCAATCAGGACGCAGAACACAATGGTCTACAGTCTCTTAGCCAATCAGGACGCAGAACACAATGGTCTACAGTGCCTCAGCCAATCAGGACACAGAACACAATGATCTACAGTCTTTCAGCCAATCAGGACGCAGAACACAACGCACATTCAAAAAAACATGCAAAATGAGTGGTAAAACATGTCTTTTTTTCTCATATAATAAAGTTTAAGTGCATACAGTGACTTTAATTTCCCTCGTCTGGTCTTGATCTCGGATTGTTAATCTGAAACGACACTTTCACCACCAAACGGCGCGCCCCCTGGAGACAATACCCTGACATTGCAGTGTTTGTGCTCATGTTTGAAGCTTGTGTAAATCCCTGTGAATGACCCTCCTGCTCATTAGTCTGTGATCACTGCTCTTTTCATTTGCTGTGTGTTATTTCAGGCTTCAGTGCTTCAGCCTCTGCTCCTTCACTACGGCTCCTGTTTGCTCCCCATATTACATTATGTCTTTTTTTTTTATCCTCTTCGTTCTCTGGGAAAGAAAGTCCAAATCACTATTTCATGTGAAGGAGCCATTTACCAGAGAGCACAAAAGTGACTTACTAACGCTGTTTTCTGGCGGAGTGGAGTTACATTTACACATTTTGTCTGAGTCTGCACTGACGTTCCACTGCGATCTTCTTACTTCTCGGCTGATTGGTGAAATGTATTGACTCCAGAACAGAGAAAACGAACATGTCGGTGTATGGACAGGCCTCATGTGAAAGCTCAGAACCTCCAGAGGCTGCACTAGCACTGATTCATGATGATCTGCAGGTGCTGGGGTTTAAGCAGTGACGATTCAGATCAGAAAGAGGCATTTTAGGTTTAAATCAACTGGATTTTTAGCGTTGAAGGCGAGGGAAGCTTATTTGTATAGCACAACTGGTAATTCAAAGTACTTTACAGAAGAAAAAAGACATTAAAATCACAATACAACAAATCAAAACAGAAATAATCATCATAAAATTTGCATTAAAGGAGAAAAGTGCAGAATAAACCCCTTTCAGTCACATATGAACAGAACCGTTTGAGCCTGGATTTAGTAGTTTTTGTTAGAATAAATCAACTTTTTTCAACAGTTAGCTGTATTTCAGTGATGTGCGGAACCTCAAAAATGGCTCATCTCGTTAAGCTAGGTCTGTAGTTTGGCCCAAACTCTGATTGTGCATAATGTTGTTGTGTCCTTGGGCAAGACACTTCACGAGACAAACCACAAATCTGTCAGTTTACCCACAGACTGTTTATATAACTGGACATAGCTAACCTGCTAGCTGCTACGTTCCAAACAGAAGTGATCATGGGCGCGCTTCTGGCTCCATCGACTCTGGCTCCAATTCACTTTCTATTGAAAAACGATGACAGTACAGAGACGAGGGCGATACCCGATACTCTGAAATGTCACAAAACAGCTCAGGCACGAGTTTGGATGTGCATTTAAATCTGAATTAAAGCTGCCAGAGCACAGAGTCATCTTCATAGACTGTATATTTAAATGGACATAGCTAACATGCTAGCCACCGCGTTTCAATTCACTTTCTGTTGAAAAACTGTGGCCTCTCTCTGTAACTGCTCAGACTCCACATTTTGGTCTTAAATGTTCGTTTTAAGCCGCTTTACGTGATGCTGAGTTTTTATTTCGCTATTGTAAATCAAGATATGAACATTAATAACAAACAAATCAAACGCCTTCTTTCCCCGAGATCGCTCCCACTAGTGTTAGCAATAGGTTGACAGAGTTGCTAGCTCCCGTTTGCTAAACCAGCAGTGTTGGCAAAAAAGAGTCGTTACCGTCAACATCCTCTCTCTTGATTGGCTCTTTGGTTGCTATGATACTCAGTCAGAATTTCAAATAAGAAACTCGGCTCCAGATTAGCCGCTATACCTGCTAGCCTCAATGAGCTTCATCCGACTGAAGCCAAACGCTATTAGCTCACTTTTTTATCCAGAGTTTACCCCAGGACGGCTGTGGCAAGAAAACAAAACTGATGCAAACATGTATTTTTTTCAGCCATGATGATGAAACACGGGGTTTTTGGAAGGTAATCTTTAACATTAAACTCAAAAACACAAATTAAACTTGATTTTTTTTTTTCTGCAATGAACATTTGACCAGATCTGACCATATCTGTGCTGCTGGCGCTTTAAACGGATTATGCTTTGAAGCTTTGCAGTGCATCTCAACCATGAAATATACAAATACAGCAGGTGCTAAAATACTGCTATGGGGCGAAAAAACGGAAAAAATATTGACGAATTCGAGTCCTTCAAGGGCACATCCAGATATTTTCAGAGGAGTATGGGGGGGACATGCATTGCTATTTCCAGTGTAATTTGTTCCGGTGGTGAGGGCTGGCGCTCCACAATGGAAATGAATATGTGAAAAGAAGGCACTCGGAGCTGTGTGGTTTCCCATGATGCTCTCTGCTCGCCAGGTGCAGCTCCAGTGGGTTTGTAAATGTGTTCCTTTTGTCCCTCCGCGGCGGGTCACACTCTATCGCCCTGGACATATGAACCGACATGGGGTCCTGTCCTTACACGTGTGGGTGGACAAGGCCACGGCGGAGGTGAGGAACTGTCAGCGGAGCCGCGATGTGAAAAAGCAACGACAGGGGAGCTGTACTTGTTGCTATGGCGACCACTAAAATCCCATGTTACACTGTTTTCTGATGTCGTTTCCTCGTCACAAACAGACCTGGAGTTGTGTTTTTTTTGTTTCATTCACACATTTTTAACACACAAACCTTTAGATTTGAGCTGAGTTCTTCTCTCAGACTGAAAACACTCTGTTCCACCTTGTGATGTCATCATGTGGTAATACAGAAAGTTCCCCAGTGTGTTTTTAAACTCCATACTCGTTCACTGGAGTCATTTGGATAATTTCAGACCTAGATTTGCCTATTTCTATTGAACTAAAGGTAAAACGAGTTGTTAACTTGAAAACTACCACTTCATGACATCACAAGGTGGAACAAAACTCAACTCCAGGTCTGTTTTTGAGAAGATAACAACATTATAACATGATATAAACCTCACAAGAGTCAATTTTGCGTAATATAGAACCTTTAAAAGCTCCATACCTGCTTTTCACTGAGAAAAACAGAACTGTCTGCACTTACGGTTTCACAGCAGCCTAAATATTCACTGCAGTTGGTTCATCAGCGGGTTTTCAACTTTCAAAGACCAACTAGCATGCTATCTGCAGACTTCCTGACACTCTGGCAATAAAACGCTTCAGAATTAGTTGCAGACAGCACACGGCTGACCTTTTTTGACCTCATTTTGCTGAAAAACATGGGAAAAAATTGGTTATATATCTTGAAATCGTTCTTTTTGTGAGCTGGGTTGCCTCTCCATAGATCTTAAGGTGTAGTTATAACAAAGTGTCTAGTCTAATTTCATCTCTATGTCGTATTTGGTGCAATCCCATCCTCCCAGTACAGTATGATTCAGTTTTTAATCTCAATACTGCGAAAATGAAGTGGTTTAACCTGTGAGTAACCGGTACGTCTGCACAGGGTGAGGTCGATCCATCGTTTCATTACACGGGAGTCGCTCGAATGTGAAGAACGCTCACTGCTTTAACCAGTTCAGCAGGACGTGAGTCAGATGCCCTGTAGCAACAACCTCATGACCTCCGGATACGTCAATTAAACCTTGCTCATTACTTGTTCCATTACTTACATTATATCCTTTTGCATGTTCTGATTAATTTTGATTAGCTGTAATGTGAGGAATTATGAGTATGGGTGAAGGTAATTGGCGGGCCTTTGACACAGATCGGATGTGCTGAGTTCAAATCTTTGCTGTTTCATAATGGTAAGGTGCTTGAAATAAAACCTGAAATGGGCAGGAGGTCATTAGGAGCCATTAGATGAGAGTGGGTATAATTGAAGCAGTACATTAGGCTGGGTCCATGCTCTCTGTTCACAGTGATATAAGAAACGCCATTATGTCCAACAAAAGCGTGAGTGCTTACTGCATTTAAGAAGCAGATTATGGTCAATAAACGCAGCTATTCTTATTCCTGGGACATTGTATCTGGACACAGCGCTGTATAATTTGCCATATCAAACTTAACCTTTTAGTTTGTCCAATATTACTAAAGTTATCGACCTGGAAAAGTGTATTGTCTTGTGAGCCACAGTGGACAGGAACAAAACATCTGTCCATTTTCGAGTCGTGGGGACAGCAGGCTAATCAGGAACTCCCAGACTTTCCTCATCTCAGACACTTCCTCCAGCTCCTCCAATGGGACCCCAAGACATCCCCAGGCCAGTCGAGAGATATAGAGTCCTTCCAGCATGTCCTGGGTCTATCCTGGGGTCTCCTCTCGGTGGAACATCTACCGAAGGAGATGTTCCACCGAGAACAGATCCCAGAGCCATCTCAGCTGTTCTTCTCGACGTGAAGGACCCTATGTCTAAGGAAGCGGCCTGCCACCCTGCTCATGTCAACTCATTTCAGCTCATTTCAGCCGTTTGTATCTGTGATCTTGTCCTTTCGATCATCACTCAAAGCTCATGACCACACGTGAGGGCAGGAGCGTAGATCGACTTGTAAATCGAGACCTTTGCCTTCGCATGCTCCATCCTTCAAAAACAATCCTCCAGCCGACGTTTATTTATTATTGCTTCGAAGTAAGTTGATTGCGAAAGTGAAAAAGCTGTAAGAGCAGAGCCTCGAGGAACTGAACTCCAGATTGCATTTTTTTTTTGATAGTCTGTTTCAAATCCCAGACCATTTGACTTTGGAAAAGGTAGTTTGTCTTTTCTATTGGAGGTGAGCTGTATGTTTGTGCTAATTACCAAAACCTGGGGGCTAGTTTGCCCTTGGAGACATAAGTTAAGCTAAAGAGGTGACTGTGTTTTTAATTATATAACTTTTGTCATAAGGGAAACTGTTAGAACAGAGTTTATTTGACATAGGAAACTGAATGAAGGTCGTCATGACAGACAGTTGGGGGCGGTGTTGTAGGCAGTAGTCCTGGAGCGGGTCGTGGGTCGCAGGGTCAGAGACGGAGGTGCAGGGTAGTTCCAAGTAGTGATGGGTCATTTGAAGCCGAGTACCGAGTAAAAGGGGGCGTGTCGAGTGAAGCCCCGACTCGAGGCTTGCGTCAGATTGCCAAAAAACACGTGACCTGTGAACGTGAGGCCTCGCTTTCGTGAAGATGGCGCAATTGGTTCATTTACTGAGTTACGTTCACTCGCACACTTCATAGGCTACTACTTTTTTTATTCACTTTCACTTTATTCTAAGTTTCACCTGCTAAAACCTACGTATTTTCTTGTAGTCGTGTTTTTTTCACTGGATATGATGCACAGTCAGTTCAACATTCTTTCAGCTCAAACATTATAATTGTGTTATTTAAGAAAAATGTGGATCAGAAGAAGCAAGAGGCACTGGGACGGTTTATAGTCGTGTTGATTGTCTGTCTGTCTCTGACGTGTTTGTTGTGGATAGTGCTTAAAATAAATCATTGATGCAGAAGAAGATTAGAGAATGTGAAAGTGTGATGTTTTAAATGAATCATGATTCCATTTGGTTTCTCTTTTTACATGTGTTGCATTTCTTTGTCCACAAGATGGTGTAGTTGAACGTATTGAATCACTTGGCAGGAGGCATTGACTCCTGAAGCGGTACAACTGCCTGAAAGCCTCAGATGGTTCATGGAGCTTCATTTGGCTCTCACTAGTCCTAAGGATCACGGTGGATAGACGAGCGAGTACACCAGGGCACGACATGAAGATGACAGGACGATCTGACCCCGAGTGTCAGGTTCTGGCTCCTTTATCCTCCCCAGGCGCAGCTGATGCAGATTAGGTGCAGGTGTGAACGGGAGGAGCCCAAATCTCCACCCAGCTCCAGGCTCAGATACAGAAAAAAGGGGGAAATAGAACAAAACACACAAAAAAACCCAAATCCTGACAACTCTAAAACCTTTATCTCAACCAATGTCAGTTAATGGCCACAACATGAGCCCAAACACCATTCTTACTTTCTATTCACGCACTTAAACACTTCCGCTGCACTGTAAAGCCCAGAGCAAACTTATTACTCGAGACTCGCCTTGACACTGATGATAATGTGTGCAGTACATTTGGCTAATCTTAGCTCGGTCCAGCGCCGAGCATGTCAGGAAGTCAGCTCCGATGTCCGTGATTAGGAAGAGCCCCAGGTAAACCCCCCCTCGCTCTATCACATGCACCTCCTCCATCGCCCCCACCACCACCACCAAACCCCCCCTCCTCTCCATCCCATTACTCACCCTTACATCAGCCGGGCCACAGACAGGCGCGATGTGACAGGTGAGAGTGAACCGGAGGCCCCTGGCAGCGGTATTAAAAATAATGACTGCGTGTTCCGGGTGATTGATGAGCCAGGCCTGACAGCGAGTCGTCCAGAGCTACGTATATCTGAGCTCCCCTCCTCTTCTCGCGCTCATAACTGACAAAGAGATGGGGCCAATGACTCATTCTTGTGTCATAATGTACCTGCACCTGCAAAAGACGAGATGTCAGCAGTGCTCGCGGAGTTCGTCGGTGATCAGCGTATCGGCGAGGACGTGGATAAAGTTTGCATTTTTTTTCCTCACTTGTAATAAAAACATGTTAAGGGTGAGAATGGACGGATAGCAGCGCGACATCAAATCATTTCAATCCATTTATTCCATTACAGCTGTGTTTATTGCTCCATCGACTCCGGCTCCAATTCGCTTTCTATTGAAAAACCGTCGCCCGTCTCTGTAACTGCTGCTGTCAGACTCGTCATTTTGGTCTTAAATGTTCGTATTAACCCGCTCTACATGACCTCGTGGGTTTTATTTCAGTATTGTGTCCGTAAATCAAGATGTGAACATTAATAACGCCAAATCAGGTGCCTTCTTTCCCCAAGGTCATTCTCAGCTCCAAATTCGTCCCTAGAGCTGCTAAACTCGCTGAGCTTGGGTGTTTTGTTTCATTCACACATGTTTGAGTAACACTTTATTATTAGTCTGTACATCTCCAAAGCTCAAAATGCTCTGTTCCACCTTGTGATGTCATGAAGTGGTAGTTTTCAAGTTAATTCCTACTTTTTTTTACCTTTAGTTCAGTAGAAAAGTCCAGGGTCTGAAATGATCCAAATGATTCTAGTGAAGGTGTGTGGAGTTTAAAAACACAGTGGAGCACTTCCTGTATTACCACATGATGACATCACAAGGTGGAACAGAGTGTTTTTTTCAGTTTGACAGAAAAACTCAGCCTAAATCTGCAGGTTTGTGTGTTAAACATGTGAATGAAACAAAAAACACAACTCCAGGTCTGTTAGAACATTAGAACAGGTTAAAAGTGATGAGAAAAGGGCCCTTTAATTATAATAATGATACTTTTAATTATTTTTTTGTTTGGACATTGAAAAATACTTGACATTACATTATTCATTCACTCAGCAGCTGGTCTGGGGTCGATGGACGGCTGCCAATCTGCTCTGTTGACTCCTCCAGCCACCCCTGATCATTCATGCACACCACATTCATAGTAGGCAGTGTGGGTGAAGTGTCTTGCCAAAGGGCACAGTGGCAGTTTCCACTAGAGTGACTGCTGCCTCACAATTACATCCAGTTCTCAAGTAGTTTTGGCTCCTTAAATTTAATCATTTTCCTGTCCTTGGAAAGTTGCTCTGGGCCAACCGGCAGGAAATCCATGTGAGTACCTCGGTCACGCTGTAGGAGCATGTGTCTCGTTCGGCCTGGGAGCGTTTTGGAGTCATCTGTAAGAGCTGGAGGAAGTGTCTGGGGAGTGGGAAGTGTGGGAGTTCTTGCTCAGGCTGCTCTCCCTGTGGTGCAGCCATGGAAAGGTAAAAGAAAATGGATGAGAGTCTAGAACCAGGAAGTACTTCACACATGTGTCCTGTGTCAGGTGAAGTACTTCACACATGTGTCCTGTGTCAGGTGAAGTACTTCACACACGTGTCCTGTCTCAGGTGAAGTACTTCACACATGTGTCCTGTGTCTCTGGCTCCTGTGGCTCAGAGACTTTAAAGCAGCTCTGTGTGAACAAGTCTCTCCATGAACCAAAGAACATCTCCCACATGTGAGAGCCACAAGAACATCTCACAGTCTGAGGACTAGACCAGGACTAAACCGGGACTAAACCGGGACTAAACCGGGACTAAAGCGGGACTGAACCGGGACTGAACCGGGACTGAACCGGGACTGAACCGGGACTGAACCGGGACTAAAGCGGGACTGAACCGGGACTGAACCGGGACTAAACCAGGACTAAACCAGGACTAAACCAGGACTAAACCAGGACTAAACCAGGACTAAACACGGACGAAAAAAGATCTAAACCAGAACTAAACTGGGACGAAAACTGGACGAAAAACTGGACGAAAACTGGACGAAAACTGGACGACGAAAACTGGACGAAAACGGGACTAAAACGGGACTAAAATGGGACTAAAATGGGACTAAACATGGACTAAACCAGGTCTAAACCAGGACTAAACTAGGGCTAAACATGTTGAATCAGTGTTTGAGTTTTATTCAGTTTAAACCTGGAACATTCTTCCTGAAGATGTGACTCAGGCCTCGACTTTGACAAAGTTTAAATCCAGACTCAAACGGTTCTGTTCAGCTGCCTGTGACTGAAAGAGTTTTATTCTGGTTTTATTCTCCTTTAATGTCAATTTTACAACGATTAATTCTGTTTTGATTTGTTTGTATTGTAATTTTAAAGTCTTTTATTCCGTAAAGCACTTTGAATTACTTTATGCACGAACTTCCTTGTAGTACAGTGACCGTTTTGTCCTCAAACATCCCCCCGCCTCCCTCTCACCTCACATGACACAACAGGAACGCAGTATTATTCCGTGGACGCCTTGTAATCTCCATTAGTCCCGATACGGTGCCAGTCCCAGAGATGCCAGTCCCGGAGATGCCAGCGTCGTACGGGTCTGACAGTTGTGATAAAGAAGTTGGCTGAGCTGAGCAAAACCACAACCTGCTCGAGTCTGACGCATCTGCTACCGTCTCCCTGTCAGAGCCGTAATGTACTCCACCACAGGACGAACGCCGCCTTGTTTTATTCATGCTTCTACCGTGTCCAAAAATGAAAAACGCACGCTCCCCACTCCCCTTTGAGTTTTTGTATTCAGTGCAATCTCGCTAAAAGTTTTGAAATGAACTCAGCACTTTCACAATGCTTGGCTGGCACTTCTCAGCTTCCCTCTATTATGATTCATATGCACTCAAGCTAAAAACCAGAAAAGTCAAGTTAACATTGTTTCGGAGGATTTGATTCTAAATTTATCCAGGAAAAGGGGATGTTGAAACGCTGCTTCAGGGGCATTGAAATTCACGATTTGGCCTTTGGAGTTTTTGGCCGGATTCCTGTTTATAATGATGAATTGTGCTGCAATGTCCCACTCAGATATTACCCTGGCTTCTGCAGCGCATCATCGGGTTAAGTATAAAACACACGACGAAGCAAACTGGCAACAAATGCACTTTCATAAAGCGAACAGCCGGCTTATTTATAATGATTTGGTTTGACACAGCGATATATCTCACTGCAGGGAAAGTATTAAGCTTTGCCAATTGTATACATTGACTTGCGCCGTGGCAGAGTGGTTAGCTCGTCCGCGGCTGGGTTGAACCACAGGAAGTCTCTCCCACGGTTTTAAAGTTCGTCAACCATCGCGCTGTGTTCAGGATGTAGCCTCGTTCATTCGTTAGCTTGTTCGCTGCTTCTATAACGGCTCATGCTTTTGTTTTACTTTTCAGGTTATAAGACAAAAAAAATAAAAATATGGTGGACTATAAACCTCTTCTAGTCAGGGTTGGGTGAAAAATAGGCTTTGAAACTTTGAAAACTTCGAAAACTAATCTGCTACGTGGTAACTACTGACCACAAGACCAATAATTTTATTTCCAATCTCCTTCTGAAACTTTATAAACTGAATCTTACATTTTAACTCAAAAACCCTTTTCTTCTTTGGAAAATTATGAACATTGCATGAAATTCCTGCTGAAATATCCACTTTTTCAATTTTAACCCTATATTACCTAATTTAGGATCAGGGCCAAATATGACCCATTGGGCTCGCTACTAAAAAGAATATAAAATCTACTTCTAGACAATCTCCAAGTTACGATTTTGTTTGGGTAGTTTTCCATCTTGTCACTATCACTCTGGCTCTTTTTAGTTCAATATTCATCCACTAGGTGTCTCTATGCAGGGGCCAGAAGTGGCACTCTGGGCTTTTTGAATTTTTTTAATTGAAATTTGACTTTTTTGTTTTGTTTGTTTGTTCATTTTGGGTAGCAGCAATTAACTACTGCTAAATTTGACCCAGTTGGTTCTCGAGGGTTAAATGGCCTTTTTGGACTTAAAACAACCTCATTATGGATGTTAGTTAGCGTGTAGCTGGTTAGCATGTAGCTGGTTAGCATGTAGCTGGTTAGCATGTAGCTGGTTAGCCTCCGCGATGTCTTTGAACTTTTTTTTTGGATAGTCCGTTTCAAATCCCAGACCATTTACTTCTGAAACCTGAGCTGCGTCTCTGTTGAGCTCCATTTACCTGGGACAGTCCCAGTTTCGAGCCCCCGTCCCAGCAGATTCATCCAGAACCGTCGCTTTGTCCCAGTTTTATGCAGGAACTGTCCCAGGTGTCGCTATTGTTGACCAATTTAAAGTCCCTCAGATCATGACTGACATAAATCCGTAGAGATTGGACAGTGTTTTTTGTCTTTTCACAGTTTTATTCACACCAACCGTCCCAACCCGGGGGTGTCCCAGTTTAGAGTTTTGAAAATCTGGTCACCTTAAGTATTGTTTTTCTCCATTTTTATTCATTTATTTATTTTTTGATTCATATTTTTTAGTACATTTAAACATATCACACAACTGTTACACAAATACATTAAAATCACACATTCTTACACAAACACAGACACAAGTAAAAACCAATCTGCAACATGAAAAATAACCATAGTAAAATAAACAAAAATAGATAAATACATAATATATTTCCATCTTTTTATTATATTTGATGATCAGTCGCGCTCCAGATCAGACTTTATTTATGCACTTAAACTTTCATGATAAACTTCTGTTATAGTTTTTTTTCATTGTAATAAGTTATTAATAATTCTCTAGTTGATATAATATTATATATCTGTAAACCTTCATGATCTTTGTGATTTTTGCTTTATTTTTACTTTGATTTCTGGAGTTTGATCTACTTATGTCAAAGGTCAATAAGGCGTCTCGTTTATTTGTACAGCACAATTCATACACGAGGTGATTCAAAGAGCTTCACCGAAAAAGAAAGACACGGAAATTAAAAATCAAAACAACAGAATTCAAAATGTCAAACCTGTGAACAGGACTTTAACCTGTTTTACTATCAGGACTTTAACCTGAACATGGGACCTTTCTTCATGAGGGACTTTAACCCTCACCGGGGACTCTAACCCTGTAACAATATTATGCCCTTTAATTACCAGTTGGGGACTCTAACCCTGTAACAATATTACGCCCTTTAATTACCAGTTGGGGACTCTAACCCCGTAACAATATTACGCCCTTTAATACCAGTTGGGAACTCTAACCCCGTGCTTTTATTATTTTTGAGGGGCCCAAAAATGCCCATTACACCAGTCCACGGTGGGTCACAGGACTCAAACCTGTAAATTGGACTTTAACCTGTTTTACTATCAGGACTTTAACCTGAACATGGCTTCGTGAGGGACTTAAAACTCTAACCCCGTAACAATTTTTTTTTTTTTTTAATGATCAGACTGGATTGTATAGGTCCATCCTGTATTTTAAAGTGTAAGTTTTTTCTCTAATCTGTGGCTACAAGATATTTCTCATTTAAACATGTAAAATGTTGGAGGATTATCTTTATTCCAATTAAATAAAATGCATTGTTTAGGATAAATAAATATGATAAACATGATATTGCTGTAACATTGGATTAATTTTTATATCATATTGAACTCCAAAAAAGCATCTTATAGGTCATATCTTAAGGCACTTTTTGTTTTTTCTCCATTTATATATATATTACTTTACCTGAAATGTTACACAGTAGGACTTTAAGCGTATCTAGCTTGGATTTATTCATTTACAGTTGTCTTTGCTGCTTATACACGCCTTAAAAACACCTCATTTGGCTTTACCTGCTCCTCTAAAGATTATGACGTGCTCTGGTGGAGACAAACTGTTCAAAAAGGCTAATACTGCACTTTCAAGCAACTACAGAACAATGGCGCCGGCGTGTAGAGCTCTGCATGTCCGAGAGCGTCCAGGTTTTAGACGTAAACCACCGTGAGATCTTGTATGAAAAGTTCCCATGGCAAAGTTCAAGAAACACAGGAGATATTCAGGCAGTCTGTCGCCGTAGTCCCTTATGAATACATTTATACGGTGTTGTTCTCTTCTGACAGGTAGCGATGGCCAACCTACTTTTTCATGGGTTTTGAATTCATCGCCTGTTATGAAACCAAAGCGCTGAGTGAAAGCTACTTGCATCATATTGTGCTGGAGATGTAGGCTGCGAATTACGCTGAAGAATAGAACTTTATAATGTAGCAAATGGTTTTCTCGTGGGCCGTTGAGACCTCAAAGACGATAACCTTGACACTGACCTTTCCTTCCTTCTGAGAAACCAGTGTATTTTCACCATAAACGCTACGCTACGTCCTGTCGCCTCCATCGCTAGCCCTAAGAGCGTGTCCGACTTCTGAATTTCTTTTAGCCCTCTCCACTTTCTCGTTTTATCTCTTTGTAGTTTACCCTCAACTTTACCCTTTTTCTCCTCCTCTGTTAGAGCATAATTTTCCAAGCTGGTAAGAACGGACGGCGCATACAGAGCGTGCGACATGTTGTGTGGAAGCGCCGGCCCGCTGCATGCGTCGCCTTGTAAAATAAAACATTATTGGCAGGCGTGGTAAAATTACATTAGTGTGCAATGATAAATCTCTGCTATAAAACTCCAAACTTGTCAAATAAATGGGGGCGTTTGTTTAATGTGACATGAAATACGCTGCGGCAGAGGTGAACGCTAGTGCAGGGAGCTAGCATAGCATGTAGGTATGAATGGGTAATGATATGCAGGTTATGTGTGTGTATGTTTAGCCTCTTATTCACTAGCATACCCGTCGCTAACGCAGTAAACATGTGCATTATTTATCCGCTGTGCTTTATAACTGCCGCCACCGAGAAGACAGCCAGAAAAGTGCACGGCTAGCAGTTTAGCATCTCTTTCAACATTATTGTCAAGCCCAGTGGTTTTCAAATTGCCGAACAAAGTTTTTTTTCCCCCACATTGTTGACAGCGAGGAATTTTGGCGATAACATAAAGCGATGTGCGATGTACCTGTTCAAGTATTGTAATCGGGTAATATCGAAGTATTTTTTGCGACATCGATATTTGTTAGCGCTGCCTCATTTTCCGTGTGTCCATGTTTTAGTCTCTCTGTTGTATTTTATGTTGTATTTTCAGTTTTTGTTTGCTGTTGTGTATGTTAAGCACTTTGGGCAGCTTAAGTTGTCTTTTAAATGTGTGAATTGCATTTTATTTTTTACAAATAAGTGATAAGATACATTTTCAGGGCTTGGTATTGTAAAAGCTGAATATTTGTATAAAATATATATTATTCGCCACAGCGACAGGCAAAAAAACATTACATTGGCTCATCCCTGTGAATAATAATAGTAAAATAAAAACTGTAATAAAAAGACAAGCATACAATAAGGTCTTAGAATAAAAAATAACTAAATCCGAATATATATAGTCTGGACAAAACAGCTGTGTGTAAATAGAGCATAGTTTAAGTTTACATACAGTATATAAAGAGACATATACGATTTTTATCTCACTGTTTGACATGAAAACAGACAAAACTTTTCTTGTTTTAGGTCAAGTAGGATTAACAAAATTATTTCTATTTGCTAAATGTCAGAATAATGAAACAAGGATTTTTTAAGACATTTTTAATTACATTTTTCAGACAGGAGTTTACAGACAGTAAGATTACTATAGCTTTAAACCCAGGTGATGATGTCATGTCTTTGGAGCTTCTGATTGGTTTATTAACAACAGGTGAGTTAATTAGAGACTCACTCATGGGAAAGTCCAAATTTTGCTGATTAATTGGCTTTGAACTGGAAAAGTTTAGTCTGATTTCATGTGTCTTTTTAAATCGTGTATGTACTTTTGGTGGTAACACTTTATAATAACTATAGCCTATTTAGCCTTAATAAAGCATGAACAAACACTTAATTCATAATGAACAAACACTGAATTAATAATGAAGAAACACTTAATCAATAATGAAGAAGCACTTAATGATTCATGCTTAATAACTACTTAATTACAACCTTAATTAACACTGAATTAGCAATTAATTGGCCTGTATTGTGTACAGTTACTCATACTTATTTCACACTTAGTTACTCCTTAAATAAGCATTTACAGATGGTTAGTTAAGTATTAACTCAAACACTTTGTTGATGAAGTGTTAATTAAGGCCGTAATTAAATAGTTATTAAGCATGACTCAATGTTAATTAAGTGTTTGTTCATTATTAATTAAGAGTCTGTTCATGCTTTATTAAGGCTAAAGAGGCTATAGTTATTATAAAGTGTTACCTTTTGGTTTCAAACTTCTGTAAATCGCTGGTCTGAATCCTGATCTGATATTTAGCGTGAATTGTAGAGTTGCAGCATCGTTCTTTTCTTTTATGCTAGCTAGCCCATTCGGTAGCATGTTTGTAATCACGTCAGTTGAGTTATAATTCAAAACCAGATGGCTGAATTTAGATGAGCTGTTTTTGTCGTTCAGAAACTGGCCTGAAAAACCTGATTAGTTTTTTGATGGAGCCTGAAACATGCAAGATGGGGCCAAAGATTCTACCTTCAGCTGAATTTTCTAGTGAAAACCATATTTGCTATTTATCATTTTGAGATACTAGTCGAAAAATACTAACTCTAGCCACGAGGACAGGAAACGAAATCAAGATGTAATGCTGCATAATGCTCCAAACAAAATGGCTGCTGGTTGTGAAGTTGCAAAGGAAGGTATGGACTTTAAAAACCCGGAGGAGCTTCATGGACCACTACAAAGATGTCATACAAAAGACTAAATATGCAAATTCAAAGTCCATGGATGAAAAAAACTGTATTTGACAGAGAAATGCCATTGATTTGAACATGATTGAAAGTTTTAATAAGTCAATTCATGGACAAACGGTCGAGACGCTAACCACTCTGCCGTAGTTGAGTGACCACAGACTGTGTAAAGAAGTGGACTAAGTGAGTGTGACGTCACCCAAAGTGTTCAGCTCCAGTCAAATAAAGCTCAACGAGGCTAGAGCGGTTATAGCGGCGAATTTGGAGCCGATTTCCATATTTGGAATTCATCATAGCAACCAAAGAGCCAATCAGGAGCGAGGATGTTGAAGGTAACGCCTATTCTCGTCCTGCTGGTTTCGCAGGGAGCAGGAGCTTAGCAACTGTGTCAATCAAACCTGTTGCTAACGCTAGCGGGAGTGATGTCGGGGAAAGAAGGCGCCTGATTTGTCTCTTTATTAATGTTCATGTCTTGAAATCGTGAAATAAAAACCCCAGGATCATGTAGAGGGTTAATATGAACATTTAAGACCAAAATGACGATTCTGACAGCAGCAGGTACAGAGAGAGGGGCCACGGTTTTTCAATAGAAAAATTTTTTTTAAAATAACAAAAAAAACAACCCTCAAAATAACAAAAAAAACCAAAAAAAAACTCTAAATAACAAAATAATAAAAATAAATAAATAAATAAAAGATAGTCAAAATACAAAAAAAACCCCCAAAAAACTCAACTCAAAATAACAAAAAAAAATAAATAAGTAAAATAAACTCAAAATAACAAGAAAAAAAAAACAACCTCAAAATAACTAAAAAAAACCCCCAAAAAACTCAAAAAAATGAACACCAGGATCATGTAGAGGGTTAATACGAACATTTAAGACCAAAATGACGAGTCTGACAGCAGCAGATACAGAGAGAGGGGACACAGATTATCAATAGAAAGTGAATTGGACCTAGAGTCGATAGAGCTGGAAACACACCCATGCTCACTTCCTATATCGAATGCGGCGGCTAGCAGGTTAGCAATGTCCATTTATATATACAGTCTATGCGTTTCACTATGACAGGAGCACAGACAGTAGTGTCCACAGCTCCCCCGGCAGTTTGGAGGCTAAACTGCAGGTGGTGCTGATTGACACACATGGACCTCGGCTGCTCTGATCACTGATGACATGTTTGCATCGGTCAAAAAGTTGTTTAATGGGCAGAAAAAACATCTTCCACTGGAGTGAGGAGGAAGACATGAGCTTTAGGGAGAAAAAATATGACATTTAAATTTTAGGACCACATCAGTCTGACATGTAAACACATTTTCAGCTCATTAGAAGTCAGGGAGGCTATATTTAAAATGCAGTCTTTTTACTTTATGATTTCAAACGACCTACAGCGAGTGAGCGGTCGACTAGTGCAAAGACAACTTTCCATCACCTTTTTGTCTCCATGGAAACGCCATTACTTTGTTAGGAATGTTCCGCAGTATAGCGTTCTAATCCTTTTCTGATTATTCAATTACAGGTGTTTTTGTTGCTATAAATACTTGAGTGAAGTTGCCTTTCCACAGATCTGACTTGTAAGTTGACCTGGTGGCATCAATTGCTTTTCTTCATGGCGATGGATGAGTTTAAAGCCATATCATGCAACATTTCAGGTGCTTACTCATAGTGGTAACGGCGATATTGCTCAAAAAGTATTAAAAAGTATCAGGTCAAAACTATTACGAGTACAATTGGCGCGATAGTAGCTCAGTTGTTTGAGTGTTTGACCACTAATCAGAGGTTTGGCGGTTCGAATCTTTTAGAATTCTGTTGCTGTTGTTGTGTCCTTGGGCAAGACACTTACCCAATTCGCCCCAGTGTCTTTTCATGGGTGAGTGGTTCTGAGATGAAGCGCCTTGAAGGTGGAAAAGCGCTGTATAAAAACTACCCACTTACAATTTGTTCAAAAAGTTCAACTCTAACCCTGGAGAACCCATGGGGTCAAATTTGGCCACAGTTAACTGCTGCTACCCAAAATGAACAAACAAAAAAAATGTGTCAAATTTCATTTCAAATAATTTAAAAAGCCTAGAGTGCTTTTTAGTAATAGCTTGCAGAATATCTAGAAGTATGTTTTATATTTTTTTTGGATAAATGAGCAAGCCCAATGGGTCAAATTTGGCCTTGATCCTAAATTAGGGAATAAAGGTGGATATTTCAGTGACCTTATAGCAATAATTTAATGCAATGTTCATAATTTTCCAAAGAAGAAAAGGGTTCTTGGGTTCTTCGGGGTTAAACAAGTAAATCTAACTCCATCTCGGGTCATCTGGTATAAAATCTTTAAGTTCTCAGGAGGAGCATGTGCTGAGGACAGAATTAGGAAAATAATAGTGACCCTGGAGGCTGTTTAAAGGTTCTCAGAGTGTCACAAAACGCCCTCCGTAAGTCAGAAAAGCTCGTGTTTGTGAAGCCAGGCTGCGGCACTGAAATTCAAGAATGAGCAGCTCCACTTGGGCCTTGAGTCGCAGATCCCACTCAAACGACCTCACGCTCACGGCCCGATTCTACCGAGACATGTCCTTACAACTCTGAAGATATTTTGTTCCCTTTTTTCCTATTTTGCACTTACTTGTATTATGACGGTCGTAATTTGGACAACTTATTTTTTCCCAGAACCAGATGTACCACGATGTTATGACAGTGTTATTTCATCTAACGCTTCATCCCAGTGTCCAAGGTTTGTAGTAATTAGAAGCACAAGCATTTTATGTTTTACAAAATCTGCCCAGCTTACTTTGATTAGTTCCTAACATTGCCAACGGTCTCAAAAGGGAAATTTTTCTTTTCTTTTTAAAAATATCTCATCTGAAATGTGCTAAAATGTGTCTGCTAAGTCTTTGTTGAGGTTTAAAGTCGCATTATGTAGCTTTCCTGGAGGGTCGGCCATGGATATACTGTAAGTTATTGCGTTACCTGCCGTTAAATTTGTCTGTCGCTATGGAGAAAAGCGGGTGACGCCAACAGGCAAGTTACAAGTCAGATCAGTGGAGATGCGACCCCGCTCACAGTAAAAGACAAAATCAGTTCTGTCAGTTGAAGTTATCCAAGCCGCTTCTTCAGTTCTGGACAGATCGCTGCTGGACACTGTCTTATATCTGTCTGAATGGAGGAGCTAGCTACACTGAAGCTAACACACCGGTTAGCTTACAGTTTGTTTGTTGGCTAGTTGTACAAACAGGTGTATAAGCTCCTCCTTGTGTCCACCACATAGACTGTTTCTGTAAATGGACATAACTTCCAAACAAGAAGTGATCATGTGTGCACTTCCGGCTCCATTGACTCTGGTTTCAATTCACTTTCTATTGAAAAACTGTGTCCTTCTCTCTGTAACTGCTGCTGTCAGACTCGTCATTTTGGACTTAAATGTTCGTATTAACCTTCTACATGATCCGTTTATGTTTATTTCGCTATTTTGTCCTCAAGATGTGAACATTAATAAGAGACTTCCTTCTTTCCCGAGGTCACTCCCGCTAGTGTTAGCAACAGGTTTGATTGACAGCGTTGCTAAGCGCTCGCTCCCTTCTAAACCAGCAGTGCGAACGGGAAGGGGCGTTACCTTCAACACCCTCGCTCTGGATTGGCTCTTTGGTTGCTATGATACTCGTGGTCGGAATTCCAAAGCTCCAAATTAGCCGCTATAACCCGCACTAACCTCGATGAGCTTCATTTTGACTGTATTTTCACTCAAATTTTCACTTTTTCTTTTGTTATGGGTCAAACCTGGACGACTGAGGGATTACGCATGTTTTTCGAGGTCTATATTTAACTTGCAAATGGAGTAAATGCAACACGTATACATCTAAAGCCATACTTTGGAACATCCTCCATAGAGACATCATGTTGAATTTATGACTACTACTTTCTATTATCTCGTAGACCATATATTACGTCCTTACAGCTCCGCTCGGCCGTGTCTGTTCATCGCTGTCACCTGTGTTGACATGTGACACCCTGTAACAGCCTCCACGTGCAGTCAGTCCCGGTCGATTCCATCCATCACCGCTCCACAGCCATCGGACATGTTAAATGAGAATTGATGGGTCTTTGTCCAGAATAAGTCCCTTTTCCTGCTTTGAGACGCCCATTACCTCCATCCTCTGACAGCTCAGTTTAAATCCCGACCAGGAATATAATCAGGGCTCACAATCTAAAGTGACTTCGGTAACACTTTGAACAATACCAGAGGCCAAAGATGATTTTTAAACGTGCAAAAATAGTTACTCAAATACTTAAAAACATGAACGAACAGCACTGGAATTAGTACAAAAGTATGAATTAAAGGTGATAGTAGATGTCTGTGATTAAACTGCGGTGTTCCAGGTTGGCGTTTCACTTATATATCTCCAAGGAGACAAGTAAGTGACACCGCCAGATCTGTGGAGAGGCTACCCTGCTCAAACTGAGATTTTCTTACAATTTAAAGGTCCGATATTAGACAAAATTGATTTTTTTTTTGCTTTTAGACGTGTTATCTCATCAAAAACAGACCTGGAGATGTGTTTTGTTTCATTCACACATGTTTGAGTAACACTTTATCATTAGTCTGTACATCTCCAAACCTCAAAACGCTCTGTTCCACCTTGTGATGTCATGAAGTGGTAGAGGTAGGCTCGACCTACATCTCCACGGCAACAACCTCCATGTACTTTACCCGGTTGAAGTTAAAGCGTACCTCATTTTTACCGTCTTAAAAACACAAAATCTGAAGTAGTTTGATTTAAAACAGTTTGTAGTGGTCCAGAGTTATTCCTCGTTTACCTTATGCAATCAGAGCGTAGAGTTGTAATGATTCACCATGATGAGTTTATAAGTGCTTTTCACTACTCACAGGAGCCTAGACTTTTGCCAACAACAACTAGCATGCTAACACGCACTTCCTCATTATCAGAAATAAACCAATGATTATAATTAGACGCAAACAGCCCAAAAAAATGGACTCTTCTGAGCGTTAAGTCGTGTTATAATGTTGTTCCCTCCTCAAAAACAGACCTGGAGTTGTGTTTTGTTTCATTCACATGTTTGAGTAACACTTTATTATTCGTCTGTATCATCTCCAAAACGCTCTGTTCCACCTTGTGATGTCATGAAGTGGTAGTATTCAAGTTAACATCTACCTTTTTTACCTTTAGTTCAGTCGAGATTGGCAATTCCAGAGCGGAAATGATCCAAATTATTCTAGAAATGAAGATCTGTGGAGTTTAAAAACACAGCGGAGCACTTCCTGTATCACCACATGATGACATCACAAGGTGGAACAGAGTGTTTTCAGTATAGGTTTGTGTGTTAAACATGAGTGAATGAAACAAAACTCAACTCCAGGTCTGTTTATGATGAGGAAACATTAGAACAGATCAGAAAACGGCGTAATATCGGCACTTTTAAGCAGTAAACGCCTTTAATTTAATCAAAGCAGAAACATTTTGCAATCTGGAGTCTGTTTTTGATATTTTCCAAGTGAAAGCAGCTCATCATAAGCTCCCGTTTGATAATTTGATTTACTTCACCCAATTTGTTACATATCAAAACGTGGTGAAACAGAAGCAAAGCACGAACTTTCCCTCAGTTTGGGCTTCAGTCTGGAGCTGGGATAAAGAGACGTCGTCCTGTCACTCTCAAATCTAATGGGAGTTTGACCCGAGCCTGCTCCTGTCTGTCAGAGCTGATCAGGGCTGACACGGGGACGAGTCAGGAGCTGCCACTGTCCCTCTGAAGGTGATGCTCTAACGCAACATGGAGGCAGTCGACAGAGTGACGGCGTTTGTTTGACGCCGACGACGCTGATTTTAAAAGACAAAATGGCTGCCTGGTAGAGTCCAATTTGTGCAGCTTAACAAAGAGGAACTCACAGTTGGATAGATATGTTCTATTTTTACACTTATCCCCCGTATATATAGTTAAAGCTGCAGAGTGTGAATTTTCTGCTGGAGAATTAGCCGCTGCAGTGTGACAATATTATTCATTTTATTCTAATAGTAATAAACATATCTTTGTACAGTATAGAATGTTCTGAATCATACTTTTAACTTTTTACCTTATGGAATGTGACTGAGCCAGAAATACTTGGCCAAACTGTAATGCAGGGCTGTCCAAACTACGGCCCCGGGGCCAATACGGCCCTCGGACCAATTTTTGTGGTCCTCCTAAACTGGCCCAATTGATGAGGAAGGTTTTTACTACAAACTGAAGAGATTCTACCTCTATAACCTGAAAAACATCACATTGCGTTGTGACACAGACCTAAAAATAGTCTTATTAAACGGTACAATGTCTCTATCAAACCTGTGTTAAATGCACCTTTTGACTCACTGTATCGACACTGGTTTGTGGCCCTCTGCTTCAAATATGTTTAGGTGTTGGTGAAAAAAGTTTGGACACCCCTGCTGTCGTCGCTCTATAAGGACAAGCAGAAAAAACCCACAAAAAGGCGTTTATGTTGAAGGCGACTTAATAAATCTCCCAGTCTCCCTCCTGTTTTACATGTTGCTAAACCCAGAGCCAAAACCACGTGGACACGGCTCCTCGCGGCTAAAACGGCTCATTTAGCATCGCTCTGTGTCGTTCCCAACTGGCCAGCTCCATTTTCTGCGATATAATGAAGAGCTTTTCAAATGCAGTAACGTTTCTGGCTTCACCGCCTCCATGGAGATGTCACTGCTTTGCCTGGAATGTTGCACAATATGGCATTATGTAAGGAGACGAGCGATGAAGTGATGTCGCTAGGCTAAGGTTAGATCATTGGAGAAATGCGGCATAGGCGGAAATAATGTTTTTCAAGGTATTTCTGTTTAAATTTTAAAAGACAGATTAATACCAGTGTGTGAGGTAAGATAGTGGCAGACGCTCCATCAAAAAAGTTCCAAAGTACAGCTTTAATGGAAGGAAATGATAGGTCTTGAACGTTCTTATAGTCATTAGTTACTTTAAACTTTTTTGTATTGATTTATTTATTAATTTTATTTATTAATTTATGTATGTATGTATGTATGTATGTATTTATATTTATTTATTTATTTATTCATTTTTTTATTTCTTTATATTTATTTATTATTTTTTTTATTCATTCATTCATTTATTTATTCATTCATTTATTTATATTTATTTATTCATTTGTTATTGATTTATTTATTTATTCATTATTTATATTTATTTATTCATTTATTTTTATTTATTCATTTTTTTATTTCTTTATATTCATTTATTCATTTTTTTTATTTATTCATTCATTTATTTATATTTATTTATTCATTTATTATTTATTTATTTTTTTATTTATTCATTTATTTATACTTATTTATTCATGTATTTTTATTTATTCATTTATTTATTTATTTGATTATTTATTTATTATTATTTATTTATTTATTTTTATTTTTAAATTTTTTTTTCCAGAAAGTCTATGAGAAAAGTGAATGGGAACTTTAGTTTCAGACACGCTGGGTGGGCGTTCACTGTTGTAAATGCCACCATCTTTCTTTTGCTTAGTGTGGGTTTTTTTTCTTCTTTCTTGGGTTTATACGTCTGTCCATTCTTCAGTAGCTTCATCGACCCAAAATTCTGTGGTTCAGTCATGACTTTGGCAAACTCCCACTCTGTTTTTGGGCCTAACTGCACGTAGCCTCTAATAACCGTGTTGAGTGTGTGTTTGGAGAGCTTTTTCTGGATGGAAACAACGGACACAAAGACCAGACTCTGTTCAATACTGTACGTCCAGTTTGCAGTTTAAATACAAACGAGGCTGCCGCAGGGAAAGATAATGGACGTTTTAGTCAGTTAGAGCCATCCCACCTCATTCTGAGTCATTCTGAATTCATAAAATGTTCTATTCAAAACATGTCCCCACGAGAGAGAGAGAAAACGTTCAGGTATCGGGTGAATATGGCGTCGTTCTGCTGCATCTGTCTGTCTTCTGTGTGTTCACTTACACATATTTACATAGCTAAAAATACCTTAAAAACGCCTCTCAGCACATCTTTAACTTGGCCCCTGTGGCATCAACAGCTTGTTTCCATGGAGACACACGACACTTAAAGTGAAACGATGGCCAGGTAGTGAACCCTCCACCGGAAAGGTTACACTGTGCTCCTTTAAAGACAGAGCTGTTGTCCCTCGCTCTGAAGTGCTGTGTGTTTGTTTTCTCCCCAACAAAACCACAATGTCGATGAAACGTTCTGCACCGACAAAGGCACCGACGAAGGTTTGAACTTTGTGTTTAAAGGAGAGAGAAATGTGAGAAAATGTTAATGCCTGTGTGAGAAAAGTGTATAAAGTGTGTGGTGAGGGGTTTTACAGACAAGAAACATATTTATTTATTTATTATTGTATTATTATTATTATTATTTTAAATATTATTATTATTATTAATATATATATATATATATATATATATATATATATATATATATCATTTATTTAATTTATTTAAATTTTTTATCCAGAAAGTCTATGTATTTTGCTATGTTCATTTATTATCATTATTATTATTATTAATAATAAAATATTGTCATTATTTTATTTATTTATTATTATTATTATTATTATTATTAATTTTATAATATTTATTTTATTCATTTATTTTTTATCCAGAGAGTCTATGAGAAAACTAAATGAGAATACATAATAATTGTGGATTTCATCTATTGCGGGTTATTTTTTAAAATGTAACCCCCGTGATAAACGAGGTACTTAAAGACGGGGAATTATGCAAAAAAAAAAAATCTTTCTTTTTTTAGCTTTCTGCCGTGTTATAACTTTGTTCCGTCATCAAAAACATGTCTGAAGTGTTTTTAAGCGATCTCTCCTATTCAGGCCCTATTCAAACCCTCCATACGTACGAGGCTCCGCCCACAAGCCTACATCACCCATGCTCCACACGATAATAAAATCTCCATAAATATACAAAAACATGAGCCAAAACTGCAGACTACGACTTCACAAACCCTGGTGTGATCCGCTCTGAAGGGGGAGGAGCTTAGCACAGAGAGCAAAGTGAGTAGAGACTCGTGATGTGAGTTAAGTTAAAACCGTACAGAAGTAAAATGGCGTCGCTTTAAAGCTCATATTTGCTGAAGTTCCCGGCGTCGCAGCAGGAGGAAAGTTATTCAAGTGTAAAAAGCTAAAATAACATTTTCCTTAAACCAGAGACACAAGGTAAAGTTTAATAATGGGGCAAAACACGAGGTAAACTGCAGCTGTAAAGTCACACTCTGGACTTTTATCTGCACCGTCGCCGTGACAACAGGGCATCAGCATGACAAGGAGCACATGAACAACTGTTAGAGGTCAGAGTGGAGAGGAGGAAGAAGGAGAGAGGGAAGAGGAGGGAGAGGAGGAAGAAGAGAGGGAAGAGGAGGGAGGAGAGAGGGAAGAGGAGGGAGAGGAGGAAGAAGAGGAGGAGGAGAGAGGGAGGAGGAGGGAGAGGAGGATGGAGAGAGACAAGAAGAGAGGGAGGAGAAGGGAGAGGAGGAAGAAGAGAGGGAAGAGGAGGAAGAAGAGACGGAGGAGGAGGGGGAGGAGGAGGAAGAAGAGAGGGAAGAGGAGGAGTAGGAAAAGGAGGGAGAGCAGGGGAAGGAAGGATGAAGTAGAGAGGGAAGAGGAAGGGGAGGAGAGGAAGAAGAGAGGGAAGAAGAGGAGGGGGAGTGTGAAGGAAGAAAAGGAGGGAGAGGAGGGGAAGGAAGGAAGGAGGGAAAAGAGGGGGAAGAAGAGGGGCAGGAGGAGGAAGAGGACGTAAGAAGAGAGGGAAAAGGAGTGGGAAGAGAAGGGGAAGAGGAGGAGCGGGAAAAAAGAAGGAGGAAGGGGTGAGAAAGAAGAGGAATGAGGAGGAAGGGAAGAAGAAGAGAAGGAGGAGGAGGAGAAATGAGAAATCCATCTTAAAACTATTCAAGTAACTTTCTGCAATTTTTGTTCTTTTTGAGGCTGGAGGAAACAGACGAGGAGACGTTCTTTTGTTCTTTGCTCCAACAAACCAGTTTATCATTTTTCAAACCAGTAAAGGGTAAAGAATGAAGTACGACTCTGTGTACACGTGTATATATATATATGTGTGTATTTTATCACATACATCCCACAGACGGTGATGGACGTCTGAGAAGCTCTGAAGCCTCGTCTTTATTAAACCTTCACCTGATCCGTGTTCAGATCATTTCTATTCATGAGCCGGGACGTCCCACTCTCTCATTTACCTATTTACCTCCGTCATATCCTCACACGCTCACACCAGCTGCTCGCGTTACACCAAACACCCGCCAGCGCTAACTACCCACGGCGCCGTTTGCCACTCACACTTGACAGACGTCTCCAACATTGCAGCATAATCCAGAACTTTAGAACTCGAAACTTTAAAACCGGAGTTACACGGAGCTCTGCAGTGACAGTGAAATACATTTTACATGATTTTTTCCCGTTGATTTCAGATTGTAAGAGCTCAAAAGTGTCACAGAGGCTAACTAGCTACATGCTAACCAGCGACATGCTAACTATTATGCATAAAGTGGTTGTTTTAAGTTCAAAAGGCGGGTTAAATGGGAAGAATCTGTTGATAACTTGGCGGTTTATGAAGAAAATAAAAAGTCTTGTGGTCGTTAGTCACTGTGTAGCTTTCGAACTTTTAATATCGTTTTATTTCGGAGAGAAAAATGACTGGGAAAGTTCGTTCTGCTACAAACACATTAAACTCATAAGCCGCCATGTTTGTTTTGCATTCTGTCCAATAGGAAACAAGTTTATTCACTGAACTTTGCTCTGATAACTTGTCTCGAGAGTTTATTTTGAGGAGTTTGAGCGCCAAGTGGAAGTGATCTCCACAGACCTGACTCTTACTCGGCCTGGATGAGGGAGAATGTTGTTCCTTTGGCTGTAATAAATGTTTTTCAATGTGCCACCAATGTTTAGCTCCTGTTGGTAATGACAGCGCCCCCTTGTGTGTTTCTTTTTGTCTTTTTTTGCTTTTTTTTTTTAACATATATATATATGTGCATTTATATGTATCTATATGTGTGGATGCATGTACTTGTATGTATATGTGTGTATGTGTATATATGTGTACACTGTGTATGTGTATATATGTATCTATATATATTTATTTATTTTAACTTTTTTTCTCTTTTTTTTTTTATTACTATTATTATATGTATGTATGTATTATTTTTATTTTTATTTATTATTTATGATGTATTTATTTTATTTTTTTGGGGAAAACCATGAAAATAAACAGTTAGTTTTTTGTTTTTTTTTTTAATAAATAATAGTATTTTCCGGAATATATATAATAATAAATAAATAAAAAATAATTAATAATAATAATAATAATAATAATAATAATAATAATAATAATATAATAATAATAAATACAATTTTTTTTAAAAATTAAATTGCATCTGAGTATAAGTTGCACCTCCTAAAAAAAAAAGTGTGATTTATAGTCTGGAAAATACAGTATCCATGTATAGAACGTTCTGAAGCGACGTGCCACCTCCAGAAAGTTCCGCTGTGGTGCTTTAATTTGGAGTCTGCCCTTAAACTTGAACTAAATGAAGCCATAGATCACTGCACTTTTGCCCTTGGCCTTGAGGAAGCTCGGTGCGAGTGTCGGGACCGGGCTCGGATGTGGGCGGAGTTGGGGTAGGAGGCAGAGTAATACCGTTTCCATGAGATAAGCAGGTGGTAGATAAGGATGGTGCAGTATTTCAGCGTCAGTTTCATACCTTCTCCAACTCTAATGTTCAGAAATAGAGACACAACATATAAAAACGCCTCTTTCCTGTGAGCGGACTTGCATCTCCACAAACGTGACTCTTTCTCAGCCTTAAAAACACACAATAAAAGTGATATTTCCCTCATAGAAACGTTGAAACATGAGCCGACGCAGACGCAAAAACGCGCTCGTCTTTGTGTGGCGTGGCTCATTTTGTGTAGTCGGTTGTTCTTTTTCCTGACGTTTCGTGGTTTTGGTCGTGATTCAGAACTTCACCAAGAAAACAACTGGTCCTTTAAAGGGTTTGGAGCGAATTTAACAAAATGTGACTCCCCAATTTGAGTCAGAACTGAATTTGGACAAACTACAGCAACACAGACAGGGACGAGGAGGAAGGAGAGGAGGAGGAGGAGGAAGAGAAGGAGGAGGAGGGGGAGGAGAAAGAGGAGGAAAGAAGAGAGGGAGGAGGAGGAAAAAGGAGCGAGAGCAGGGGAAGGAAGGAGGAAAGAAGAGGAGGAGGAAAGAAGAGGAGCAGGAAGAAGAAGAAAGGGAAGAGGAGGGAGGAGGAAGAAAAAGGAGGGAGAGGAGGGGAAGGAAGAAGAAAGAAAAAGAAGGGGAAGAGGGGGAAGGAAGGAGGAAAAAGGGAGGGAGGAGGAAAAACGAGGGGAAAGAAGGAGGGAAAAGAGGGGGAGGAAAAGGAGGAAGAGGACGTAAGAAGAGAGGGAAAAGGAGGGGGATAGGAGGGGGAGGAGGAGCGGGAAAAGAGAAGGAGGAGAAGGGGGTGAGAAAGAAGAGGAATGGGGAGGAGGAGGAAGAAAAGGAGGGGGAGGAAGGAGGAAAAAGAGGGAAGAGGAGGTAGAGGAGGAGGAAGAGAAGGAGGAAGGAGGAGGAGGAGAGAAGAGGAAGGGGAGGAGGGGGAGAGGGAAGAGGAAGAGGAGAAGGGAGGATGGATGGATGAGTACATCTAATACGCTGCAATGTGCTTCACTGTCTCTGTGGATTGGCTCCTCTCTTGTTCTTTATATAAGTCTCTGTCCATGTTTCTGTAGAAGTTTGAGATCAGCCGACCAGATGATGTTGGTTCGAGACTCGAGGGGGCGGGACTTTGGGCGGGGCTGAGGCTGAGGCTCGTCCCAGACTCTGAACAGTTTTCCTCTGGGTTTAGAACAGCCCAAAGTTGGAATAATTAAAATGTTTGTTGAAAACTCATTAGTTTGCAGTGTCTTTGAGCTCGAGCCGAGCGGGAGTCTGGTGTTAATGTGTTTTATTGTGTTTTTGCAGGTTTTGTTTTATCTGTTTGTCTTTGTGCAGCTGCGGTTGTTTTAAATGTGCTTTATAAATAAATTTGACTTCACTACTATTTAAACATGTTTATTTTATGCTAATTTTGAGCCCAAACAAAACGTTGAACTGCTGAGAAACCAGAGCCGTGAGATCAGAGACACTTCAGCGTAAACTGTGTCTCGTGTTTACGGCGATACTGGATTTTACGAGTCTCTTGTTTTTTATTTACCAAAACACGATGCTTTTGTGACTCAAACTCTTGTGTTTTTTGTGTTTTCAGGTTTTCACCAGATACGGCAAATGTTACATGTTCAACGCGGCGGAGGAGGGGCGCTCCCTGCGCACCACGATGAAGGGCGGCACGGGGAACGGCCTGGAGATCATGTTAGACATCCAGCAGGACGAGTACCTCCCCGTGTGGGGCGACACAGGTACTACATGTACACATATACACACATATACACGAGTACCTCCCCGTGTGGGGCGACACAGGTACTACACACACATACACATACACACGAGTACCTCCCCGTGTGGGGCGATACAGGTACTACATGTACACACATACACACGAGTACCTCCCTGTGTGGGGTGATACAGGTACTACATGTACACATATACACGAGTACCTCCCTGTGTGTTGAGGTACTACACACACACACACACACACACACACACACGAGTACCTCCCCGTGTGTTGAGGTACTACACTCACACTTTCATATTCAGCCTCTCTCTCCGTCCTCAGGACAAGTGCAGGTCACGTATTGACCTGAATCACTCCAATCTTGTGTCATTACGGCTCCTCTTGTCGCTCCGGCCCCTGTGGCGCTCGACTCTCTTAAGGCCACTGTCTCAGCCCATTGTTCGGATCATGAAAGTGCCGTCGCTCGGTGGCCATAATTGTATTATTTTCTCCCAGATTTACCCGACTGTTTCTTTTATGTGAGGCTTCGGGAGGTGCGGCAGAATGAAAATCAATCGGATTTGACCAATTATTTATGTAATTCACACATTTGACATAAGTGCCGGCCTTGGCGTTATTTTACAAAGTGTTTTATCTTCTTTTCATCTGTTCATCCTGGAGCGTTTTGTTTCCATTTATGTTACATATTTGATCAGCACATCCTCTGCTCACAGTAATGAAAAGAACAATGGCTTTTTTTAAAGCTCCTGTGTTACACAAAAGTGACTCTTCTGAGCTGTATCCCGATACTCGAGTTCTTTCATGACTTTATTACTTTATCTTTGTTTTTTGGGCCGATTGGACCTGATGAGTAAAAATAATCTGTTACATTATGAGAAAAGTGACGTCCACATATGACGACATTTGTTCTGTGTTTGAATCACTTCGATAGAACATTTGAATCATCATTTGCAAAAAACTATTAAGAGCCTGAAACATTTGTCCTGAGTAAAAACACTTGTGGCTCTTGGAACAAAGTGGCTCATGTGAAGAGCTGCTGAGAGGCGCAGGAGACGTGAGCTTTTACAAAAAAAACCAAAAAACATTGAACATTTTTGCGTTGTTGCTGTTCTTCTTCTTCTAAAAAATTGCCTTGTGGCCTAGACGACCCAAAATGTGTCGTCCAAATATGAGGACGACAGGTCTCAGGAGGTTAAACCGCATCAAAAACAGACCTGGAGTTGTGGTTTGTTTCTTTCACATGTTTAATTAACATTTTATCATTAGTCTGTAACATCTCCAAAGCTCAAAATGCTCTGTTCCACCTTGTGATGTCATGAAGTGGTAGCAGAGGGAGGAAGGAGGAAGAAGAGAGGGAAGAAGAGGAGGAGGAAGAGAGGGAAGAGGAGGGGGAGGGGGAGGAAAAGAGGAGGAAGAGGAGAAGGAAGAAAAGGAGGGAGAGGAGGGGAAGGAAGGAAAAAACAGCGAGGGAAGAGGGGGAGGAGGGAGGAGGTGGCCATTTTGTGCTTAACCCCCCCCCCCACACACACACACACACAGACAGAGGAGGCGTAGAACTCTGCACCTTCTTCTCAGTTTGTGGGGAAGGGAAGAGGAGGGAGAAGAGGAAGAAGAGGGAAGAGGAGGGACAGGAGAAGAGAAGAGAGGGAGGAGGAAGGAGAAAAGGAGGAAGAAGAGAGAGGAAGAGAGGAAGGAGAGGAGGAAGAAGAGAAGGAGGGGGGGGGGGGAGAGAGAGAAGAAGAGAGAGGGAAGAGGAAGGAGAGGAGGAAGAAGAGAAGGAGGGGGGGGGGAGGGAGAAAAGAAGAGAGGGAAGAGGAGGAGGAGGAAAAGGAGGGGGAGCAGGGGAAGGAAGGAGGAAGAAGAGGGGGAAGAGGAAGGGGAGGAGAGGAAGAAGAGAGGGAAGAAGAGGAGGAGGAAGAGGGAAGAGGAAGGGGAGGGTGAGGGAAAGAGGAGGAAGGGGAGAAGGAAGAAAAAGAGGGAGAGGAGGGGAAGGAAGGAAAAAACAGCGAGGGAAGAGGGGGAGGAGGGAGGAGGCGGCCATTTTGTGCTTTAACCCCCCCCCTAGACAGAAGAGGTGTAGAACTCTGCACCTTCTTCTCAGTCTGTGGTTTCATCGTCCTGAGCCTCTGTTCAGGACGTCGTCTCGTTTCTCGCTCTGAAAAGTGAAGATAACATTTGTTTTGCTTTTTCATCACAGCCGAAGCTCTCCCTCGTTTATTTATGCTCTTCTCTCGAGCCGCAGCCCGAGCGCCGCCGCGAGTCTCCATCCTCTCTGTGACATTCTAATAAGAACAAATTTAAAAATCCATGTGAATTGGAGGTTGTTAAAATTTAATCAAGTCTTTAAATGTTTTATTTGGCCCACTTTGTGCCACAGTGAGCTCATGGCCGCCGGACTTTTTCGATTCTCATTATTTAATTTGGTCCTAATTAACGGCGTAATGGTTGAGTGTCCTCCTGAAGGAAGGGCTCTGGGGACAGCACCACTCATTAAATAGTAACTATGGAGCAAATCAACGCAGGGAGACGTCAGCGTTTGAGCCCAGTGACAGCTCGGAAGTGTCTTTGTACATTTAATATCAGTTTGAAGTTAGATTATATGACGAAATATGACTTTAAAACCCCGCCGTTTTTGATTATTATTATTTTATTGGACTGTAAAATGTAGAAACTCACGCGTCCTTAGCACAGACTGTATAAAGAAGTGGACTATGTGAGTGTGACGTCAGCCAGAGCGTTCAGTTTCAGTCAAATGAAGCAGTTATAGCGGCAAATTTGGAACCGAGTTCCTTATTTCCTTAAGTCCGACCACGAGTATCATAGCAACCAAAGAGCCAATCAGGAGCGAGGATGTTGAAAAGGGAGCGATTGCAGATCAGGTAAAGAGTCGGAAGAAGTTTTATCTCATGAGATGAATGAAGATTACAAACGGCAAACTGTGTTCTGCGTCCTGATTGGCTGAGGGACTGTAGACCATTGTGTTCTGCGTCCTGATTGGCTGAGGGACTGTAGACCATTGTTTTCCGCATCCTGATTGGCTGAGGGACTGTAGACCATTGTGTTCTGCGTCCTGATTGGCTGAGGGACTGTAGACCATTGTCCATCAGTCTCCTCCGTGTCTCCTGTACAGTACAGAATGTGTCAGACAAATTTACATAAATGTTGGATCAGTGTGACTCTGAAGTGCTGTATGTTTGCAAGTTTTTCTCCCCGACAAAACCCACAATGTCGATGAAACGTTCTGCACCGACAAAGGCACCGACGAAGGTTTGAACTTTGTGTTTAAACAAGAGAGAAATGTGAGAAAATGTTAATGCCTGTGTGAGAAAAGTGTATAAAGTGTGTGGTGAGAGGTTTTACAGACAAGAAACATATAGAATAATGTAAAAAATGAAGCTGATACTTTGCAGATTTCATCTATTGCGGGTTATTTTTAGAACATAACCTCTGCGATAAACGAGGGACCCTGTCTAGAGAAGGCTGGTCCTATAAGGTCTTAAACTCATTTTCCATACTGCCTGTTCAAGGTCAAAAAGATGCTTGCAGTCAGTGAAAAGATGTATTACAAGACCTCGTGTCCCCCGAAAGATGAACCTGTATCTTGTAACCGAAGCAGCAGGTTCCAGTGTCGACATCTTAAAATAAGTGTGTGTCACATTCTGACTCACCTCAGTGTAACACACAGTATTCAATATTCAACACAAGGTTTGAAGGTAAAGTAATACAAAAAAATTATGCTTTCACTTGTTAACGGCTCCTGCCACCCACACCGCTGGTTTAGCAGGGAGCGGGCGCTTAGCAACACTGTCAATCAAACCTGTTGCTAATGCTAACGGGGAAAGATTGATTTACAGACACAATAGAAATAAAACCCCAGGATCACGTAGAAGGTTAATACGAACATTTAAGACCAAAATGACGAGTCTGACAGCAGCAGGGACAGAGAGAGGGGACATAGTTTTTCAATAGAAAGTGAACTGGAGCCAGAGTCGATGGAGCTGTAGCGGCGACTAGCAGGTTAGCTATGTCCATTTATATAAACAGTCTATGAGGATAACAGCTTGTCGTACATATACAAACACTCACAGATTTAAATACACATCCAAACTCGCGCCTGAGCCGTTTTGTCACATTCCGGAGGATCGGGGGGGCGGCGAGCGTTGCCATGTGAACGGCAGCGTCTCGTCTCCGCGTCGTCATCGTGTCTGAATGGCATTTTCAAAGCGGTGTCATTTTTACTCCCTCTGGATCTGCGCAGACAAACTGTGATGAGTGATGAAACACAAACAGGGCGTTACATCATTTAGCTGCAGCTACTCAGAATGTCGTCTTTTATTACGATCGCGTTTTATTATTTTATTTTTCTCAGCGCTACAAAACAAGCAACCGCATATTTGATTTATCTTTAAATATTTCTTTTTCTAAATTATTTTTTATTTATCAACATTTTCTAACGTGTGTGTTTTAAATTTGTAGATTATTTCCTGTAACAATTTATTTGCTTTTACAATAGTTCCATTAGTCGAGCGTTTGGCCATTGATCCAGAAGGTTGGCAGTTCAAATCCTGCTCTTGGCTCAAACATCAACTTCAGTTAAGTGTTCAGATCTACTGACCCAGAGGTTGGTGGTGCGATTCCAGCTTTTTACAGATGAATGCTGCTGCTGTGTCATTGACCTTCAGCTCAATGGACAAACGTTCGACCAACTGAGAAAAAAAATACTGATACTGAAAAAAAAAGCACATAAATGGATCCTCCTGAACTAGTTTTAGTCCGGTCCTGCGTTTGAGCTTCTTGGAGCCATTTTGAGGATGTTTGAATATTCAAGACATGAATTGTTAATCGCTATGGCAACCGTTCTACCCTACAAGTATAAGACCAAGTAGTATTCTTCAAACTGAACTAGTATAAGACCACATGGCAATATTAAAGCTACTGTTATTTGTGTGAAATATAATAGTGTCTCCAGTTTCAGCCTTAATGGATCTATTCAACCTTTAATGGTCCTACTGGCTCACTCTATTGTTCTCTTTGTTTCCTCTGTTTGCTTGGGTTTGAGGATGGAGTTATATATTGGTCGTTTTCCCTCCTACAACATTTTGTCCAGTTGACAGATTTAACTTTGGCTTTTACTATAACTATAATAGTAGCTTTCATTACTTTCTTTTTTCACTATTGTGGTATTAACATTAGTGTTGAGTATCAAGCCTTTTTTTTCTCAGTAGCGAAACTCATGACATTGAGTTCAGTAGCCCCTGGTTTATGACCCGCAATAGGTGAAATCTACGAAGTATCAGCTTTATATATGTTTCTTGTCTGTAAAACCCCTCACCACACACTTTATACACTTTTCTCACACAGGCATTAACATTTTCTCACATTTCTCTCTTGTTTAAACACAAAGTTCAAACCTTCGTCGGTGCAGAACGTTTCATCCACATTGTGGGTTTTGTCGGGGAGAAAACTTGCAAACATACAGCACTTCAGAGTCACACTGATCCAACATTTATGTAAATTTGTCTGACACATTCTGTACTGTACAGGAGACACGGAGGAGACTGATGGACAATGGTCTACAGTCCCTCAGCCAATCAGGACGCAGAACACAATGGTCTACAGTCCCTCAGCCAATCAGGACGCAGAACACAATGGTCTACAGTCCCTCAGCCAATCAGGACGCAGAACACAATGGTCTACAGTCCCTCAGCCAATCAGGACGCAGAACACAATGGTCTACAGCCCGTCAGCCAATCAAGACGCAGAACACAACGGTCTACAGTCTCTCAGCCAATCAGGATGCAGAACACAATGCACGTTCATACTTTGTAAAAAAAAACATGTGAAATTGCACCAAAAAAATCTGCGAAACAGCGAGACCACGAAAGTTGAACCGCGATATAACGAGGGCCGACTGTTCTGGCTGCACTTTTGTTTTCCTTGTTTCGATTTGGGCCTGAGGATGGAGGTATAAATAGGAGACAGACGATGTCCAAGTCCCTCGTTTCTGCTCAAAGACGGATTGCCTCTTTATCATTCTGTCATCTCCAATACTAATTACCAACCTTCCAAATTTAACCCCCAAAATGATGAGTTTTGGGGGGTTAAATGCCACTGTAAAACCTATTTGTCTTCACTTACCTCAGCTTCACCTTTAAGTTCACTCCTGCGCAGCTCGTATAGCACCGCATTGGAGTAAACCCAGTCCTGAAGTGGAGGTTATAGTTGTGTGAGGTGCATTTCCTCCTCCTCTTCATCACTTTGAGCTCATTTTAGGTCGGCTCACGTCTGCAGCCAGAGGAAGGGCAGACGGGGGACTACCAGCTCCACTACAACATATGGCCAGATCACATTCATCATCAGAAACACACATGCCATCGATCACACGCCGTTTCACTCCAGAGCTGCTTACGCCGCGCTCACACTCGGACAAAATTGGTTCTAAAACGAGACTTTAACGACTTGGAACGAAACCTGGACTAGACGAGGAGCAGTGGAGGAAGGAGTGCTCCATTTTGTTACTTACGGTAAAGAAGAAATACACGAGAAAAAGTATCACACGGAAAATCTGCTTAAGCAAAAGCATTAAAGTACCTGTTTAAAAATGTACTTAAAAGAGCAAAAAGTACATTTCTTGCAGATTGTGAGTCTTTTAAAGCTGAAAATTTAATGATTTTGACAAACGTTTGAGCTGAAGTTTGTTCAACAGAAACAATTGAATCAATAGGTTTTTTTTTTTCTTTTGCTCAAATTATGAACATGTTAAAAATAAACCCTCAGCCAGGTTTTTTCAGCAGGTCTCAAACTGTAATAAAATTTACTTTTACTTTTCAGTCCTGTCCATAAATGTAGTAGAGTAAAAAGTACAGATACTGCTCTCAAATGTAGTGAAGTAAAAGTAAAAAGTACACACTGTAAAGAGATACTTAAGTACAGTATTTTACTATTTTTACTGACTGAAATAATGGAGACTGTGCAATGAAACGAATGTGCAATATTTTGTATGGTGCAATAACGTGACCAACGAACCACTTCATGACATCACAAGGTGGAACAGAGCATTTCGAGGTTACTCAAACGTGTGTGAATGAAACAAAACACAACTCCAGGTCTGTTTTGGACGAGGTAACAATGTTCTAACACATCTTAGAGCTCACAAGAGTCAATTTTGTGTAATATAAGACCTTAAAAAAACATTAAAAATACATGACGCATTATAATATACAGAGTGATTAAAGTTTGAACGATCAGATTATTCAAATTCGTAACAGCGCAAGATCTCACAGCACAGTCGACACACATTTCACTGGCTCTACAAAAACTCTGCACTTACCACAATATTCTCGAGGAGTCGTTAAAAGCCGGTGACAAACTCTGCAAACTGTTTTTCTTGTATCTGCGCCAGAGGTGAGCTGTTTACAGGGACGAGCAGAAGGGCTTGAAAAGTGCTTGGAAAAGATCACGTGTGCGACTTACAGGAAGCATGTCGGCACCGTTTTAGTCGTGTGTGTGTGTGTGTGTGTGTGTGTGTGTTTGTGTGTGTGTGTGTGAGCTACAGTATTGATCCCAACTTGAGCGAATCAATAAAAACATTAGTAATGGATTAAACTGTCGTGATCCGGCTCCTCCCACACTCCTGGACAAATGCACATCGGTGTAAGAGCTTTTAGTTTCAGTATTTTACGTTTCTAAACTACATTTCACGTTGTTTGTCTGTGATTCAAACACTCAGCTCTACTCAAACGAAGCTCGACGATGGTAGAGCGGTTATAGCGGCGAATTTGGAGCCGAGTTTCGCATTAGGAACCGCGAGTATCATAGCAACCAAAGAGCCAATCAGGAGCGAGACTGTTGAAAGTAACGCCCCTTCTCACCCACCAACTGGCCTATAGACAGTAGAACGGTTTGGTTGTTGGTTTGGTTCTGGTTTGGACACAGTTCGCTCGTGTCGTTCTGGTTTAGTCCCAGCCGTCTGAGATGATAGTGTCTTTGTGGAAGCAGAATTGCACAAAAAAAAAACGACTCTCTTTTATGACGAGGTGTGAGCTTCCTTCTCTCCCCATGTGGTTATGCCGAGAAAATTTTCTTCAACTTCAAAATTGCGTTTGAGTTTTATTCCGGTCTGATTCTACCTTATGAGTTTCTTTTCAGCTCACAACAAAGGTTTGAAGCAGGTATTGCATGACTCAGAAGTAAATACTTTTTTCCCCGTTAAACTGCAGTAAATGTGTTGAAGTCAGTAGTGGTAAATCATCGCATTTTTATAAGACCTTTAAGGCACCACTCACACTGGAGGTGAGTTAAGTGTCTTGCCCAAGGACACAAGAACAGTATTCATCTATGGGCGCTGGGATTCGAACCGCCAACCTTCAGCTCAGTGGGCAAACGCTCTACCAACTGAGCCACTATCGCCCCAATTACATTATGACTGATTTTCTCCAGTGTCCATACGATGTGGACATAGATTCCAAGTTCCCGTTTGTAGGTGACATTTTGAGGACTTTTCCGCATTCAGAACATATCATATTCTGCTCTAAATTGTTAATCGCTACGGCAACAGTGCTCATTTTTTTTAAACTCTCTGAAAACCGCCTGGAAAAAACATTATTAAAGAAGGTCCCATGTTGTTTCCTCGTCACAAACAGACCTGGAGTTGTGTTTTGTTTCATTCACACATGTTTAACACACAAACCTGAACTGAAAACACTCTGTTCCACCTTGTGATGTCATACGGTGATACAGGAAGTGCTCCACTGTGTTTTTAAACTCCACACACCTTCACTAGAATCATTGGAGTCATTAATTTCAGTCCCGGAGTTGCCGATTTCGACTGAACTAAAGGTAAATGTACTTGAAAACTACCACTTTATGACATCACAAGGTGGAACGGAGCATTTTGAGCTTTGGAGATGCACAAAAACTAGTAATAAAGAGTTACTCAAACACGTGAATGAAACAAAACACGACTCCAGGTCTGTTTTTGAGGAGGTCAGAGCATTATAACGCAACTAAAAGCTCACGAGAGTCAGTTTTGCTTATGTAATATAGGACCTTTTAGAATTTCATAACCAAAATTGAGATTGGCTGCTAATATTTTCCATTTCACTTCACAATGTCGCGCTAGTAGCTCGAGTAATATGAGTCTCCAGAGATTTTTACTCCTAACCTCTTTCAAAAATCCAATTTAGGCCATTTTCTTTTCATTTTAAGCTCCACAATAACACGTTTTCTCTTGGATTTATTCAGCTCCTCCACATTTTCTCTGAAGTCACATCACTGCGTCATGCTTCAGTCCTTTATACTCACGTGTTATAGCAGTAATTCAAACCCAGGGCCTGTATATGGTCCATGTATGTCGAAAAACTCAAGCCTGTTGCCTGCGTTCTCCTCACTCGCTCATGGAGGAGCTGACCAAGCCCGAGTCTGATGGAAACATGATGAATGGGCTGGAAGTGTCGGGCTCTAATTTGTTCCTGTTACATGGAAAGTCAAAAGAAATCAGTCAGAGCCATTACAGAAGAACATGTCACGTGGATTTGTGCACAGAGCTGGATTTTTCTCACTAAACGTCACTCTAAACAAAAAGGAGGAGGCTTCTGTTGGGGTTTCTGAACATTAGACGGAAAGTTGTGCCTTTCTCTTTCTCTCTGAAGGTTAAGTCTTGGAAATATAGTTAATTTAAAGCCAAAAAATTGACTAAAATAAATGGATTTTTGCATTGCACTTTAAAAACGACTCGTGAGCTCCACCAAAGACTCTTATTTCGACCTGGAGAAGGGCTCCACCTGCTGAAATGTTGTTCCGTTGGCGATAATATCCCGCAGTATGGCATTAAACTTACCCATCTCCATGCAGATTGTTCCAAAATGTAACTTTAACTTAATTTTCCATGGATGTGCCACCTCCAAAAGTTGTGTAGAGTATTGCTTTAAGTTTTCTTTCATTTTCTTTCTTGCGGAGGACAGGTCACCACATACAAAAGCTTTGCCCTCTTTGTTTCGGGGGATTATATTGATCCATCTTTTGTTTAGGCTTTTTTTATGGCTGTATTAAGACTTTCAAATGAACAGAGAGAGACTGAAGGAAAAGTCGGAGCCGGAGACGAATAGTTTGCGTTTAACCTACAGGTCGAATCGAAAAGAGAACAGGGGGTTTTAAGAGATTCTAAACCAAGCCACAAGAGGGCAGCACTTATGGAGTTAGTATGACTGACTGAGGTACACTAACCCACTCTTCATCAAACGAAAAACACTCAAACGAAATGATCTGGTTGAGTTTAACGCCGCAGTTGTTCTGTATAAAACCACAGGCTCCACACTGTGTCCAGGAGCTGTTCAGACCCCGAGTCGATCTTTCAAAAAACTACGGCAAGAACTACAAAAAAAAGTCTGTGCATCTCAGTTACACGAGTTAATTCATGGATTTGTCTGAATGATGAATTAAAAAACTGCACATCAATTAAAGTATTAAAAAAAAATGTATAAATTATAGAGAAATATCGAGCAATAGTGTAACTGTTACTATGACAACTGAGCTGAACAGAGGATAAACTTTGTCTATTAGGTAATATATAAATAAAGTAATGAGAAAATCACATAGTTATAATAATAATGACGTGTTAATGATTAGAAATAACACCTATGATTATGATAAGAACGACTAATGATCATTATATGTGTAAATATAAACCCAGAGGTAACTGTAAGAATATAAAAATAATTGTTTTTCTTCTGTATTGTAAAGTTATTTGAAATTGTTGTATTTTTTATTTTTTTTTCTTGTGTATATTGATCTTTACATGTGGAATTAGGCATAAAAAATAACTTTAACTTCAGTCCTGTGTGTGTGACTGTGATAATTTTATTTTTTTTGTGTGTGTGTGTGACTGAATAAATTCTCTACTACTACTACGAATTTGTATTTTCTGGAATAAATCGCACTTTTTTTTTTTTTGTCCAGGGTGCGACTTAGACTCAGATGCGACCTGTATGTGAAATTATGTAAGTATATAATTTCACATCTTTGTCATCTTCTTCTGGGGCAGGCGGAGTTGTTCAGAAGTGACACCGAGGATGAAGAATTGACTGGATTTATTCTGCTTCACCGTGTCACTTTTGTTTTTTTATTGCGATATTAGAGACAATACAAACAATAAAAGATAGACATTTTGATTTAAGAGAAAAGAGAGTCCACACATCAGGACAATAAGAGTGACATTTCTTCTTATAGAGGGATGTAGAGTCTCTGTGTGAGTGTGGTGTGTTTCTTTTCTTTTTTCATCTCTTTTTTGTCGTAAGTTAAATCAGTCGACAGGACAAAAAGTTGTAGGAGTGAAGACGTCCGGTCGTTTCTTCAGCTCTGGTCAGATCACTGCTGGACACTGCCTTATATCTGTCTGAAGAGAGGAACTAACCACAATGAAACTGGAAAACACCCGTCTCACTCTATTGTTCTCTTTGTTTGCTTTGGGTCTGAGGATGGAATTACAGCTGAAGTGTAAAGACCCCATTCGTGTCCAAGGAAGGATTGCCTTTCCTAACAAAAATAACTTCTTTAACTCCTCTTTCGAACCATTTCTTTTCTCTGGTGAAGATCTGATCCTCACTACCTTCAAATGTGTAGTTAGTAGCTTTGAAGTAGAGCTAGCCAAGATGCTAATAGGTGTGAAAAACGCCCATTAAGAGGTGTATGAAGGTGTTAAGAATGACTAAGTATGAAGTGAAATAGGTGTTTTTAGCTTCAGTATAGTTAGCTTCTCCCTTCAGATCAATATAAGTCAGTGTCCAGAAGCATCTGACCAAACGTCTTCACTCCTACAACTTTTTGTCCAGTTGACAGATTTAACTTTTGGCTTTTACTATAGATCAGACCTGGACGACTGAGGGATTACACAGACTTCTTCTCTTTTTACTAAATCATTTCCAAACTGTTGAAAACCTTGTATTAACTTCTATCATCAGGAGGTCAGTTGGCCAAGGCTTTAGTTTTGGTTGGAGGATTCGAAAATGGAGCGTCTGTCGTCTAGACTAGAATGAGTCATTTTCATTTGTTAATTAAAAGCAATTAAAGCTTAATTATTGAGCAAATTCTCCAGTGTTCATCGACCTCATTTGAAAAAGTTTGTGCGCATTGATCAAAGTTTGTACAGCCGCTCTCCCCCATCGACCGGATCCCTAAATGTTTTTCATTTAATGAGACGTCTGAGATAGCAGCATTTTTCTTTGCCCCAAATCACAGAAAACGCATCTTTTTAATCACGCACTAGACGAGGTTTGTTCTACATCAAATCAACAGCGTCTGACATAAAACGGAGGACCTCAAAGCAGCAGCAGAAAGCGTCAGGAGACAACAAAACAAGATCCATAACTATTGTGTTTGTGCATTTCAAAGTTTTCCCTCGTCTCATGGCTCGGAGTGATGTTGTGGAGAATCTACGGTCTGTCATGAAAAAACTTCTATTGTGTTTGAAAGAAGTAGTACAAACACCGACACAACATGGACGCTAATGGACAGAGCTATGGAACTTTACATTCCACGACCAGCCCCTGTGCACAAGCCTAATGCTGGTGATGCTTTTATGATTATTTCACAAAACTCATGGTGCTGCCGTGTTTCCTTTGACCAGTCCTCAAACAAAACGCAGATCGTGGTTTAAAATGTGTGCAGTATCAGAGGTTTCGCTGATGCCGGTGCAGGTATCGGTATCGGAACAACCCTAGTAAAGAGTTTTACCCAACAATAAGATCCATAACTACTGTTTTTTTTGGTGGTGCATTGGTAAAGTTGTAATGTTATGCAGAAAACTGTCTGTCATAAAACCTTCACAGCCAGCCCCCGTGCACCAGCCTAATGCGAGTTAGTGGTGTTTTTTTAGTATTATTCACTGTACTTAAGGGTTGAAAAGTACTAATTACACAGCACTTATGGTACTGCATCGCCTCCTCTGATTGGCCACTGCGCAAAACAATAAGCAGATTGTGGTTTAGAAATGTTAACGCAGCTTTAATTAGGTTTTGCATTAAAAGACGGATCTAAAATGCCACTAAAATGCTCAAATCGAATAAGGATTTTACTGATAACAATGATCCGATGCTGATTTAAAACACTGGCTATGATATTAAATGTATTTATATGTTATAATTTGTTTAGTTTCTCAGGACGATTATCCAACTGTCTCTGTTTCAATGCTGAAAATCCAGTTGGTTTAAACGAGGAGAGGCCAAACTTTATTCACAGAGGGACAAAGTTTGAAACACAGGTGGGTCATGTCAGATGGTGCATTTTACACAGTTTATATAGAGACGCCGTATCTTTAATAAAGCTGGAAACATTCACTTTTGGTCTGTATCGTAGTGCAGTGTTTGTTAATGAGGTTATAGAGGTAAAATTACTTAATTCTGCTGTAAAAATGACCACTAATAGTATTGTTAGTTGATTTGTTGGGCACAGAACAGATTGGACTGAAATAAAATGAGGTGTATTTGGGAAAAGTCAGAACATAAAGTGAAATTAAATTAAATTAACACATTCAAGTTTTTTAAAGCAACAAGAACAAAAGAAATGCGATTCCTGGTCAGATATTTTGACTTGGTTCATTCCTTTTTTTCGGATTTAGTTCGGTTCGACTAACGTAAATTCAGTTCGTTCGCAAATCCATAATCCACGAACCGCAGAGCAAAAACAAAATGAATTAGTCCTACCAGCTCGCCATCGGTAGAGAAGTCGGTGTTAAGTCCCGTGAATAAAAACCTGCCCTGAAAACGAGGTCAAAGTAGGTTTTCAGTTCAGTTACCGGTAACGTTTCACATCACATTTATAATTCAATCACATAAATTTATAAAACACTACACATTACAGCCGACAGTACCGCCAGCAGCAGTGCGCGATTAGATTCACATCGGGCCATGACTCACAAAATATATCAAATACATGAACAAAAATGTACTAAAACATCATAAAAATGCTGCTGAATTAAAGTTAAGATGCTAAATTAAGTCCATCAACAGAGGCAGTTCGTCAGGAGGCCAAGGGGGCATTAAAAAATTGTTCTGAAAGCCGCATTTGGACATGGCTAACCTGCTAGCCGCCACGCTCCATCGACTCTGGCTCCAGCTCACTTTCTATTGAAAAACCCGTGGCCTCTCTTTCTGTCACCGCTGCTGTCAGACTCGTCATTTCTGTCTTAAAATGTTCGTATTAACCCTCAAATTACAGGGCGTTACCTTCAACAGCGTTCATCATCATCATTAGCCAGAGCTAGCGCAGCCTCTGAGTGAATTCTGGAGGTTTTTTCAGCTTTCACATGGCAGCAAAACCCAAAACAAAAACATGCACGTGTCCTTTATCTGCAGGTTTAGGAACTGGCAACCCAAAAGTCACTCGTGAGTATTGCATCTTTTTGTCAAACAGTGAGAACACTCGGTACACGCAGCTCCTTAATATTTGTTGCCAGAGTTTCCAGCCTCTCCATTCACGTCTATTTATAAAGAGGTCTTGGCTTGTATTACTGCGCCCTCTCCATCCCGAGCGCCGCCTTTCCCCCCGTGCGCTCTCCTTCATATTAATTCAAATCTTGGCTCGGCCGGCTTTATGTGTCCAATTGGCAAGTGAGTCGGCCTGGTCCAGGAGCAGTGCTGAAATCTCCCTGTAACTCCCCCGTGTCTTATGTTATTAAATCAAAGGGCCAGTGCCGAGGAGCGCCCCAAAAGGACTCGGAGACGAAGCCGAGAGAGACGAGAGAAGAGAGAGGGGAGTTTTTTTTAGCAGATGAAAGCAACAGCTAGCGTAGCATTCTGATTTCTGCAAACACAGTATCACAACCAGACTAAGTTGCTGTATTCCATTGTATATTTTGCTGTAAAAGTCGAGATTTCGAGTTGTTTGAGGTACTCTCCCGGGGTTCAGGTTTCGGGTTAAAACGTTTTTTTTTTCCCTCAGGTCTGATCCATGGCAAAAGACGTAATTAAATCTGTCGACTTTTGCGTCTGAGGATGGAGTTGTAGATCAGGATCTTTCAGTGATGTAACGCAGTGGTAAACATGCCCCTGTCCCAGCTTTAAATGAGCGAATAAAGAAGAAATGATGTGGGGAAGGTTCAAGAAAAAGGGAAAAGTAAGAAAGGGACGGAAGGGAAAAGGAAAAGAGAAACAGTATATAAAAGAGAATGTGGAGACTCAAACCCTGAAATTTAATGTCAAAAAACTAGTTTTAACTTCATAATTAATAACTTTACTCTCTCATTTACTCACTTTACCTGCTCAATAATAGAACATAGCTCATTGTAAGTCCCCCCCTCTCCACTGTTTCTGTTTTTTTTATTTAATTTAATTTATTTTTTATTTTTTTCCCCAATGCTTTGTACCTTGTTTGTCATAATTTTCTTGTTTATTTCTTGGTTTTTTACATGTTTCTATCTCTTTGTCGAGTCCTGTTAAGTTTTGTACTGTACTGTGTTTTTTTTTGTTTTTTTCTCTTTTCATAAATTTAATTTAAAAAAAAGAATTAAAAATGAGTGACTATTTGCATACAAACAACAATAACAGTTTGAACATTAAATATCATGTCTTTGTAGTTTATTCAGTTCTTTTTAGGCTGAAAAGGATTTGCAAATCATTGTTTTCTGTATTTTTTGTTAAGTTTTACACAACGTCCCAACAATTCTACTCTCAGACCCAAAGCAAACAGGAACAAAGAGAACAATAGGTCGTCATTACAGGTTTGAATAGGGTCGTTAAGGCAGAATATAAGGCCGTGTCCAGCAGTAATCTGAGCAGAACTGAAGAAGGACGAGCAGCAAACATCAACTTTTTCTCGAGTTGACAGATTTAATTTCGTCTTTTGCTTTTTCCTTCTGATGTTAATGACGCAGTTTCACACTTCATCAAAAGGTTAAATGACACAGGTTAAATAAACAAATACTTCTGAGTTTGTAAGATAAAAGTTGAACCAGGCCTCCTCGTCTTGGTACATTTTGTTTCTTTGATAAAGCGAAACTCGACCACATGATGCCCATAGAAACAAAGTTAAAAACCATACGCTGGAACATTCTCCATGAGTTTCATAACCTTAGAATATTATAGCCAAAGGAACAACATCTCCATGGAAACAAGCAGAGCAATCCCACTCAGAGGAGGCATGTTTTTTTCTTTGCTTTTCGGTGCAATAAAGTCGTTCAAAATGAGAATAAAACTTTTATTTTAGTCTATTTTTGTGCTAAAAAAGTGATTCATTGGCTTCATTATTTATTATTATTATTATTTGTGATCATATTTTATTATTTGGCAGGATTCGTGTGCAGTTTTTACAGATTAGAGAGGTACTATGTAAGTTTGTAGATACAGGGTCCAAAACTTTCTTGTTCATCCTGAAAATAGTCCAAAAAAATTGTTTTAAAAAAAACTTCTCCTCTGACTGGCCAGTGCTCAAAGGATTAGCATAAATCATAGACTGTATATATAAATGGACATAGCTAACCCGCTAGCGTTTCAAATCGGCTCCAATTCACTTTCTATTGAAAAATCAGCAGTGCCCCCTCTCTCTGTACCTGCTGCTCAGACTCGTCATTTGGTCTTAAATGTTTGTATTAACCCCTCTACATGATCCTCGCATTTTTATTTTGCGGTTCAATTTTGCGGTTCAATACGATTTATTTTTGTAAAAGAGCTTGAACATGAGAAATTATTTAAACCAACAGAAAGTTCAAAAAATCAGCAAATGAAACAGAAAACCACTGACAAGCAAGAGTAATCAACAGAAAACAAGCAAATGCAAGAACCACTGTCCCAGAGAGCGCCCCCTGTCCTCAGACCCTCCCTGTCCTGCAAGAACCATTCAGATCCCAGAGAGCGCCCCCCTGTCCTCAGACCCTCCTCCCACACTGTCCCATAGACTAATGCTCGCCCCCCTGTCCTCAGACCCCTCCTCCTACAGAAACCACTGTCACCAGGAGCGCCCCCTGTCCTTCGACTCTCTCGCTGCTCCCGGCAAGGAAAAAAAAATCAAAAATACCCAGTGGGAAAAAAGAGAAACCTCTCGAGGAGAACCACAGTGAAGGAGAGAATTCCACTCCCAGGACAGGCAGCTGCTGATGTGTCCGTAAATCAAGAGATGAACATTAAATAACAGACAAATCAGGCGTGTTCTGTTCCCCGAGGTCGCTCCCACAGCGTTAGCAACAGGTTTGATTGACAGGCGTTGCTAAGCTGTCGTAGTAGTAGTAGTAGTAGTATCCATGGAGACAAGCAGGTGATTACAGAAGACCAAACTTTTCCATATCTCTTCTTCTTTATATATCTTTTAGCGCCTTAATTACTCCCATTTTTAGTTTTAGATTTTATTTTGGCATATATAATTTTCCATTGAAATCACCATTAGCTAAAAAATACACCTGGCAGCATCTGAGTGACATTTAAAATCACACGTGCCAATAAAGTGCAAATTAAACCCACGGCTTTGTCAATGAAAAGTGAATCACTGTTTGACTTCACTTAAAAAGACTCTTAATACGCTCGGTTCGAAGAGTCTTAATTCAAAAAACAAGAACAAGCCACGTGAAAAGAAACGATGGAACATTATTTTGAACTCACACGCTGCTGGTGAATAGAAGCCTCCAACATGCTTAGCTAGGTCCATCACCGCGTCATTAAAGTGCAATGTTCCTTCTCTGTGCACATGGGCCGTGGACACGTCTGCAGCTCGCCTGTGGTTGTCATGGGGAAGTGGTGCGATATAGCTGCACCTGTTAAAAGAAAAAAAAACAAAAAAACACATTACATTGGACATAGTTGCACTACCATACAGCCGTGATTGAACAGAATGTAGGGAATAGTTCTCAAAGAAACCAGAAACTCATGAACTTTTGATACAGGGAACTTCTAATACAAGATTTCATTGTCGTCTTTGTCTAAAAACTGGGCCACGATAGGACTGAAAATGGTGAAAAGAATTTGGTTTATTCAGGCTTCCCAACAATGGAAAACATTTTCAAGGACATAAAAACTGGATACACTGGTGCCACTAATAAGCACCTCGTTTGTTTTAAATGGCAGTTCTGTGTTTTGCTTTTGTTCGCTAGTATTGTTCTGTATTTGAAGCAGCCGAGCTCATGAAAAAACACTGAGTGCTCTCTTATGTGCTCTCCGCCTGTAGGTAAAAGATGAAAAATTATGAACAGTGGAAAAGGACGAGATAAAAACACGATTTTGTTCCATACATTGGCTCCAATGCAGTTTTCTATTGGACTGTTAGCATTAGCCGCTAAACACTCACAAAACTATGAAAAAATCTGGCTGTGTCTGAACAAAACACCACACGACGGAGCCTTGTTACAAACATTACAGTGTGTACAAGTTAGTGCTGTTCCAATACAATTTTTTTTTTTTTTTTTTTAATTCAATCCGATACCGATATTTGTCCTTGGTGTATGCGCTAATACTGATACCAATCTGACACCCGCATATTGAGACAAGTAGAACTAACAATACTTGATTTTGTTACAGTACAGCAAAAATAACTAGTAAAATGTGGTGTTATTGCTGTTGTGTTAGCGCTGTTGTCGTTGTTAATGCTGTCAGCGTCTAGTTGTTAGCGCTGTGGTCATGTTTAGTGCTGGTCTAGTGTTAGCCCTGTATGCTGTGTTAGCGCTGTTGTCGTTAGGTTAGCGCTGTTGCTGTGTTAGCACTGTTGTTGTGTAGCGCTGTTTTCTGTGTTAGCGCTGTGTTGTTGTGTTGTAGCGCTGTTGCTGTGTTAGCGCTGTTGTCATGTTAGTGCTGTCTAGTGTTAGTGCTGTTTCTGTATTAGCCCTGTTGCGGTGTTAGTGCTGATGCGGTGTTAGCGCTGTTGCTGTGTTAGCGCTGTTGTCATGTTAGTGCTGTCTAGTGGTTAGCGCTGTTTGTCATGTTAGTGCTGTCTAGTGTTAGTGCTGTCTAAGTGTTAGCGCTGTTGGCTGTGTTAGCGCTGCGCTGTTGCGCGTGTTGTAGCGCTGTTGCTGTGTTAGCGCTGTTGCTGTGTTAGCGCTGTTGCTGTGTTAGCACTGTTGCTGTGTTAGCGCTGCTGCTGTAGCTGTGTTAGCGCTGGGTCTTAGTGTTAGCGTGTCTGTTGCGCTGTGTTAGCGCTGTTGCCTGTGTGTTAGCGCTGGGGTTGCTGTGTTAGCGGCTGTCTAGTGTTAGCGCTGTTGCTGTGTTAGCGCTGGCATAAAGACTGATCAAAAAACATAATGTAAACCACACAATTTCACAATAACCTCTTCATTTTACTTATCAAGCAACGCACATTCCCCAACTTTAAAAAATGTGATCTTCAAGTTACTTTCTGGGCAAATATGACGAAGCTAAACAACAACCATTTATTTTCTGGTGTTAAAACATAATATAGATATGTCACTCGAGGAAAGCTCTATAACAGAAATCTTCAAATTCTCATTTTTTCCAGTGTATCGTCTTGAAAATGTACAACCAAAAACCATTACAGCTACATCAGACCACAAGCTATCCCGATGTGCCAGCGTGTGACCTTTGGACACGATGTGATCGATCTGCACTGTCAAAATGGTTTCGGGTTGTCAGAGAGTGAGAAGCCGGAAGCTCAAATGGGCGTATAAAGAAAATGAAGTGGAGTGGACTGAAACCCGCAGTCTGTAGTTTTTGTTCTGACATTCTTCATGTTATAACGGTGTCTTATAAAGAGGAGGTATTATGCTTAATTAATTATTTAACTTTTTAGAGCTTTTTCGCCATGTTTTTAATTTTGTTCTCTCATCAAAAACATGCCCCCCCCCTGAGTGTTTTTAATGCCGGTCACAACGGACACTGTTTAATTAATCTATGCGAATCTCTCCCAAGGCTCTATTCGAACCCTTCTTATTGTCTATGCGCTAAGGTTTGTCCAAGGCTCCGCCCACAAGTTGCCATCACACGGCAGACAGTTCTTCATCAAATGTTCAAAAAATATGATACAAAATACTCCACTAGACTTCACAACCATGACTTGATGATGCAAGTAGTTTCGTTAGCATACCTAGTTTCATTAGCATTTCATTCGCAATTTCATTAGCATTTAGCAGGTGATAGCGAAGGAAAACATGGATAATTTATTGTTTGTTCGGCAGAATTTAGCATTTTCAAAACTGTAAAAGCTAAATACCTCACTCAATCCCATGAGAAGTAAAATCCCTCCTCGTAATACTCAATAGAAGTAAATACATACTCTTTAATACCCAGAGAAAGTAAATTACCTCCTCTTTAAATACCCATTAGAAGTTAAATAGCCTCCTCTAGATACCTCATAGAAGTATAATACCTCCTCTTTAATACCACATAGAAGGAAATACCCTCCTCCTTTAAGATCCTACTAGAAGTAAAATACCTCCTCTTTAATACCCCTAAAGGAAGAAAAATACCTCATCGTTAATACCCCATAGAAGTAACATACCTCCTCTTTAATACCCTAGACAGAACGCGATTATAGTCGTCCTCGGTGGGGGTAGACCCCCATACGAATGTAAACACTACTTCCACTCACAGATTTAATACCCCCATACAAGTAAATACCTCCTCTTAATACCCAAAAAAGTAACAGATACCATGAGTCTATTCAAGACCCCATAGAGGAAGAACTCCTCTTTAATCCATCCACTAGAAGTAAATACCTCCCCTTTAATAGGAGAGGAAAGGATTGGTATTTTGAGATTTGAGGAATGTGATTGATGCTATGACTGCACAGATGGGTGGGCCGCCAAAGATAAAAGCAGAGCGAGAGTATTGTATTGATTACCTTGTACTCTGCCATTGTGAAATATCCAGAAGGTAAATTCACCATGATTAACATATTGTATTTAGAGCACCAAAACCTGTATTGTAACCATATTCTTTTATCAGTTTCTCTATTGGCCTG
>JAIEZT010000019.1:28997444-29046185 GCA_019594935.1 Periophthalmus modestus | reverse complement strand
AGTATGGTGAAGGTAAGTGGCGGGCCTTTTGACACAGATCGGATGTGCTGAGTTCACTCTTGTGTTTCATCATGGTAAGGGCTTGAAATAAAAACCTGAAATGGGCGGAGGTAATTAGGAAAGCCATTAGATGAGAAGGTGGGATAATTGAATGGCAGTACATTAGGCTGGGTCCAGGCGCTCTGTTCACAGTGATATAAGAACCGCCATTATGTCCCAACAAAAGGCGTGAGTGCTACTGCATTTAAGAAGCAGATTATGGTCAATAAACGCAGCTATTCTTATTCCTGGGACATGGTATATCTGGACACAGCGCTGTATAATTTGCCATATCAAACTTAACCTTTTAGTTTGTCCAATATTACTAAAGTTATCGACCTGGAAAAGTGTATGTCTTGTGAGCCACAGTGGACAGGAACAAAACATCTGTCCATTTTCGAGTCGTGGGGACAGCAGGCTAATCAGGAACTCCCAGACTTTCCTCATCTCAGACACTTCCTCCAGCTCCTCCAATGGGACACCCAAGACATCCCCAGGCCAGTCGAGAGATATAGAGTCCTTCCAGCATGTCCTGGGTCTATCTGGGGTCTCCTCTCGGTGGAACATCTACGAAGGAGGCGTCCAGAACAGATCCCAGAGCCATCTCAGCTGCTCTTCTCGACGTGAAGGACCCTATGTCTAAGGAAGCGGCCTGCCACCCTGCTCATGTCAACTCATTTCAGCTCATTTCAGCCCGTTTGTATCTGTGATCTGTCCTTTCGATCATCACTCAAAGCTCATGACCACACGTGAGGGCAGGAGCGTAGATCGACTTGTAAATCGAGACCTTTGCCTTCGCATGCTCCATCCTTCAAAAACAATCCTCCAGCCGACGTTTATTTATTATTGCTTCGAAGTAAGTGATTGCGAAAGTGAAAAAGCTGTAAGAGCAGAGCCTCGAGGAAATGAACTCCCAGATTGCATTTTTTTTTTGATAGTCTGTTTCAAATCCCAGACCATTTGACTTTGGAAAAGGTAGTTTGTCTTTTCTATTGGGGGTGAGCTGTATATTTGTGCTAATTACCTAAACCTGGGGGCTAGTTTGCCCTTGGAGACATAAGTTAAGCTAAAGAGGTGACTGTGTGTTTTAAATTATATAACTTTTGTCATAAGGGAAACAGTTAGAACAGAGTTTATTTGACATAGGAAACTGAATGAAGGTCGTCATGACAGACAGCTGGGGGCGGTGTTGTAGGCGGTAGTCCTGGAGCGGGTCGTGGGTCGCAGGGTCAGAGACGGAAGTGCAGGGTAGTTCCAAGTAGTGATGGGTCATTTGAAGCCGAGTACTGAGTAAAAGGGGGCGTGTCGAGTGAAGCCCCGACTCGAGGCTTGCGTCAGAAAAAAACCCGTGAGCTGTGAACGTGAGGCCTCGCTTTCCTGAAGATGACGCAATTGGTTCATTTACTGAGTTACGTTCACTCGCACACTTCATAGGCTACTACTTTTTTTATTCACTTTCACTTTATTCTAAGTTTCACCTGCTAAAACCTACGTATTTTCTTGTAGTCGTGTTTTTTTCACTGGATATGATGCACAGTCAGTTCAACATTCTTTCAGCTCAAACATTATAATTGTGTTATTTAAGAAAAATGTGGATCAGAAGAAGCAAGAGGCACTGGGACGGTTTATAGTCGTGTTGATTGTCTGTCTGTCTCTGACGTGTTTGTTGTGGATAGTGCTTAAAATAAATCATTGATGCAGAAGAAGATTAGAGAATGTGAAAGTGTGATGTTTTAAATGAATCATGATTCCATTTGGTTTCTCTTTTTACATGTGTTGCATTTTTTTGTCCACAAGATGGTGTAGTTGAACGTATTGCATCACTTGGCAGGAGGCATTGACTCCTGAACCGCTACAACAGCCTGAAAGCCTCAGATGGTTCATGGAGCTTCATTTGGCCATCACTAGTCCCAAGGATCACGGTGGATAGACGAGCAAGTACACCAGAGCACGACATGAAGATGACAGGACGATCTGACGCCGACTGTCAGGTCCTGGCTCCTTTATCCTCCCCAGGCGCAGCTGATGCAGATTAGGTGCAGGTGTGAACGGGAGGAGCCCAAATCTCCACCCAGCTCCAGGCTCAGATACAGAAAGAAGGGGGGAAAATAGAACAAAACACACAAAAAAACCCAAATCCTGACAACTCTAAAACCTTTATCTCAACCAATGGCCACAATATGACCCCAAACACTGTTCTTACTTTCTATTCACGCACTTAAACACTTCCACTGTAAAGCCCAGAGCAAACTTATCACTCGAGACTTGCCTTGACACTGATGATAATGTGTGCAGTACATTTGGCTAATCTTAGCTCGGTCCAGCGCCGAGCATGTCAGGAAGTCCGCTCCGATGTCCGTGATTAGGAAGAGCCCCAGGTAAACCCCCCCTGTCCTCCACCACATGCACCTCCTCCATCGCCCCCACCACCACCAAACCTCCCCTCCTCTCCATCCCATTACTCACCCTTACATCAGCCGGGCCACAGACAGGCGCGATGTGACAGGTGAGAGTGAACCGGAGGCCCCTGGCAGCGGTATTAAAAATAATGACTGCGTGTTCCGGGTGATTGATGAGCAAGGCCTGACAGCGAGTCGTCCAGAGCTACGTATATCTGAGCTCCCCTCCTCTTCTCGCGCTCATAACTGACAAAGAGATGGGGCCAATGACTCATTCTTGTGTCATAATGTACCTGCACCTGCAAAAGACGAGATGTCAGCAGTGCTCGCGGAGTTCGTCTGTGATCAGCGTATTGGCGAGGACGTGGATAAAGTTTGCATTTTTTTTCTCAGGTGTAATAAAAACATGTTAAGGGTGAGAATGGACGGATAGCAGCGCGACATCAAATCATTTCAATCCATTTATTCCATTACAGCTGTGTTTATTGCTCCATCGACTCCGGCTCCAATTCGCTTTCTATTGAAAAACCGTCGCCCGTCTCTGTAACTGCTGCTGTCAGACTCGTCATTTTGGTCTTAAATGTTCGTATTAACCCGCTCTACATGACCTCGTGGGTTTATTTCAGTATTGTGTCCGTAAATCAAGATATGAACATTAATAACGCCAAATCAGGTGCCTTCTTTCCCCAAGGTCATTCTCAGCTCCAAATTCGTCCCTAGAGCTGCTAAACTCGCTGAGCTATGGGTGTTTTGTTTCATTCGCACATGTTTGAGTAACACTTTATTATTAGTCTGTACATCTCCAAAGCTCAAAATGCTCTGTTCCACCTTGTGATGTCATGAAGTGGTAGTTTTCAAGTTAATTCCTACTTTTTTTTTTACCTTTAGTTCAGTAGAAATTGACAAGTCCAGGGTCTGAAATGATCCAAATGATTCTAGTGAAGGTGTGGAGTTTAAAAACACAGTGGAGCACTTCCTGTATTACCACATGATGACATCACAAGGTGGAACAGAGTGTTTTTTTTCAGTTTGACAGAAAAATTCAGCCTAAATCTGCAGGGTTTGTGTGTTAAACATGTGAATGAAACAAAAAACACAACTCCAGGTCTGTTAGAACATTAGAACAGATCATAAGTGATGAGAAAAGGGCCCTTTAATTATAATAATGATACTTTTAATTAAATTTTTTTTTTGGACATTCAAAAATACTTGACATTACATTATTCATTCACTCAGCAGCTGGTCTGGGGTCGATGGACGGCTGCCAATCTGCTCTGTTGACTCCTCCAGCCACCCCTGATCATTCATGCACACCACATTCATAGTAGGCAGTGTGGGTGAAGTGTCTTGCCAAAGGGCACAGTGGCAATTTCCACTAGAGTGACTGCTGCCTCACAATTACATCCAGTTCTCAAGTAGTTTTGGCTCCTTAAATTTAATCATTTTCCTGTCCTTGGAAAGTTGCTCTGGGCCAACCAGCAGGAAATCCATGTGAGTACCTCGGTCACGCTGTAGGAGCATGTGTCTCGGTCGGCCTGGGAGCGTTTTGGAGTCATCTGCAGGAGCTGGAGGAAGTGTCTGGGGAGTGGGAAGTGTGAGAGTTCTTGCTCAGGCTGCTCTCCCTGTGGTGCAGCCATGGAAAGGTAAAAGAAAATGGATGGACACTGAAGAATTATCATTATTGACAGATAGAAGTTTATATTTCTTTATTGAACTTCATGGACTCTGACTTGAACTTTAACATCAAATCAAAAACATCTGCAGCTTTTTATCATCTAAAGAAATCAAAAGTAAACTGTCTAAACCAGACTTAGAGAGAATTATCCTGCGTTTGTCTCCAGTAGGTTAGATACTGTAACGTCCTGCTCACTGGTCTCTCCAAACGAGCCTTAAGACAGAACAGAACATCCAGATAGAACACTGCTGCGAGAGTCTAACTAGAATCAGGAAGTACTTCACACATGTGTCCTGTCTCAGGTGAAGTACTTCACACATGTGTCCTGTGTCAGATGAAGTACTTCACACATGTGTCCTGTCTCAGGTGAAGTACTTCACACATGTGTCCTGTGTCAGGTGAAGTACTTCACACATGTGTCCTGTGTCAGGTGAAGTACTTCACACATGTGTCCTGTGTCAGGTGAAGTACTTCACACATGTGTCCTGTGTCAGGTGAAGTACTTCACACATGTGTCCTGTCTCAGGTGAAGTACTTCACACATGTGTCCTGTGTCAGGTGAAGTACTTCACACATGTGTCCTGTGTCAGGTGAAGTACTTCACACATGTGTCCTGTCTCAGGTGAAGTACTTCACACATGTGTCCTGTCTCAGGTGAAGTACTTCACACATGTGTCCTGTGTCAGGTGAAGTACTTCACACATGTGTCAGGTGAAGTACTTCACACATGTGTCCTGTGTCAGGTGAAGTACTTCACACATGTGTCCTGTGTCAGGTGAAGTACTTCACACATGTGTCCTGTGTCAGGTGAAGTACTTCACACATGTGTCAGGTGAAGTACTTCACACATGTGTCCTGTGTCAGGTGAAGTACTTCACACATGTGTCCTGTCTCAGGTGAAGTACTTCACACATGTGCCTGTGTCTCTGGCTCCTGTGGCTCAGAGACTTTAAAGCAGCTCAGTGTGAACAAGTCTCTCCATGAACCAAAGAACATCTCCCACATGTGAGAGCCACAAGAACATCTCACACAGGACTAAACCAGGACTGGACCAGGACTGAACCAGGACTGAGCCAGGACTAAACCAGGACTAAACCGGGACTGAGCCAGGACTGAACCAGAACTAAACCAGGACTGAACCAGGACTGAACCGGGACTAAACCAGGACTGAACCAGGACTGAACCAGGACTGAACCAGGACTGAACCAGGACTGAACCAGGACTAAACATGTTGAATCAGTGTTTCAGTTTTGTTCAGTTAAAACCTGGAACATTCCTCCTGAAGATGTGAGACAGACCTCGACTTTGACAAAGTTTAAATCCAGACTCAAACGGTTCTGTTTAGCTGTCTTTGACTGAAAGAGTTTTATTCTGGTTTTATTCTCCTTTAAAATAGTCAATTTTACAATGATTAATTCAGTTTTATTTGTTTGTATTGTAATTTTAAAGTATTTTATTCCGTAAAGCACTTTGAATTACTTTATGCACGAACTTCCTTGTAGTACAGTGACCGTTTTGTCCTCAAACATCCCCCCGCCTCCCTCTCACCTCACATGACACAACAGGAACGCAGTATTATTCTGTGGACGCCTTGTAATCTCCATTAGTCCCGATACGGTGCCAGTCCCGGAGATGCCAGTCCCGGAGATGCCAGCGTCGTACGGGTCTGACAGTTGTGATAAGAAGTTGGCTGAGCTGAGCAAAACCACAACCTGCTCGAGTCTGACGCATCTGCTACCGTCTCCCTGTCAGAGCCGTAATGTACTCCACCACAGGACGAACGCCGCCTTGTTTTATTCATGCTTCTACCGTGTCCAAAAATGAAAACGCACGCTCCCCACTTCCCCTTTGAGTTTTTGTATTCAGTGCAATCTCGCTAAAAGTTTTGAAATTGAACTCAGCACTTTCACAATGCTTGGCTGGCACTTCTCAGCTTCCCTCTATTATGATTCATATGCACTCAAGCTAAAAACCAGAAAAGTCAAGTTAACATTGTTTCGGAGGATTTGATTCTAAATTTATCCTGGAAAAGGGGATGTTGAAACGCTGCTTCAGGGGCATTGAAATTCACGATTTGGCCTTTGGAGTTTTTGGCCGGATTCCTGTTTATAATGATGAATTGTGCTGCAATGTCCCACTCAGATATTACCCTGGCTTCTGCAGCGCATCATCGGGTTAAGTATAAAACACACGACGAAGCAAACTGGCAACAAATGCACTTTCATAAAGCGAACAGCCGGCTTATTTATAATGATTTGGTTTGACACAGCGATATATCTCACTGCAGGGAAAGTATTACGCTTTGCCAATTGTATACATTGACTTGCGCTGTGGCAGAGTGGTTAGCTCGTCTGCGGTTGGGTTGAACCACAGGAAGTCTCTCCCACGGTTTTAAAGTCCGTCAGCCATCGCGCTGTGTTCAGGATGTAGCCTCGTTCATTCGTTAGCTTGTTCGCTGCTTCTATAACTGCTTTTGTTTTACTTTTCAGGTTATAAGACAAAAAAAAATAAAAATATGGTGGACTATAAACCTCTTCTAGTCAGGGTTGGGTGAAAAATAGGCTTTGAAACTTTGAAAACTTCGAAAACTAATCTGCTACGTGGTAACTACTGACCACAAGACCAATAATTTTATTTCCAATCTCCTTCTGAAACTTTATAAACTGAATCTTACATTTTAACTCAAAAACCATTTTCTTCTTTGGAAAATTATGAACATTGCATGAAATTCCTGTTGAAATATCCACTTTTTCAATTTTAACCCTATATTACCTAATTTAGGATCAGGGCCAAATATGACCCATTGGGCTCGCTACTAAAAATAATATAAAATCTACTTCTAGACAATCTCCAAGTTACGATTTTGTTTGGGTAGTTTTCCATCTTGTCACTACCACTCTGGCTCTTTTTAGTTCAATATTCATCCACTAGGTGTCTCTATGCAGGGGCCAGAAGTGGCACTCTGGGCTTTTTGAATTTTTTTTTATTGAAATTTTACTTTTTTTTGTTTTGTTTTGTTTGTTAATTTTGGGTAGCAGCAATTAACTACCGCCAAATTTGACCCAGTGGGTTCTCCAGGGTTAAATGGCCTTTTTGGACTTAAAACAACCTCGTTATGGATGTTAGTTAGCGCGTAGCTGGTTAGCATGTAGCTGGTTAGCATGTAGCTGGTTAGCCTCCGCGATGTCTTTGAACTTTTTTTTTGGATAGTCCGTTTCAAATCCCAGACCATTTCCTTCTGAAACCTGAGCAGCGTCTCTGTTGAGCTCCATTTACCTGGGACAGTCCCACTTTCGAGCCCCCGTCCCACCAGATTCATCCAGAACCGTCGCTTTGTCCCAGTTTTATGCAGGAACTGTCCCAGGAGTCGCTATTGTTGACCAATTTAAAGTCCCTCAGATCATGACTGACATAAATCCGTAGAGATTGGACAGTGTTTTTTGTCTTTTCACAGTTTTATTCACACCAACCGTCCCAACCCGGGGTGTCCCAGTTTAGAGTTTTGAAAATCTGGCCACCTTAAGTATTGTTTTTCTCCATTTTTATTCATTTTTTTTTTTTTTTTATTCATATTTTTTAGTACATTTAAACATATCACACAACTGTTACACAAATACATTAAAATCACACATTCTTACACAGACACAAGTAAAAACCAATCTGCAACATGAAAAATAACCATAGTAAAATAAACAAAAATGGATAAATACATAATATATTTCCATCTTTTTATTATATTTGATGATCAGCCACGCTCCAGATCAGACTTTATTTATGCACTTAAACTTTCATAATAAACTTCTGTTATAGTAGTTTTTATTGTGATAAGTTGTTAATAATTCTCTAGTTGATATCGTAAAGGTTTACAGATATATAATATTATCTTTGTGATTTTTGCTGTATTTTTACTCTGATTTCTGGTCTGGAGTTTGACCTACTTACTTATGTCAAAGGTGAATAAGGCGTCTCGTTGTGAGGTAAGTTTATTTGTACAGCACAGTTCGTACACGAGGTGATTCAAAGAGCTTCACAGAAAAAGAAAGACACTGAAATCAAAAATCAAAAAAACAGAATTCAAAATTTCAAACCTGTAAACAGGACTTTAACCTGTTTTACTATCAGGACTTTAACCTGAACATGGGACCTTTCTTCATGAGGGACTTTAACCCTCACCAGGGACTCTAACCCTCTAACAATATTACGCCCTTTAATTACCAGTTGGGGACTCTAACCCCGTAACAATATTACGCCCTTTAATTACCAGTTGGGGACTCTAACCCCGTGCTTTTATTATTTTTGAGGGGCCCAAAAATGCCCACTACACCAGTCCACGGTGGGTCACAGGACTCAAACCTGTAAATTGGACTTTAACCTGTTTTACTATCAGGACTTTAACCTGAACATGGCTTCGTGAGGGACTTTAACCCTCATCAGGGACTCTAACCCCGTAACAATCTTATTATTTTTTTTTTATGATCAGACTGGATCGGATTGTATAGGTCCATCCTATATTTTAAAGTGTAAGTTTGATTCTCTAATTTGTGGCTACAACATATTTCTCATTTAAACATGCCAAATGTTGGAGGATTATCTTTATTCCAATTAAATAAAATGCATTGTTAAGAATAAATACATATGATAAACATGATATTACTGTAACATTGGATTCATTTCTATATGATATTGAACTCCAAAAAGGCATCTTATAGTTGATATCTTAAGGCACCTTTTGTTTTTTCTCCATTTATATATATATTACTTTATCTGAAATGTTACACAGTAGGACTTTAAGCGTATCTAGCTTGGATTTATTCATTTACAGTTGTCTTTGCTGCTTATACACGCCTTAAAAACACCTCATTTAGCGTTACCTGCTCCTCTAAAGATTATGACTTGCTCTGGTGGAGACAAACTGTTCAAAAAGGCTAATACTGCACTTTCAAGCAACTACAGAACAATGGCGCCGGCGTGTAGAGCTCTGCATGTCCGAGAGCGTCCAGGTTTTAGACGTAAACCACCGTGAGATCTTGTATGAAAAGTTCCCATGGCAAAGTTCAAGAAACACAGGAGATATTCAGGCAGTCTGTCGCCGTAGTCCCTTATGAATACATTTATACGGTGTTGTTCTCTTCTGACAGGTAGCGATGGCCAACCTACTTTTTCATGGGTTTTGAATTCATCGCCTGTTATGAAACCAAAGCGCTGAGTGAAAGCTACTTGCATCATATTGTGCTGGAGATGTAGGCTGCGAATTACGCTGAAGAATGGAACTTTATAATGTAGCAAATGGTTTTCTCGTGGGCCGTTGAGACCTCAAAGATGATAACCTTGGCCTTGCCCTTTCCTTCCTTCTGTGAAACCAGTGTATTTTCACCATAAACGCTACGCTACGTCCTGTCCCCTCCATCGCTAGCCCTCAGAGCATGTCCGACTTCTGAATTTCTTTTAGCCCTCTCCACTTTCTCGTTTTATCTCTTTGTAGTTTACCCTCAACTTTTACCCTTTTTCTCCTCCTCTGTTAGAGCATAAATTTCCAAGCTGGTAAGAACGGACGGCGCATACAGAGCGTGCGACATGTTGTGTGGAAGCGCCGGCCCGCTGCATGCGTCGCCTTGTAAAATAAAACATTATTGGCAGGCGTGGTAAAATTACATTAGTGTGCAATGATAAATCTCTGCTATAAAACTCCAAACTTGTCAAATAAATGGGGGCGTTTGTTTAATGTGACATGAAATACGCTGCGGCGGAGGTGAACGCTAGTGCAGGGAGCTAGCATAGCATGTAGGTATGAATGGGTAATGATATGCAGGTTATGTGTGTGTATGTTTAGCCTCTTATTCACTAGCATACCTGTCGCTAACGCAGTAAACATGTGCATTATTTATCCGCTGTGCTTTATAACTGCCGCCACCGAGAAGACAACCAGAAAGTGCACGGCTAGCAGTTTAGCATCTCTTTCAACATTATTGTCAAGCCCAGTGGTTTTCAAATTGCCGAACAAAGTTTTTTTTTTTCCCCCACATTGTTGACAGCGAGGAATTTTGGCGATAACATAAAGCGATGTACCTGTTCAAGTATTGTAATCGGGTAATATCGAAGTATTTTTGGCGACATCGATATTTGTTAGCGCTGCCTCATTTTCCGTGTGTCCATGTTTTAGTCTCTCTGTTGTATTTTATGTTGTATTTTCAGTTTTTGTTTGCTGTTGTGTATGTTAAGCACTTTGGGCAGTTGAAGTTGTCTTTTAAATGTGTGAATTGCATTTTATTTTTTACAAATAAGTGATAAGATACATTTGCAGGGCTTGGTATGGATTGTAAAAGCTGAATATTTGTATAAAATATATATTATTCGCCACAGCGACAGGCAAAAAAACATTACATTGGCTCATCCCTGTGAATAATAATAGTAAAATAAAAAACTATAATAAAAAGACATGCATACAATAAGGTCTTAGAATAAAAAATAACTAAATCTGAATATATATAGTCTGGACAAAACAGCTGTGTGTAAATAGAGCATAGTTTAAGTTTACATACACTATATAAAGAGACATATACGCTTTTTATCTCACTGTTTGACATGAAATCAGACAAAACTTTTCTTGTTTTAGGTCAAGTAGGATTAACAAAATTATTTCTATTTGCTAAATGTCAGAATAATGAAACAAAGATTTTTAAAGACATTTTTTATTACATTTTTCAGACGGGAGTTTACCTACAGTAAGATTACTATAGCTTTAAACCCATGTGATGATGTCATGTCTTTGGGAGCTTCTGATTGGTTTATTAACAACAGGTGAGTTAATTAGAGACTCACTCATGGGAAAGTCAAAATTTTGCTGATTAATTGGCTTTGAACTGGAAAAGTTTAGTCTGATTTCATGTGTCTTTTTAAATCGTGTATGTACTTTTGGTGGTAACACTTTATAATAACTATAGCCTATTTAGCCTTAATAAAGCATGAACAAACACTTAATTAATAATGAACAAACACTGAATTAATAATGAAGAAACACTTAATCAATAATGAAGAAACACTTAATGATTCATGCTTAATAACTACTTAATTACAACCTTAATTAACACTGAATTAGCAATTAATTGGCCTGTATTGTGTACAGTTACTCATACTTATTTCACACTTAGTTACTCCTTAAATAAGCATTTACAAATGGTTAAGTATTAACTCAAACACTTATTGATGAAATGTTAATTAAGGCCGTAATTAAATAGTTATTAAGCATGACTCAATGTTAATTAAGTGTTTGTTCATTATTAATTAAGAGTCTGTTCATGCTTTATTAAGGCTAAAGAGGCTATAGTTATTATAAAGTGTTATCCTTTTGGTTTCAAACTTCTGTAAATCGCTGGTCTGAATCCTGATCGACTTATTTAGCGTGAATTGTAGAGTTGCAGCAATCGTTCTTTTCTTTTATGCTAGCTAGCCCGTTCGGTAGCATGTTTGTAATCACGTCAGTTGAGTTATAATTCAAAACCAGATGGCTGAATTTAGATGAGCTGTTTTTGTCGTTCAGAAACTGGCCTGAAAAACCTGATTAGTTTTTTGATGGAGCCTGAAACATGCAAGATGGGGCCAAAGATTCTACCTTCAGCTGAATTTTCTAGTGAAAGCCATATTTGCTATTTATCATTTTGAGATACTAGTCCAAAAATACTAACTCTAGCCACGAGGACAGGAAACGAAATCAAGATGTAATGCTGCATAATGCTCCAAACAAAATGGCTGCTTGTTGTGAAGTTGCAAAGGAAGGTATGGACTTTAAAAACCCGGAGGAGCTTCATGGACCACTACAAAGATGTCATACAAAAGACTAAATATGCAAATTCAAAGTCCATGGATGAAAAAAACTGTATTTGACAGAGAAATGCCATTGATTTGAACATGATTGAAAGTTTTAATAAGTGAATTCATGGACAACCGGTCGAGACGCTAACCACTCTGCCGTAGTTGAGTGACCACAGACTGTGTAAAGAAGTGGACTAAGTGAATGTGACGTCACCCAAAGTGTTCAGCTCCAGTCAAATAAAGCTAATCGAGGCTAGAGCGGTTACAGCGGCGAATTTGGAGCCGATTTCCATATTTGGAATTCTGATTGAGAGAAAAAAATAATTCAAAATAACAAAAAAAACAACCTCAAAATAACTTAAAAATTAAAAAACTAAAGTTAAAAAAACAAACAAAAAAGATAAAACCCAAAAAAAAACACTACAAAACACACACACAAAAAAAAAAAAAAATAGAGTCAAAATAACAAAAAAATAAATAAGTAAAATAAACTCAAAATAAGAAGGAAAAAAAAAAGAAAGAAAAACTCAAAATAACAAAAAATAAATAAATTAAAAAAAAACTAAAAAAAGTGAACACCAGGATCATGTAGAGGGTTAATAAAAACATTTAAGACCAAAATGACGAGTCTGACAGCAGCAGTTACAGAGAGGGGCCACAGTTTATCAATAGAAAAAAATAATTCAAAATAACAAAAAAAAAACAAAACTCAAAATAATTTAAAAATAAAAACCAAAACTCAAAATAACAAAAAAAAAAAAAATAGAGTCAAAATAACAAAAAAATAAATAAGTAAAATAAACTCAAGATAACAAGAAAAAAAAAGGAAAAAAACAAAACAAAACTCAAAATAAGTAAAAATAAAAATAAAAATCATGTAACACCAGGATCATGTAAAGGGTTAATACGAACATTTAAGACCAAAATGATGAGTCTGACAGCAGCAGTTACAGAGAGAGGGGACACAGTTTATCAATACAAAGTGAATTGGACCCAGAGTCGATAGAGCTGGAAACACACCCATGCTCACTTCCTGTATCGAATGCGGTGGCTAGCAGGTTAGCTATGTCCATTTATATATACAGTCTATGCGTTTCACTATGACAGGAGCTTACAGTAGTGTCCACAGCTCCCCCGGCAGTTTGGAGGCTAAATTGCAGGTGGTCCTGATTGACACACATGGACCTCGGCTGCTCTGATCAGTGATGACATGTTTGCATTGGTGAAAAAGCTGTTTAATGGGCAGAAAAAACATCTTCCACTGGTGTGAGGAGGAAGACATGAGCTTTAGGGAGAAAAAATATGACATTTAAATTTTAGGACCACATCAGTCTGACATGTAAACACATTTTCAGCTCATTAGAAGTCAGGGAGGCTATATTTAAAATGCAGTCTTTTTACTTTATGATTTCAAACGACCTACAGCGAGTGAGCGGTCGACTAGTGCAAAGGCAACTTTCCATCACCTTTTTGTCTCCATGGAAACGCCATTACTTTGTTAGGAATGTTCCACAGTATAGCGTTCTAATTCTTTTCTGGTTATTCAATTACAGGTGTTTTTGTTGCTATAAATACTTGAGTGAAGTTGCCTTTCCACAGATCTGACTTGTAAGTTGACCTGGTGGCATCAATTGCTTTTCTTCACGGCGATAGATGAGTTTAAAGCCATATCATGCAACATTCCAGGTGCTTACTCATAGTGGTAACGGCGATATTGTTCAAAAAGTATTAAAAAGTATCAGGTCAAAACTATTACGAGTACAATTGGTGCGATAGTAGCTCAGTTGGTTGAGTGTTTGACCACTAATCAGAGGTTTGGCGGTTCGAATCTTTTAGAGTTCTGTTGCTGTTGTTGTGTCCTTGGGCAAGACACTTACCCAATTCGCCCCAGTGTCTTTTCATGGGTGAGTGGTTCTGAGATGAAGCATTTTGAGAGCCTTGAAGGTGGAAAAGCTCTGTATAAAAACTGCCCACTTACAATTTGTTCAAAAAGTTCAACTCTAACCATGGAGAACCCATGGGGTCAAATTTGGCCACAGTTAACTGCTGCTACCCAAAATGAACAAACAAAAAAATGTGTCAAATTTCATTTCAAATAATTTAAAAAGCCTAGAATGCTTTTTAGTAATAGCTTGCAGAATGTCTAGAAGCATGTTTTATATTCTTTTTGGATAAATGAGCAAGCCCAATGGGTCAAATTTGGCCTTGATCCTAAATTAGGGAATAAAGGTGAATATTTCAGTGAACTTATAGCAATAATGTTATGCAATGTTCATAATTTTCCAAAGAAGAAAAGGGTTCTTGGGTTCTCCGGGGTTAAACAAGTAAATCTAACTCCATCTCGGGGCATCTGGTATAAAATCTTTAAGTTCTCAGGAGGAGCATGTGCTGAGGACAGAATGAGGAAAATAATAGTGACCCTGGAGGCTGTTTAAAGGTTCTCAGAGTGTCACAAAACGCCCTCCGTAAGTCACAAAAGCTCATGTTTGTGAAGCCAGGCTGCGGCACTGAAATTCAAGAATGAGCAGCTCCACTTGGGCCTTGAGTCGCAGATCCCACTCAAACGACCTCACACTCACGGCCCGATTCTACCGAGACATGTCCTTACAACTCTGAAGATATTTTGTTCCCTTTTTTCCTATTTTGCACTTACTTGTATTATGACGGTCATAATTTGGACAACTTATTTTTTCCCAGAACCAAATGTACCACGATGTTATGACAGTGTTATTTCATCTAACGCTTCATCCCAGTGTCCAAGGTTTGTAGTAATTAGAAGCACAAGCATTTTATGTTTTACAAAATCTGCCCAGCTTACTTTGATTAGTTCCTAACATTGCCAATGGTCTCAAAAGGGAAATTTTTCTTTTCTTTTTAAAAATATCTCATCTGAAATGTGCTAAAATGTGTCTGCTAAGTCTTTGTTGAGGTTTAAAGTCGCATTATGTAGCTTTCCTGGAGGGTCGGCCATGGATATACTGTAAGTTATTGCGTTACCTGCCGTTAAATTTGTCTGTCGCTATGGAGAAAAGCGGGTGACGCCAACAGGCAAGTTACAAGTCAGATCAGTGGAGATGCGACCCCGCTCACAGTAAAAGACAAAATCAGTTCTGTCAGTTGAAGTTATCCAAGCCGCTTCTTCAGTTCTGGACAGATCGCTGCTGGACACTGTCTTATATCTGTCTGAATGGAGGAGCTAGCTACACTGAAGCTAACACACCTGCTAGCTTACAGTTTGTTTGTTTGCTAGTTGTACAAACAGGTGTATAAGCTCCTCCTTGTGTCCACCACATAGACTGTTTATGTAAATGGACATAACTTCCAAACAAGAAGTGATCATGTGCGCACTTCCGGCTCCATTGACTCTGGTTTCAATTCACTTTCTATTGAAAAACTGTGTCCTTCTCTCTGTAACTGCTGCTGTCAGACTCGTCATTTTGGTCTTAAATGTTCGTTTTAACCCTCTACATGATCCGTTTATGTTTATTTCGCTATTTTGTCCTCAAGATGTGAACATTAATAAGAGACTTCCTTCTTTCCCGAGGTCACTCCCGCTAGCGTTAGCAACAGGTTTGATTGACAGTGTTGCTAAGCGCTCGCTCCCTGCTAAACCAGCAGTGCGGACGGGAAGGGGCGTTACCTTCAACAGCCTCGCTCTGGATTGGCTCTTCGGTTGCTATGATACTCGTGGTCGGAATTCCAAAGCTCCAAATTAACCGCTATAACCCGACTAGCCTCGATGAGCTTCATTTTGACTGTATTTTCACTCAAATTTTCACTTTTTCTTTTGTTATGGGTCAAACCTGGACGACTGAGGGATTACGCATGTTTTTCGAGGTATATATTTAACTTGCAAATGGAGTAAATGCAACACGTGTGCATCTAAAGCCATAGTTTGGAACATCCTCCATAGAGACATCATGTTGAATTTATGACTACGACTTTCTATTATCTCGTAGACCATATATTACGTCCTTACAGCTCCGCTCGGCCGTGTCTGTTCATCGCTGTCACCTGTGTTGACATGTGACACCCTGTAACAGCCTCCACGTGCAGTCAGTCCCGGTCGATTCCATCCATCACCGCTCCACGGCCATCGGACATGTTAAATGAGAATTGATGGGTCTTTGTCCAGAATAAGTCCCTTTTCCTGCTTTGAGACGCCATTACCTCCATCCTCTGACAGCTCAGTTTAAATCCCGACCAGGAATATAATCAGGGCTCACAATCTAAAGTGACTTCGGTAACACTTTGAACAATACCAGAGGCCTAAGATTATTTTTAAACGTGCAAAAATAGTTACTCAAATACTTAAAAACATGAACGAACAGCACTGGAATTAGTACAAAAGTATAAATTAAAGGTGATAGTTGTCTGTGATTAAACTGCAGTGTTCCAGGTTGGCATTTCACTTATATATCTCCAAGGAGACAAGCAAGTGACACCGCTAGATCTGTGGAGAGGCTACCCTGCTCAAACTGAGATTTTCTTGCAATTTAAAGGTCCGATATTAGACAAAATTTACTTTTTTTAGCTTTTAGACGTGTTATCTCATCAAAAACAGACCTGGAGTTGTCTTTTGTTTCATTCTTATTATTAATCTGTAACATCTCCAAAGCTCAAATTGCTCTGTTCCACCTTGTGATGTCATGAAGTGGTAGAGGTATGCTCGACCTACGTCTCCACGGCAACAACCTCCATGTACTTTACCCGGTTAAGGTTAAAGTTAAAGCGTACCTCATTTTTATCGTCTAAAAAACACAAAATCAGAAGTAGTTTGATTTAAAACAGTTTGTAGTGGTCCAGAGTTATTCCTCGTTTACCTTATGCAATCAGAGCGTAGAGTTGTAATGATTCACCATGATGAGTTTATAAGTGCTTTTCACTACTCACAGGAGCCCAGACTTTTGCCAGCAACAACTAGCATGCTAACACGCACTTCCTCATTATCAGAAATAAACCAATGATTATAATTAGACGCAGACAGCCCAAAAAAATTGACTCTTTTAGCGTTAAGTTGTGTTATAATGTTGTTACCTCATCAAAAACAGACCTGGAGTTGTATTTTGTTTCATTCACATGTTTGAGTCACACTTTATTATTCGTCTGTATCATCTCCAAACCTCAAAACGCTCTGTCTCTTCATGTCTCTCTTCATGTCATGAAGTGGTAGTTTTCAAGTTAACATCTACCTTTTTTTACCTTTAGTTCAGTCGAGATTGGCAATTCCAGAGCGGAAATGATCCAAATTATTCTAGAAATGAAGGTGTGTGGAGTTTAAAAACACAGCGGAGCACTTCCTGTATCACCACATGATGACATCACAAGGTGGAACAGAGTGTTTTCAGTATAGGTTTGTGTGTTAAACATGAGTGAATGAAACAAAACTCAACTCCAGGTCTGTTTATGATGAGGAAACATTAGAACAGATCAGAAAACGGCGTAATATCGGCACTTTTAAGCAGTAAACGCCTTTAATTTAATCAAAGCAGAAACATTTTGCAATCTGGAGTCTGTTTTTGATATTTTCCAAGTGAAAGCAGCTCATCATAAGCTCCCGTTTGATAATTTGATTTACTTCACCCAATTTGTTACATATCAAAACGTGGTGAAACAGAAGCAAAGCACGAACTTTCCCTCAGTTTGGGCTTCAGTCTGGAGCTGGGATAAAGAGACGTCGTCCTGTCACTCTCAAATCTAATGGGAGTTTTGACCCGAGCCTGCTCCTGTCTGTCAGAGCTGATCAGGGCTGACACGGGGACGAGTCAGGAGCTGCCACTGTCCCTCTGAAGGTGATGCTCTAACGCAACATGGAGGCAGTCGACAGAGTGACGGCGTTTGTTTGACGCCGACGACGCTGATTTTAAAAGACAAAATGGCTGCCTGGTAGAGTCCAATTTGTGCAGCTTAACAAAGAGGAACTCAGTTGGATAGATATGTTCTATTTTTACACTTATCCTCCGTATATATAGTTAAAGCTGCAGAGTGTAACTTTTCGGCTGGAGAATTAGCCGCTGCTGTCCATCATTTCTTTGCCTGAAATTTTCCGCAGTGTGACAATCTTATTCATATTATTCTAATAGTAATAAACACATCTTTGTACAGTATAGAATGTTCTGAATCATACTTTTAACTTTTTATCTTATGGAATGTGACTGAGCCAGAAATACTTGGCCAAGCTGTAATGCAGGCCTGTCCAAACTACGGCCCCAGGGCCAAATACGGCCCTCGGACCAATTTTTGTGGTCCTCCTAAACTGACCCAATTGATGAGGAAGGTTTTTTACTACAAACTGAAGAGATTCTACCTCTATAAACTGAAAAACATCACATTGCATTGTGACACAGACCTAAAAATAGTGTTATTAACGGTACAATGTCTCTATCAAACCTGTGTTAAATGCACCTTTTGACTCGCTGTATCGACACTGGTTTGTGGCCCTCTGCTTCAAATATGTTTAGGTGTTGGTGAAAAAAGTTTGGACACCCCTGCTGTCGTCGCTCTATAAGGACAAGCAGAAAAAACCCACAAAAAGGCGTTTATGTTGAAGGCGACTTAATAAATCTCTCAGTTTCCCTCCTGTTTTACACGTTGCTAAACCCAGAGCCAAAACCACGTGGACACGGCTCCTCGCGGCTAAAACGGCTCATTTAGCATCGCTCTGTGTCATTCCCAACTGGCCAGCTCCATTTTCTGCGATATAATGAAGAGCTTTTCAAATGCAGTAACGTTTCTGGCTTCACCGCCTCCATGGAGATGTCACTGCTTTGTCTGGAATGTTGCACAATACGGCATTAAATAAGGAGACGAGCGATGAAGTGATGTCGCTAGGCTAAGGTTAGATTATTGGAGAAATGCGGCATAGGCAGAAATAATGTTTTTCAAGGTATTTCTGTTTAAATTTTAAAAGACAGAGTAATACCAATGTGTGAGGTAAGATAGAGGCAGACGCTCCATCAAAAAAGTTCCAAAGTACAGCTTTAATGGAAGGAAATGATAGGTCTTGAAAGGTCTTATAGTCATTAGTTACTTTAAACTTTTTTCTATTGATTTATTTATTTATTTAATTCATTCATTTATGTATGTATGTATGCATGTATTTATTTATATTTATTTATTTATTTATTCTTTTTTTTCATTTCTTTATATTTATTTATTCATTTTTGTAATTTATTCATTCATTTATTTATATTTATTTATTCATTTATTATTGATTTATTTATTCATTAATTTATTTATACTTATTTATTGATGTATTTTTTATTTATTCATGTATTTATTTAAATATTTGTTTATTATTTATTCATTTATTTATATATTTATTTTCAATTTTTATTTTTTTCTTCCAGAAAGTCTATGAGAAAAGTGAATGGGAACTTTAGTTTCAGACACGCTGGGTGGGCGTTCACTGTTGTAAATGCCACCATCTTTCTTTTGCTTAGTGTGGGTTTTTTTCTTTTTTTCTTGGTTTATACGTCTGTCCATTCTTCAGTAGCTTCATCGACTGACCCAAAATTCAGTGGTTCAGTCATGACTTTGGCAAACTCCCACTGTGTTTTTGGGCCTAACTGCACGTAGCCTCTAATAACCCGTGTTGAGTGTGTGTTTGAAGAGCTTTTTCTGGATGGAAACAACGGAGACAAAGACCAGACTCTGTTCAATACTGTACATCCAGTTTGCAGTTTAAATACAAACGAGGCTGCCGCAGGGAGAGATAATGGACGTTTTAGTCAGTTAGAGCCATCCCACCTCATTCTGAGTCATTTTGAATTCATAAAATGTTCTATTCAAAACATGTCCCCACGAGAGAGAGAGAAAACGTTCAGGTATCAGGTGAATGTGGCGTCGTTCTGCTGCATCTGTCTGTCTTCTGTGTGTTCACTTACACATATTTACATAGCTAAAAATACCTTTAAAACGCCTCTCAGCACATCTTTAACTTGGCCCCTGTGGCATCAACAGCTTGTTTCCATGGAGACACACGACACTTAAAGTGAAACGATGGCCAGGTAGTGAACCCTCCACCGGAAAGGTTACACTGTGCTCCTTTAAAGACAGAGCTGTTGTCCCTCGCTCTGAAGTGCTGTGTGTTTGTGGGTTTTCTCCCCGACAAAAACCACAATGTTGATGAAACGTTCTGCACCGACAAAGGCACCGACGAAGGTTTGAACTTTGTGTTTAAACAAGAGAGAAATGTGAGAAAATGTTAATGCCTGTGTGAGAAAAGTGTATAAAGTGTGTGGTGAGGGGTTTTACAGACAAGAAACATATTTATTTATTTATTATTATTATTAATAATAATAATAATAATAATATAATAATTATTATTATTATTATTATTATATTATTATTATTATTATTATTATTAGAGGAGGAGGAGGAAAAGGAGGAGAGAGCAGGGGAAGGAAGGAGGAAGAAGAGAGGGAAGAGGAAGGCGAGGAGAGGAAGAAGAGAGGGAAAAAGAGGAGGAGGAAGAGAGGGAAGAGGATGGGGAGGGTAAAGAAAAGAGGAGGAAAAGGAGAAGGAAGAAAAGGATGGAAAGGCGGGGAAGGAAGGAGGGAAAAGAGGGGGAAGAAGAGGGGCGGGAGGAGGAAAAGGAGGAAGAGGACGTAAGAAGAGAGGGAAAAGTAGGGGGAAGAGGAGGAGCGGGAAAAGAGAAGGAGGAAGGGGGTGAGAAAGAAGAGGAATGAGGAGGAAGGGAAGAAGACGAGAAGGAAGGGGAGGAGAAATGAGAAATCCATCTTAAAACTATTCAAGACTTTTTACTTTTGTTCTTCTTTTTGAGGCTGGAGGAAACAGACGAGGAGACGTTCTTTTGTTTGCTCCAACAAACCAGTTTATCATTTTTCAAACCAGTAAAGAGTAAAGAATGAAGTACGACTCTGTGTACATGTATATATATGTGTGTATTTTATCACATACATCCCACAGACGGTGATGGACGTCTGAGAAGCTCTGAAGCCTCGTCTTTATTAAACCTTCACCTGATCCGTGTTCAGATCATTTCTATTCATGAGCCGGGACGTCCCACTCTCTCATTTACCTATTTACCTCCGTCATATCCACACACGCTCACACCAGCTGCTCGCGTTACACCAAACACCCGCCAGCGCTAACTACCTACGACGCCGTTTGCCACTCACACTTGACAGACGTCTCCAACATTGCAGCATAATCCAGAACTTTAGAACTCGAAACTTTAAAACCGGAGTTACACGGAGCTCTGCAGTGACAGTGAAATACATTTTACATGATTTTTTCCCGTTGATTTCAGATTGTAAGAGCTCAAAAGCGTCACTGAGGCTAACTAGCTACATGCTAACCAGCGACATGCTAACTATTATGCATAAAGTGGTTGTTTTAAGTCCAAAAGGCAGTTCAAATGGCAAGAATCTGTTGATAACTTGGCGGTTTATGAAGAAAATAAAAAGTCTTGTGGTCGTTAGTCGCTGTGTAGCTTTCGAACTTTTAATATCGTTTTATTTCGGAGAGAAAAATGACTGGGAAAGTTCGTTCTGCTACAAAAACATTAAACTCATAAGCCGCCATGTTTGTTTTAGTCATTCTGTCCAATAGGAAACAAGTTTATTCACTGCACTTCTGATGACTTGTCTCGAGAGTTTATTTGAGGAGTTTGGCGCCAAGTGGAAGTGATCGTGACTGGCCTAATGTTTCTAAAATATACATAACATAGAAAAGTGCTTCGTTACTGTGAGCGGCTCGCATCTCCACAAACCTGACTCTTACTCGGCCTGGATGAGGGAGAATGTTGTTCCTTTGGCTGTAATAAATGTTTTTCAATGTGCCACCAATGTGTAGCTCCTGTTGGTAATGACAGCGCCCCCTTGTGTGTTTCTTTTTGTCTTTTTGCTTTTTTTAACATATATATATATGTGCATTTATATGTATCTATATGTGTGGATGCATGTACTTGTATGTATATGTGTGTATGTGTATATATGTGTACACTGTGTATGTGTATATATGTATCTATATATATTTATTTATTTTAACTTTTTTTTCTCTTTTTTTTATTACTATTATTATATGTATGCATGTATTTTTTATTTTTATTTATTATTTATGATGTATTTATTTTATTTTTTGGGGGAAAACCATGAAACAGTTAGTTTTTTGGTTTTTTTTAATAAATAATAGTATTTTTCGGAATATATATAATAATAAATAAATAAAATAATTAATAATAATAATAATAATAATAATAATAATAATAATAATAATAATAATAAATACAATTTTTTAAAAAAATTAAATTGCATCTGAGTATAAGTTGCACCTCCTAAAAAAAAAAAAGTGTGATTTATAGTCTGGAAAATACAGTATCCATGTATAGAACGTTCTGAAGCGACGTGCCACCTCCAGAAAGTTCCGCTGTGGTGCTTTAATCTGGAGTCGGCCTTAAACTTGAACTAAATGAAGCCATAGCTCACTGCACTTTTGCCCTTGGCCTTGGTGAAGCTCGGTGCGAGTGTCGGGACCGGGCTCGGATGTGGGCGGAGTTTGAGGTAGGAGGCAGAGTAATACCGTTTCCATAGAGATAAGCAGGTGGTAGATAAGGATGGTGCAGTATTTCAGCGTCCGTTTCATACCTTCTCCAACTCTAATGTTCAGAAATATAGAGACAACATATAAAAACGCCTCTTTCCTGTGAGCGGACTTCCACAAACGTGACTCTTTCTCAGCCTCAAAAACACACAATAAAAGTGATATTTTCCTCGTCAAAACATTGAAACATGAGCCGACGCAGATGCAAAACCGCTCGTCTTTGTGTGGCGTGGCTCATTTTGTGTAGTCGGTTGTTGTTTTCCTGATGTTTCGTGGTTTTGGTCGTGATTTAAGTCTTCAGCAAGAGAACACTGGTCCTTTAAAGGGTTTGGAGTGAGTTTAACAAAGGTGTGACTCCACGATTTGAGTCAGAGCTGAATTTGGACAAACTACAGGAACATATACAGGGACAAAGAGGAAGGAGAGAAGGAGGAGGAGGAGGAAGAGAAGGAGGAGGAGGGGGAGGAGAAAGAGGAGGAAGAAGAGAGGGAGGAGGAGGAAAAAGGAGCGAGAGCAGGGGAAGGAAGGAGGAAGAAGAGGAGGAGGAGGAAGAGGAGCAGGAAGAAGAAGAAAGGGAAGAGGAGGGAGGAGGAAGAAAAGGAGGGAGAGGAGGGGAAGGAAGGAAGAAAGAAAAAGAAGGGGAAGAGGGGAAGGAAGGAGGAAAAAGAGGGAGGAGGAGGAAAAACGTGGGGAAAGAAGGAGGGAAAAGAGGGGGAGGAAAAGGAGGAAGAGGACGTAAGAAGAGAGGGAAAAGGAGGGGGGATAGGAGGGGGAGGAGGAGCGGGAAAAGAGAAGGAGGAAGGGGGTGAGAAAGAAGAGGGAATGGGGAGGAGGAGGAGGAAGAAAAGGAGGGGGAGGAAGGAGGAAAAAGAGGGAAGAGGAGGTAGAGGAGGAGGAAGAGAAGGAGGAAGGAGGAGGAGGAGAGAAGAGGAAGGGGAGGAGGGGAGAGGGAAGAGGAAGAGGAGAAGGGAGGATGGATGGATGGATGACATCTAATACGCTGCAATGTGCTTCACTGTCTCTGTGGATTGGCTCCTCTCTTGTTCTTTATATAAGTCTCTGTCCATGTTTCTGTAGAAGTTTGGGATCAGCCGACCAGATGATGTTGGTTCGAGACTCGAGGGGGCGGGGCTTTGGGCGGGGCTGAGGCTGGTCCCAGACTCTGAACAGTTTTCCTCTGGGTTTAGAACAGCCCAAAGTTGGAATAATTAAAATGTTTGTTGAAAACTCATTAGTTTGCAGTGTCTTTGAGCTCGAGCCGAGCAGGAGTCTGGTGTTATAGTGTTTTATTGTGTTTTTGCAGGTTTTGTTTTATCTGTTTGTCTTTGTGCAGCTGCGGTTGTTTTAAATGTGCTTTATAAATAAATTTGACTTCACTACTATTTAAACATGTTTATTTTATGCTAATTTTGAGCCCAAACAAAACGTTGAACTGCTGAGAAACCAGAGCCGTGAGATCAGAGACACTTCAGCGTAAACTGTGTCTCGTGTTTACGGCGATACTGGATTTTACGAGTCTCTTGGTTTTTATTTACCAAAACACGATGCTTTTGTGACTCAAACTCTTGTGTTTTTGTGTTTTCCAGGTTTTCACCAGATACGGCAAATGTTACATGTTCAACGCGGCGGAGGAGGGGCGCTCCCTGCGCACCACGATGAAGGGTGGCACGGGGAACGGCCTGGAGATCATGTTAGACATCCAGCAGGACGAGTACCTCCCCGTGTGGGGCGACACAGGTACTACATGTACACACATACACACATATACACATATACACGAGTACCTCCCTGTGTGGTGAGGTACTACACACACACATATACATGAGTACCTCCCCGTGTGGGGCGACACAGGTACTACACACACATACACATACACACGAGTACCTCCCTGTGTGTTGAGGTACTACACACACACACTTTCATATTCCGCCTCTCTCTCCGTCCTCAGGACAAGTGCAGGTCACGTATTGACCTGAATCACTCCAATCTTGTGTCATTACGGCTCCTCTTGTCGCTCCGGCCCCTGTGGCTCTCGACTCTCTTAAGGCCACTGTCTCAGCCCATTGTTCGGATCATGAAAGTGCCGTCGCTCGGTGGCCATAATTGTATTATTTTCTCCCAGATTTACCCGACTGTTTCTTTTATGTGAGGCTTCGGGAGCAGCGGCAGAATGAAAATCAATCGGATTTGACCAATTATTTATGTAATTCACACATTTGACATAAGTGCCGGCCTTGGCGTTATTTTACAAAGTGTTTTATCTTCTTTTCATCTGTTCATCCTGGAGCGTTTTGTTTCCATTTATGTTACATATTTGATCAGCACATCCTCTGCTCACAGTAATGAAAAGAACAATGGCTTTTTTTAAAGCTCCTGTGTTACACAAAAGTGACTCTTCTGAGCTGTATCCCGATACTCGAGTTCTTTCATGACTTTATGACTTTCTCTTTGTTTTTTGGGCTGATTGGACTTGATGAGTAAAAATTATCTGTTACATTATGAGAAAAGTGACGTCCACATACGACGACATTTGTTCTGTGTTTGAATCATTTCGATAGAACATTTGAATCATGATTTGCAAAAAACTATTAAGAGCCTGAAACATTTGTCCTGAGTAAAAACACTTGTGGCTCTTGGAACAAAGTGTCTCATGTGAAGAGCTGCTGAGAGGCGCAGGAGACGTGAGCTTTTACAAAAAAAACCAAAAAACATTGAACATTTTTGCGTTGTTGCTGTTCTTCTTCTTCTAAAAAATTGCCTTGTGGCCTAGACGACCCAAAATGTGTTGTCCACATATGAGGACGGCAGGTCTCAGGAGGTTAAACCACATCAAAAACAGACCTGGAGTTGTGTTTTGTTTCATTCACATGTTTGAGTCACACTTTATTATTCGTCTGTAACATCTCCAAAGCTCAAAACGCTCTGTTCCACCTTGTGATGTCATGAAGTGGTAGTTTTGAACTTCACAGCTTCCTTTCACCTCCAGTAGAGATTGGCATTTCCAGGAGCTGAAATCATCGTGTTTGGAGTTTAAAAACACAGTGGAGCACTTCCTGTATTACCACATGATGACATCACAACGTGGAACAGAGTGTTTTCAGTTTGAGAAAAGAACTCAGCCTAAATCTGCAGAGTTTGTGAGTTAAACATGTGAGAATGAAACAAAAAAACACGACTCCAGGTCTGTTTGTGACGAGGAAACGACATCAGAACAGATCAGAAAATAGTGTGATATAAAGACTAAATAAAGTGTCTTGCCTAAGGACACAACAGCAGTACGTTCACTGGTCGGAGTTTGAGCCACTAACCTTCAGACTGATGAACTTGTCACGGCGGCCATTTTGTGCTTTAACCCCGCCCCCACAGACAGAGGAGGCGGAGAACTCTGCACCTTCTTCTCAGTTTGTGGGGAAGGGAAGAGGAGGGAGAAGAGGAAGAAGAGAGGGAAGAGGAGGGAGAGGAGGAAGAAGAGAGGGAAGAGGAGGGAGAGGAGGAAGAAGAGAGGGAAGAGGAAGGAGAAGAGGAAGAAGAGAAGGAGGAGGAGGGGGAGGAGGAGGAAGAAGAGAGGGAAGAGGAGGAGGAAAACAGGAGAGCAGGGGAAGGAAGGAGGAGGAAGAGGAGGAAGAAGAGAGGGAAGAGGAGGAAGAGGAGGAAGAAGAGAGAGAAGAGGAAGAAGAGAAGGAGGAGGGGGAGGAGGAGAAAGAAGAGGGGGAAGAGGAGGAAAACAGGAGAGCAGGGGAAGGAAGGAGGAAGAAGAGAGGGAAGAGGAGGGAGAGGAGGAAGAAGAGGAGGAGGAGGAGAGGAGGAAAAGGAGGGAGAGCACAGGAAGGAAGGAGGAAGGAGAGGGAAGAGAAGGGAAAGGAGGAAGAAGAGAGGGAAGAGGAAGGAGAGGAGGAAGAAGAGAGGGAAGCGGAGGAAGAGGAAAAGGAGGGAGAGCAGGGGAAGGAAGGCGGAAGAAGAGAGGGAAGAGGAAGGAGAGGAGGAAGAAGAGAGGGAAGAGGAAGGAGAGGAGGAAGAAGAGAAGGAGGAGGGGGGGGAAAGAAGAGAGGGAAGAGGAGGAGGAAAAGGAGGGAGAGCAGGGGAAGGAAGGAGGAAGAAGAGAGGGAAGAGGAAGGGGAGGAGAGGAAGAAGAGAGGGAAGAAGAGGAGGAGGAAGAGGGAAGAGGAAGGGGAGGGTGAGGAAAAGAGGAGGAAGGGGAGAAGGAAGAAAAAGAGGGAGAGGAGGGGAAGGAAGGAAGGAAAAAACAGCGAGGGAAGAGGGGGAGGAGGGAGGAGGCGGCCATTTTGTGCTTTAACCCCCCCATAGACAGAAGAGGCGTAGAACTCTGCACCTTCTTCTCAGTCTGTGGTTTCATCGTCCTGAGCCTCTGTTCAGGACGTCGTCTCGTTTCTCGCTCTGAAAAGTGAAGATAACATTTTTTTTGCTTTTTCATCACAGCCGAAGCTCTCGCTCGTTTATTTATGCTCTTCTCTCGAGCCGCAGCCCGAGCGCCGCCGCGAGTCTCCATCCTCTCTGTGACATTCTAATAAGAACAAATTTAAAAATCCATGTGAATTGGAGGTTGTTAAAATTTAATCAAGTCTTTAAATGTTTTATTTGGCCCACTTTGTGCCACAGTGAGCTCATGGCCGCCGGACTTTTTCGATTCTCATTATTTAATTTGGTCCTAATTAACGGCGTAATGGTTGAGTGTCCTCCTGAAGGAAGGGCTCTGGGGACAGCACCACTCATTAAATAGTAACTATGGAGCAAATCAACGCAGGGAGACGTCAGCGTTTGAGCCCAGTGACAGCTCGGAAGTGTCTTTGTACATTTAATATCAGTATGAAGTTAGATTATATGACGAAATATGACTTTAAAACCCCACCGTTTTTGATTATTATTATTTTATTGGACTGTAAAATGTAGAAACTCACACGTCCTTAGCACAGACTGTATAAAGAAGTGGACTATGTGAGGGTGACGTCAGCCAGAGCGTTCAGTTTCAGTCAAATGAAGCAGTTATAGCGGCAATTTTGGAGCTGAGTTCCTTATTTGGAAGTCCAACCACGAGTATCATAGCAACCAAAGAGCCAATCAGGAGAGAGGCTGTTGAACGCTTATTGTAATTGTGAAGGGAGCGATTGCAGATCAGGTGGAGAGTTGGAAGAAGTTTTATCTCATGAGATGAATGAAGATTACAAACGGCAAACTGTGTTCTGCGTCCTGATTGGCTGAGGGACTGTAGACCATTGTGTTCTGCGTCCTGATTGGCTGAGGGACTGTAGACCATTGTCCATCAGTCTCCTCCGTGTCTCCTGTACAGTACAGAATGTGTCAGACAAATTTACATAAATGTTGGATCAGTGTGACTCTGAAGTGCTGTATGTTTGCAAGTTTTCTCCCCGACAAAACCCACAATGTCGATGAAACGTTCTGCACCGACAAAGGCACCGACGAAGGTTTGAACTTTGAGAGTGTTTAAACGAGAGAAATGTGAGAAAATGTTAATGCCTGTGTGAGAAAAGTGTATAAAGTGTGTGGTGAGGGGTTTTACAGACAAGAAACATATAGAAGAATGTAAAAAATGAAGCTGATACTTTGTGGATTTCATCTATTGCGGGATATTTTTAGAACATAACCTCTGCGATAAATGAGGGACCCTGTCTAGAGAAGGCTGGTCCTATAAGGTCTTAAACTCATTTTCCATACTGCCTGTTCAAGGTCAAAAAGATGCTTGCAGTCAGTGAAAAGATGTATTACAAGACCTCGTGTCCACCGAAAGATGAACCTGTATCTTGTAACCGAAGCAGCAGGTTCCAGTGTCGACATCTTAAAATAAGTGTGTGTCACATTCTGACTCACCTCAGTGTAACACACAGTATTCAATATTCAACACGAGGTTTGAAGGTAAAATAATACAAAAAAATCATGCTTTCACTTGTTAACAGCCCCTGCCACCCACACCGCTGGTTTAGCAGGGAGCAGGCGCTTAGCAACGCTGTCAATCAAACCTGTTGCTAATGCTAACGGGGAAAGATTGATTTACAGACACAATAGAAATAAAACCCCAGGATCACGTAGAAGGTTAATACGAACATTTAAGACCAAAATGACGAGTCTGACAGCAGCAGGGACAGAGAGAGGGGACATAGTTTTTCAATAGAAAGTGAACTGGAGCCAGAGTCGATGGAGCTGTAGCGGCGACTAGCAGGTTAGCTATGTCCATTTATATAAACAGTCTATGAGGATAACAGCTTGCCGTACAGATACAAACACTCACAGATTTAAATGCACATCCGAACTCGCGCCTGAGCCGTTTTGTCACATTCCGGAGGATCGGGGGGGCGGCGAGCGTTGCCATGTGAACGGCAGCGTCTCGTCTCCGCGTCGTCATCGTGTCTGAATGGCATTTCAAAGCGGTGTCATTTTTTACTCCCTCTGGATCTGCGCAGACAAACTGTGATGAGTGATGAAACACAAACAGGGCGTTACATCATTTAGCTGCAGCTACTCAGAATGTCGTCTTTTATTACCATCGCGTTTTATTATTTTATTTTTCTCAGCGCTACAAAACAAGCAACCGCATATTTGATTTATCTTTAAATATTTCTTTTTCTAAATTATTTTTTATTTATCAACATTTTCTAACGTGTGTGTTTTAAATTTGTAGATTATTTCCTGTAACAATTTATTTGCTTTTACAATAGTTCCATTAGTCGAGCGTTTGGCCATTGATCCAGAAGGTTGGCAGTTCAAATCCCGCTCTTGGCTCAAACATCAACTTCAGTTAAGTGTTCAGATCTACTGACCCAGAGGTTGGTGGTGCGATTCCAGCTTTTTACAGATGAATGCTGCTGCTGTGTCATTGACCTTCAGATCAATGGAAAAACGCTCGACCAACTGAGAAAAAAAATACTGATACTGAAAAAAAAAGCACATAAATGGATCCTCCTGAACTAGTTTTAGTCCGGTCCTGCGTTTGAGCTTCTTGGAGCCATTTTGAGGATGTTTGAATATTCAAGACATGAATTGTTAATCGCTATGGCAACCGTTCTACCCTACAAGTATAAGACCAACTAGTATTCTTCAAACCGAACTAGTATAAGACCACATGGCAATATTAAAGCTACTGTTATCTGTGTGAAATATAATAGTGTCTCCAGTTTCAGCCTTAATGGATCTATTCAACCTTTAATGGTCCTACTGGCTCGCTCTGTTGTTCTCTTTGTTTCCTCTGTTTGCTTTGGGTTTGAGGATGGAGTTATATATTGGTCGTTTTCCCTCCTACAACATTTTGTCCAGTTGACAGATGTAACTTTGGCTTTCACTATAAATATAATAGTAGCTTTCATTGCTTTCTTTTTTCACTATTGTGGTATTAACATTAGTGTTGAGTATCAAGCCTTATTTTTCTCAGTAGCAAAACTCATGAAATTGAGTTCAGTAGCCCCTGACCTGCAATAGGTGAAATCTGCGAAGTATCAGCTTAATTTTGTACATTATTCTCTCTGTTTCTTGTCTGTAAAACCCCTCACCACACACTTTATACACTTTTCTCACACAGGCATTAACATTTTCTCACATTTCTCTCTTGTTTAAACACAAAGTTCAAACCTTCGTCGGTGCCTTTGTCGGTGCAGAACGTTTCATCGACATTGTGGGTTTTGTCGGGGAGAAAACTTGCAAACATACAGCACTTCAGAGTCACACTGATCCAACATTTATGTAAATTTGTCTGACACATTCTGTACTGTACAGGAGACACGGAGGAGACTGATGGACAATGGTCTACAGTCCCTCAGCCAATCAGGACGCAGAACACAATGGTCTACAGTCCCTCAGCCAATCAGGACGCAGAACACAAGGGTCTACAGTCCCTCAGCCAATCAGGACGCAGAATACAATGGTCTACAGTCCCTCAGCCAATCAGGACACAGAGCACAATGGTCTACAGTCCCTCAGCCAATCAGGACGCAGAACACAATGCACGTTCATACTTTGTAAAAAAAAAACATGTGAAATTGCACCCAAAAAATCTGCGAAACATCGACACCACGAAAGTTAAACCGCGATATAACGAGGGCCGACTGTTCTGGCTGCACTTTTGTTTTCCTTGTCTAGATTTGGGCCTGAGGACGGAGTTATAAATAGGAGACAGACGATGTCCAAGTCCCTCGTTTCTGCTCAAAGACGGATTGCCTCTTTATCATTCTGTCATCTCCAATACTAATTACCAACCTTCCAAATTTAACCCCCAAAATGATGAGTTTTGGGGGGTTAAATGCCACTGTAAAACCTATTTGTCTTCACTTACCTCAGCTTCACCTTTAAGTTCACTCCTGCGCAGCTCGTATAGCACCGCATTGGAGTAAACCCAGTCCTGAAGTGGAGGTTATAGTTGTGTGAGGTGCATTTCCTCCTCCTCTTCATCACTTTGAGCTCATTTTAGGTCGGCTCACGTCTGCAGCCAGAGGAAGGGCAGACGGGGGACTACCAGCTCCACTACAACATATGGCCAGATCACATTCATCATCAGAAACACACATGCCATCGATCACACGCCGTTTCACTCCAGAGCTGCTTACGCCGCGCTCACACTCGGACAAAATTGGTTCTAAAACGAGACTTTAACGACTTGGAACGAAACCTGGACTAGACGAGGAGCAGTGGAGGAAGGAGTGCTCATTTTGTTTACTTACGGTAAAGAAGAAAATACACAAGAAAAAGTATCACACGGAAAATCTACTTAAGCAAAAGCATTAAAGTACCTGTTTAAAAATGTACTTAAAGAGCAAAAAGTACATTTCTTGCAGATTGTGAGTCTTTTAAAGCTGAAAATGTAATGATTTTGACAAACGTTTGAGCTGAAGTTTGTTCAACAGAAACAATTGAATCAATAGTTTTTTCCAGCTGTTTTTATTTGTATATTTTTCTTTTGCTCAAATTATGTTAAAAATAAACCCTCAGCCAGGTTTTTTCAGCAGGTCTCAAACTATAATAAAATATACTTGTACTTTTCAGTCCTGTCCATAAATGTAGTAGAGTAAAAAGTACAGATACTCAAATGTAGTGAAGTAAAAATAAAAAGTACACACTGTAAAGAGATACTTAAGTACAGTATTTTACTATTTTTACTGACTGAAATAATGGGGTCTGTGCAATGAAAGGAATGTGCAATATTTTGTATGGTGCAATAACGTGACCAATGTACCACTTCATGACATCACAAGGTGGAACAGAGCATTTCGAGGTTACTCAAACGTGTGTGAATGAAACGACACACAACTCCAGGTCTGTGTTGGACGAGGTAACAATGTTCTAACACGTCTTAGAGCTCACAAGAGTCAATTTTGTGTAATATAAGACCTTAAAAAAACATTAAAATACATGACGCATTATAATATACAGAGTGATTAAAGTTTGAACGATCAGATTATTCAAATTCGTAACAGCACAAGATCTCACAGCACAGTCGACACACATTTCACTGGCTCTACAAAAACTCTGCACTTACGACAATATTCTCAAGGAGTCGTTAAAAGCCGGTGACAAACTCTGCAAACTGTTTTTCTTGTATCTGCGCCAGAGGTGAGCTGTTTACAGGGACGAGCAGAAGGGTTTGAAAAGTGCTCGGAAGATCACGTGTGCGACTTACAGGAAGCATGTCGGCACCGTTTTAGTCGTGTGTGAGTGTGTGTGTGTGTGTGAGCTACAGTATTGATCCCAACTTGAGCGAATCAATAAAAACATTAGTAATGGATTAAACTGTCGTGATCCGGCTCCTCCCACACTCCTGGACAAATGCACATCGGTGTAAGAGCTTTTAGTTTCAGTATTTTACGTTTCTAAACTACATTTCACGTTGTTTGTCTGTGATTCAAACACTCAGCTCTACTCAAACGAAGCTCGTCGAAGGTAGAGCGGTTATAGCGGCGAATTTGGAGCCGAGTTTCGCATTAGGAAGTCTGACTGCGAGTATCATAGCAACCAAAGAGCCAATCAGGAGCGAGACTGTTGAAAGTAAGCAACTGGCCTATAGACAGTAGAACGGTTTGGTTCGTGGTTTGGTTGTTGGTTTGGACAGTTCGCTCGTGTCGTTCTGGTTTAGTCCCAGCCGTCTGAGATGATAGTGTCTTTGTGGAAGCAGAATTGCACAAAAAAAAACGACTCTCTTTTATGACGAGGTGTGAGCTTCCTCCTCTCCCCATGTGGTTATGCCGAGAAAATTTTCTTCAACTTCAAAATTGCGTTTGAGTTTTATTCCGGTCTGATTCTACCTTATGAGTTTCTTTTCAGCTCACAACAAAGGTTTGAAGCAGGTATTGCGTGACTCAGAAGTAAATACTTTTTTCCCTGTTAAACTGCAGTAAATGTGTTGAAGTCAGTAGTGGTAAATCATCGCACTTTTATAAGACCTTTAAGGCACCACTCACACTGGAGGTGAGTGAAGTGTCTTGCCCAAGGACACAAGAACAGTATTCATCTATAGGCGCTGGGATTCGAACCACCAAACTTCAGCTCAGTGGGCAAACGCTCTACCAACTGAGCCACTATCGCCCCAATTCCACTGATTTTCTCCAGTGTCCATACGATGTGGACATAGATTCCAAGTTCCCGTTTGTAGGTGACATTTTGAGGACTTTTCCACATTCAGAACATATCATATTCTGCTCTAAATTGTTAATCGCTACGGCAACAGTGCTCATTTTTTTTAAACTCTCTGAAAACCGCCTGGAAAAAACATTATTAAAGAAGGTTCCATGTTGTTTCCTCGTCACAAACAGACCTGGAGTTGTGTTTTGTTTCATTCACACATGTTTAACACACAAACCTGAACTGAAAACACTCTGTTCCACCTTGTGATGTCATGCGGTGATACAGGAAGTGCTCCACTGTGTTTTTAAACTCCACACACCTTCACTAGAATCATTGGAGTCATTCATTTCAGTCCCGGAGTTGCCGATTTCGACTGAACTAAAGGTAAATGTACTTGAAAACTACCACTTCATGACATCACGAGGTGGAACGGAGCATTTTGAGCTTTGGAGATGCACAAAAACTAGTAATAAAGAGTTACTCAAACATGTGAATGAAACAAAACACGACTCCGGGTCTGTTTTTGAGGAGGTCAGAGCATTATAACGCAACTAAAAGCTCACGAGAGTCAGTTTTGCTTATGTAATATAGGACCTTTTAGAATTTCATAACCAAAATTGAGATTGGCTGCTAATATTTTCCATTTCACTTCACAATGTCGCGCTAGTAGCTCGAGTAATATGAGTCTCCAGAGATTTTTACTCCTAACCTCTTTCAAAAATCCAATTTAGGCCATTTTCTTTTCATTTTAAGCTCCACAATAACACGTTTTCTCTTGGATTTATTCAGCTCCTCCACATTTTCTCTGAAGTCACATCACTGCGTCATACTTCAGTCCTTTATACTCACGTGTTATAGCAGTAATTCAAACCCAGGGCCTGTATATGGTCCATGTATGTCGAAAAACTCAAGCCTGTTGCCTGCGTTCTCCTCACTCGCTCATGGAGAAGCTGACCAAGCCCAAGTCTGATGGAAACATGATGAATGGGCTGGAAGTGTCGGGCTCTAATTTGTTCCTGTTACATGGAAAGTCAAAAGAAATCAGTCAGAGCCATTACAGAAGAACATGTCACGTGGATTTGTGCACAGAGCTGGATTTTTCTTACTAAACGTCACTCTAAACAAAAAGGAGGAGGCTTCTGTTGGGGTTTCTGGACATTAGACGGAAAGTTGTGCCTTTCTCTTTCTCTCTGAAGGTTAAGTCTTGGAAATATAGTTAATTTAAAGCCAAAAAATTGACTAAAATAAATGGATATTTGCATTGCACTTTAAAAACGACTCGTGAGCTCCACCTAAAGACTCTTATTTCGACCTGGAGAAGGCCTTCACCTGCTGAAATGTTGTTCCGTTGGCGATAATATCCCGCAGTATGGCATTAAACTTACCCATCTCCATGCAGATTGTTCCAAAATGTAACTTTAACTTTCATTTTCCATGGATGTGCCACCTCCAAAAGTTGCGTAGAGTATTGCTTTAAGTTTTCTTTCATTTTCTTTCTTGCGGAGGACAGGTCACACATACAAAAGCTTTGCGCTCTTTGTTTCGGGGGATTATATTGATCCATCTTTTGTTTAGGCTTTTTTTATGGCTGTATTAAGACTTTCAAATGAACAGAGAGAGACTGAAGGAAAAGTCGGAGCCGGAGACGAATAGTTTGCATTTAACCTACAGGTTTAATCGAAAAGAGAACGGGGGTTTTAAGAGATTCTAAACCAAGCCACAAGAGGGCAGCACTTATGGAGTTAATATGACTGACTGAGGTACAGGGGCAGGACCACGCCTCCACCTCCTCCAGCGAATCACAGCTCACCTCATCCACACCTGCAATTTGTATTTTTACTTCAAAAGAAAGTGATTAAGATCATACAAAAAAAAAGTCTGTGCATCTCAGTTACACGAGTTAATTCATGGATTTGTCTGAATGATGAATTAAAAAGCTGCACATCAATTAAAGTATTCAAAAAAAATGTATAAATTATAGAAAAATATCGAGCAATAGTATAACTGTTACTATGACAACTGAGCTGAACAGAGGATAAACTTTGTCTATTAGGTAATATATAAATAAAGTAATGAGAAAATCACATAGTTATAATAATAATGACGTGTTAATGATTAGAAATAACACCTATGATTATGATAAGAACGACTAATGATCATTATATGTGTAAATATAAACCCAGAGGTAACTGTAAGAATATAAAAATAATTGTTTTTCTTCTGTATTATAAAGTTATTTGAAATTGTTGTATTTTTTTTTTTTATTTTTTTTTTCTTGTTGTGTATATTTATCTTTACATGTGGAATTAGGCATAAAAAATAACTTTAACTTCAGTCCTGTGTGTGTGACTGTGATAATTTTCTTTTTTTTTGTGTGTGTGTCTGAATAAACTCACTACTACGACGAATTTGTATTTTCTGGAATAAGTCGCACTTTTTTTTTTTTTTTTTTGTCCAGGGTGCGACTTAGACTCAGATGTGACCTGTATGTGAAATTATGTAGGTATATAATTTCACATCTTTGTCATCTTCTTCTGGAGGCGGAGTCGTTCAGAAGTGACACCGAGGATGAAGAATTGACTGGATTTATTCTGCTTCACTGTGTCACTTTTGTTTTTTTATTGCGATATTAGAGATAATACAAACAATAAAAGACAGAAATTGTGATTTAAGAGAAAAGAGAGTCCACACATCAGGACAATAAGAGTGACATTTCTTCTTATAGAGGGATGTAGAGTCTCTGTGTGAGTGTGGTGTGTTTCTTTTTTCGTCTCTTTTTTGTCGTAAGTTAAATCAGTCGACAGGACAAAAAGTTGTAGGAGCGAAGACGTCCGGTCGTTTCTTCAGCTCTGGTCAGATCACTGCTGGACACTGCCTTATAACCGTGTGAAGAGAGGAACTAACTACAATGAAACTGGAAAACACCGGTCTCACTCTATTGTTCCCTTTGTTTCCTTTGTTTGCTTTGGGTCTGAGGATGGAATTACAGCTGATGTATAAAGACCCCACTCGTGTCCAAGGAAGGATTGCCTTTCCTAACAAAAATAACTTCTTTAACTCCTCTTTCGAACCGTTTCTTTTCTCTGGCGAAGATCTGATCCTCACTATCTTCAAATGTGTAGTTAGTAGCTTTGAAATAGAGCTAGCCAAGATGCTAATAGGTGTGAAAAACGCCCATTAAGAGGTGTATGAAGGTGTTAAGTATGACTCAGGCACAGTGCAATAGGTGTTTTTAGCTTCAGATTAGTTAGCTTCTTCCTTCAGATCAATATAAGGCAGTGTCCAGAAGCATCTGACCAAACGTCTTCACTCCTACAACTTTTTGTCCAGTGACAGATTTAACTTTTGGCTTTTACTGCAGATAAGACCTGGACGAACGAGGGATTACACAGACTTCTTCTCTTTTTGCTAAATCATTTCCAAACTGTTGAAAACCTTGTATTAACTTCTATCATCAGGAGGTCAGTTGGCCAAGGCTTTAGTTTTGGTTGGAGGATTCGAAAATGGAGCGTCTGTCGTCTAGACTAGAATGAGTCATTTTCATTTGTTAATTAAAAGCAATTAAAGCTTAATTATTGAGCAAATTCTCCAGTGTTCATCGACCTCATTTGAAAAAGTTTGTGCGCATTGATCAAAGTTTGTACAGCCGCTCTCCCTATCGACCGGATCCCTAAATGTTTTCATTTAATGAGACGTCTGAGATAGCAGCATTTTTCTTTGCCCCAAATCACAGAAAACGCATCTTTTTAATCACGCACTAGACGAGGTTTGTTCTACATCAAATCAACAGCGTCTGACATAAAACGGAGGACCTCAAAGCAGCAGCAGAAAGCGTCAGGAGACAACAAAACAAGATCCATAACTATTGTGTTTGTGCATTTCAAAGTTTTCCTCGTCTCATGGCTCGGAGTGATGTTGTGGAGAATACGGTCTGTCATGAAAACTTCTATTGTGTTTGAAAGAAGTAGTACAAACACCGACACAACATGGACGCTAATGGACAGAGCTATGGAACTTTACATTCCACGACCAGCCCCTGTGCACCAGCCTAATGCCAGTGATGCTTTTATGATTATTTCACAAAACTCATGGTGCTGCCGTGTTTCCTTTGACCAGTCCTCAAACAAAACGCAGATTGTGGTTTAAAATGTGCAGTATCAGAGGTTTCGCTGATGCCGGTGCAGGTATCGGTATCAGAACAACCCTAGTAAAGAGTTTACCCAACAATAAGATCCATAACTACTGTTTTTTTTGGTGCATTGTAAAGTTGTAATGTTATGCAGAAAACTGTCTGTCATAAAACCTTTTACCGCCGGCCCCTGTGCACCAGCCTAATGCGAGTTAGTGGTGTTTTTTAGTATTATTTCACTGTACTTAAGGGTTGAAAGTACTAATTACACAGCGCTTATGGTACTGCATCGTCTCCTCTGATTGGCCACCGCACAAACAATAAGCAGATTGTGGTTTAGACATTTTAACGCAGCTTTAATTAGGTTTTGCATTAAAAGACGGATCTAAAATGCCACTAAAATGCTCAAATTGTATAAGGATTTTACTGATAACAATGATCCGATGCTGATTTAAAACACTGGCTGTGATATTACACTTATTTATGTTATAATTAGTTTAGTTTCTCAGGACGATTATCCGACTGTCTCTGTTTCAATGCTGAAATCCAGTTGGTTTAAACGAGGAGAGGCCAAACTTTATTCACAGAGGGACAAAGTTTGAAACACAGGTGGGTCACGTCAGATGGTGCATTTTACACAGTTTATATAGAGCCGCCGTATCTTTAATAAAGCTGGAAACATTCACTTTTGGTCTGTATCGTAGTGCAGTGTTTGTTAATGAGGTTATAGTGGTAAAATTACTTAATTCTGCTGTAAAAATGACCACTAATGGTATCGTTAGTTGATTGGTTGGGGACAGAACAGATTGGACTGAAATAAAATGAGACGTATTAGGGAAAAGTCAGAACATAAAGTGAAATTAAATTAAATTGGACACATTCAATTTTTTTAAAGCAACAAGAACAAAAGAAATGCGATTCCTGGTCAGATATTTTGACTTTGTACGAGTTCAGTTCATTCCTTTTTTCGGATTTAGTTCGGTTCGACTAACGTAAATTCAGTTCGTAGCAAATCCATAATCCACGGGCCGCAGAGCAAAACAAAATGAATTAGTCCTACCAGCTCGATATCGGTAGAGAAGTCGGTGTTAAGTTCCGTGAAAAAAACCTGCCCTGAAAACGAGGTCAAAGTAGGTTTTCAGTTCAGTTACCGGTAACATTTCACATCACATTTATAATTCAATCACAGTTGCGCAACATAAATTTATAAATAAAAAATCTTTAACACTACACATTACAGCCGACAATCCCGCCAGCAGTGCGCGATTAGATTCACATCAAATACATTAAAAAAAATGTACTAAAACATCATAAAAGTGCTGCTGAATTAAAGTTAAGATGCTAAATTAAGTCCATCAACAGAGGCAGTTCGTCAGGAGGCCAAGGGAGCAATAAAAACTGCTCTGAAAGCCGCATTTGGACATGGCTAACCTGCTAGCCGCCACGCTCCATCGACTCTGGCTCCAGTTCACTTTCTATTGAAAAGCCGTGGCCTCTCTTTCTGTCACCGCTGCTGTCAGACTCGTCATTTCTGTCTTAAAATCTTCATATTAACCCTTAAATTAAAAGGCGTTACCTTCAACAGCGTTCATCATCATCATTAGCCAGAGCTAGCGCAGCCTCTGAGTGAATTCTGGAGGTTTTTCAGCTTTCACATGGCAGCAAAACCCAAAACAAAAACATGCACGTGTCCTTTATCTGCAGGTTTAGGAACTGGCAACCCAAAGTCACTCGTGAGTATTGCATCTTTTGTCAAACAGTGAGAACACTCGGTACACGCAGCTCCTTAATATTTGTTGCCAGAGTTTCCAGCCTCTCCATTCACGTCTATTTATAAAGAGGTCTTGGCTTGTATTACTGCGCCCTCTCCATCCCGAGCGCCGCCTTTCCCCCCGTGCGCTCTCCTTCATATTAATTCAAATCTTGGCTCGGCCGGCTTTATGTGTCCAATTGGCAAGTGAGTCGGCCTGGTCCAGGAGCAGTGCTGAAATCTCCCTGTAACTCCCCGTGTGTCTTATGTTATTAAATCAAAGGGCCAGTGCCGAGGAGCGCCCCAAAAGGACTCGGAGACGAAGCCGAGAGAGACGAGAGAAGAGAGAGGGGAGTTTTTTTTTAGCAGATGAAAGCAACAGCTAGCGTAGCATTCTGATTTCTGCAAACACAGTATCACAACCAGACTAAGTTGCTGTATTCCATTGTATATTTGCTGTAAAAGTCGAGATTTCGAGTTGTTTGAGGTACTCTCCCGGGGTTCAGGTTCGGGTTAAAACGTTTTCCCTCAGGTCTGATCCATGGCAAAAGGCGTAATTAAATCTGTCGACTTTGCGTCTGAGGATGGAGTTGTAGATCAGGATCTTTCAGTGATGTAACGCAGTGGTAAACATGCCCCTGTCCCAGCTTTAAATGAGCGAATAAAGAAGAAATGATGTGGGGAAGGTTCAAGAAAAAGGAAGAGGGGAAGAGGAAGGAAGAGAGAAAGGGGAAAGAAAAAGAGAAGGAAACAGTATATAAAAGAGATTGGAGACTCAACCCTGAAATTTTATGTCAAAACTAGTTTTATCTTCATAACTAATAACTTTACTCACTCATTCACTCACTTTACCTGCTCAATAATAAAACATTAGCTCATTGTAAGTCCCCCCCTCTCCCCTGTTTCTGTTTTTTTATTTTATTTAATTTATTTTTTATTTTTTTCCCAATGCTTTGTACCTTGTTTGTCATAATTTTCTTGTTTATTTCTTGGTTTTTACATGTTTCTATCTCTTGTCAAGTCCTGTTAAGTTTTGTACTGTACAGTTTTTTTTTTGTTTTTTTTCTCTTTTCATAAATACAATTTTTTAAAAAGAAAAGAAAATAAGTGACTATTTGCATAAAAACAACAAAGTTTAACAGTTTGAACATTAAACATCATGTCTTTGTAGTTTATTCAGTTCTTTTTAGGCTGAAAAGGATTTGCAAATCATTGTTTTCTGTAATTTTTCTTAAGTTTTACACAACGTCCCAACAACTCTACTCTCAGACCCAAAGCAAACAGGAACAAAGAGAACAATAGGTCGTCATTACAGGTTGAATAGGGTCGTTAAGGCTGAAACTGCAGGCAGTAGCTTTAGTTTTAAGTTTCAGTGCAGTTTCAGACAGAAATAAGGCCATGTCCAGCAGTGATCTGACCAGAGCTGAAGAAGGACGAGCAGCATCTTCACTCCTACAACTTTTTCTTAACAGATTAAATTTCGTCTTTTGCTTTTTCTTCTGAGGTTAATGACACAGTTTCACACTTTCAAAGGTTAATGACACAGGTTAAATAAACAAATACTTCTGAGTTTGTAAGATAAAAGTTGAACCAGGCCTCGTCTTGGTACATTTTGTTTCTTTGATAAAGCGAAACTCAACCACATGATGCCATAGAAACAGAAAGTTAAAACCATACGCTGGAACATTCTCCATGAGTTTCATAACCTAGAATATTATAGCCAAAGGAACAACATCTCCATGGAAACAAGCAGAGCAAACCCACTCAGAGGAGGCATGTTTTTCTTTGCTTTTCGGTGCAATAAAGTCGTTCAAAATGAGAAAAAAACTTTTATTTTAGTCTATTTTTGTGCTAAAAAGTGAGATACTATGGCTTCATTATTATTTTAATTTTTTCGTGATCATATTTTATTATTTGGCAGGATTCGTGTGCAGTTTTTACAGATTAGAGAGGTACGACGTAAGTTTGTGGATACAGGGTCCAAAACTTTCTTGTTCATCCTGAAATAGTCCAAAAAATGGTTTTAAACTTCTCCTCTGACTGGCCAGTGCTCAAAGGATTAGCATAAATCATAGACTGTTTATATAAATGGACATAGCTAACCTGCTAGCGTTTCAAATCGGCTCCAATTCACTTTCTATTGAAAAACTGTGGCCCCTCTCTCTGTACCTGCTGCTGCTCAGACTCGTCATTTTGGTCTTAAATGTTCGTATTCACCCTCTACATGATCCTCGCATTTTTATTTTGTGGTTCAATACGATTTATTTTTGTAAAGCCCAAAATCACAACAGCAGTTTCTTCTTCGAGCTTCTTAAAAGTTACAAAATCAACAATGAAACAGAAAAAGACAAGCAAATGCAAGAACCACTGTCCCAGAGAGCGCCCCCTGTCCTCAGACCCTCCTCCTGCAGGAACCATGTCCCAGAGAGCGCCCCCTGTCCTCAAACCCTCCTCCTGCAGGAACCATGTCTCAGAGAGCGCCCCCTGTCCTCAGACCCTCCTCCTGCAGGAACCACTGTCCCAGAGAGCGCCCCCTGTCCTCAGACCCTCCTCCTGCAGGAACCACTGTCCCAGAGAGCGCCCCCTGTCCTCAGACCCTCCTCCACACTGTCCCAGAGCGCCCCCTGTCCTCAAACCCTCCTCCTGCAGAAACCACTGTCCCAGAGCGCCCCCTGTCCTTCGACTCTCCTTCTCCGGCAAGGAAAAAAAAATAAAAAATACCCAGTGGGAAAAAGAGAAACCTCGAGGAGAACCACAGTGAAGGAGAAATCCACTCCCAGGACAGGCAGCTGCTGATGTGTCCGTAAATCAAGAGATGAACATTAATAACAGACAAATCAGGCGTCTTCTTTCCCCGAGGTCGCTCCCACAGCGTTAGCAACAGGTTTGATTGACAGCGTTGCTAAGCTGTCGTAGTAGTAGTAGAGTAGTATCCATGGAGACAAGCAGGTGATTACAGAAGACCAAACTTTTCCATATCTCTTCTTCTTTAATATCTTTAGCGCCTAATTACTCCCATTTTTAGTTTTAGATTTTATTTTGGCATATATAATTTTCCATTGAAATCACCATTAGCTAAAAAATACACCTGCAGCATCTGAGTGACATTTAAAATCACACGTGCCAATAAAGTGCAAATTAAACCCACGGCTTTGTCAATGAAAAGTGAATCACTGTTGACTTCACTTAAAAAGCTCTTACGCTCGTTCGAAGAGTCTTAATTCAAAAACAAGAACAGCCACGTGAAAAGAAACGATGGAACATTATTTTGAACTCACGCTGCTGGTGAATAGAAGCCTCCAACATGCTAGGTCCATCACCGCGTCATTAAAGTGCAATGTTCCTTCTCTGTGCACATGGGCCGTGGACTCGTCTGCAGCTCGCCTGTGGTTGTCATGGGGAAGTGGTGCGAATAGCTGCACCTGTTAAAAGAAAAAAAAAAAAAAAAAAAAAAACACATTACATTGGACATAGTTGCACTACCATACAGCCGTGATTGAACAAGAATGTATGGTAAAGTTCTCAAAGAAACCAGAAACTCATGAACTTTGATACAGGAACTTTTAATACAAGATTTCACTGTCGTCTTTGTCTAAAAACTGGCCACGATAGGACTGAAATGTGAAAGAATTTGGTTATTCAGCTTCCCAACAATGGAAAACATTTCAAGGACATAAAACTGGATACACTGGTGCCACTAATGCACCTCTTTTGTTTTAAATGGCAGTTCTGTGTTTTGCTTTTGTTAGTATTGTTCTGTATTTGAACAGCAAGCTCATGAAAAACACTGAGTGCTCTCTTTGTGCTCTCCCTGTAGGTAAAGATGAAAATGAACCGTGAAAAGGACGAGATAAAACATGATTTTGTTCCATACATTGGCTCCAATGCAATTTCTATTGGACTGTTAGCATTAGCCGCTAAACATCACTATGAAAAATCTGGGCTGTCTGACAAACGCACAACGACAGAGCCTTGTTACAAACATTACAGTGTGAACAAGTTAGTGCTGTTCCAATACAATTATTTATTTTTTTTATTCAATCTGATACCGATATTTGTCCTTGGGGTACGCGCTAATACTGATACCAATCTGACACTGCACATTGAAGAAGTAGAACTAACAATACTTGATTTTGTTACAGTACAGCAAAAATAACTCTAGTAAAATGTGTGTTATTGCTGTTGTGTTAGCGCTGTCTCTGTGTTAGCGCTGTTGTCATGTTAGTGCTGTCTAGTGTTAGTGCTGTCTAGTGTTAGTGCTGTCTAGTGTTAGCGCTGTTGCTGTGTTGGCGCTGTCTAGTGTTAGCGCTGTTTCTGTGTTAGCGCTGTCTAGTGTTAGCGCTGTTGCTGTGTTAGCGCTGTTGTTGTGTTAGTGCTGTTGCTGTGTTAGTGCTGTCTAGTGTTAGCGCTGTTGTTGTGTTAGCGCTGTTGCTGTGTTAGCCCTGTTGCTGTGTTAGTGCTGATGCTGTGTTAGCGCTGTTGTCATGTTAGTGCTGTCTAGTGTTAACACTGTTGCTGTGTTAGCGCTGTTGCTGTGTTAGCACTGTTGCTGTGTTAGCGCTGTTGCTGTGTTAACGCTGTCTAGTGTTAGCCCTGTTGCTGTGTTAGCGCTGTTGTCGTGTTAGCGCTGTTGCTGTGTTAGCGTTGTCTAGTGTTAGTGCTGTTTCTGTATTAGCACTGTTGTTGTGTTAGCGCTGTTGCTGTGTTAGCCCTGTTGCTGTGTTAGTGCTGATGCTGTGTTAGCGCTGTTGTCATGTTAGTGCTGTCTAGTGTTAACACTGTTGCTGTGTTAGCGCTGTTGCTGTGTTAGCACTGTTGCTGTGTTAGCGCTGTTGCTGTGTTAACGCTGTTGTCATGTTAGTGCGGTCTAGTGTTAGTGCTGTCTAGTGTTAGTGCTGTCTAGTGTTAGCGCCGTCTAGTATTAGCGCTGTTGTCGTGTTAGTGCTGTCTAGTGTTAGCCCTGTTGCTGTGTTAGCGCTGTTGTCGTGTTAGCGCTGTTGCTGTGTTAGCGTTGTCTAGTGTTAGTGCTGTTTCTGTATTAGCACTGTTGCTGTGTTAGCACTGTTGCTGTGTTAGTGCTGATGCTGTGTTAGCGCTGTTGTCATGTTGGTGCTGTCTAGTGTTAGCGCTGTTGCTGTGTTAGCGTTGTCTAGTGTTAGTGCTGTTTCTGTATTAGCACTGTTGCTGTGTTAGCGCTGTTGTCATGTTAGTGCTGTCTAGTGTTAGCGCTGTTGCTGTGTTAGCGCTGTTGCTGTGTTAGCACTGTTTCTGTGTTAGCGCTGTTGTCATGTTAGTGCTGTTGTCATGTTAGCGCTGTTGCTGTGTTAGCGCTGTTGCTGTGTTAGCGCTGTTGCTGTGTTAGCGCTGCTGCTGTGTTAGCGCTGTCTAGTGTTAGCGCTGTTGCTGTGTTAGCACTGTTGCTGTGTTAGCGCTGCTGCTGTGTTAGCGCTGTCTAGTGTTAGCGCTGTTGCTGTGTTAGCACTGTTGCTGTGTTAGCGCTGCTGCTGTGTTAGCGCTGTCTAGTGTTAGCGCTGTTGCTGTGTTAGCGCTGGCATAAAGACCAAAAAGATCAAAAAACATAGTAAACCACAACAATTTCACAATAACATCTTCATTTTACTTATCAAGCAACGCATATTCCCCAACTTTACAAAACTGATCTTCAAGTTACTTTCTGGCAAATATGACGAAGCTAAACAACAACCATTTATTTTCTGGTGTTAAAACATAATATATATGTCACTCGAGGAAAGCTCTATAACAGAAATCTTCAAATCTCATTTTTCCAGTGGTATTCGTCTTGAAAATGTACAACAAAACCATTACAGCTACATCAGACCACAATATCCCGATGTCCAGGCGTGTGACAAGGATGTGATCGATCTGCACTGTCAAAATGGTTTCTTGTCAGAGAAGTGAGAAGCCGGAAGCTCAAATGATAAAGAAAAATAGTAGATGGACTGAAACCGCAGTCTGTAGTTTTGTTCTGACTCTTCATGTTATAACGGTGTCATTAAAGTGGAAGTATTATGCTTAATTAACTTTTTAGAGCTTTTCGCCATGTTTTAACTTTGTTCTCTCATCAAAAACATGCCTGAAGTGTTTTTAAATGCCATCCACGCATGTTTAAGTAATCTAGCGATCTCTCCCAGGCTCTATTCGAACCCTTCTTATTGTTAGCGCTAAGGTTTGTCCAAGGCTCCGCCCACAAGCTTACATCACACGGCAGTTCTTCATAAATGTTCAAAAATATGATACAAAATACTACACTACGACTTCACAAACCTGATGTGATGTGCAGTAGTTTCGTTAGCATACCTAGTTTCATTAGCATTTCATTAGCATTTCATTAGCATTAGCAAGTGATAGCGAAGAAAACATGTTAATTTATTGTTTTTCGGCAAATTTAGCATTTTCAAAACTGTAAAAGCTAAATACCTCCTCAATACCCCATAGAAGTAAATACCTCCTCTTTAATACCCCATAGAAGTAAATACCTCCTCTTTTAATACCTCATAGAAGTAAATACCTCCTCTTTAATACCCCATAGAAGTAAATACCTCCTCTTTAATACTCCATAGAAGTAAATACCTCCTCTTTAATACCCTAAAGAAGTAAATACCTCCTCTTTAATACCCCATAGAAGTAAATACCTCCTCTTTAATACCCTAAAGAAGTAAATACTTCCTCTTTAATACCCCATACAAGTAAATACTTCCTCTTTAATACCCCATACAAGTAAATACCTCCTCTTTAATACCTTAAAAAGTAAATACCTGCTCTTTAATACCCCATACAAGTAAATACCTCCTCTTTAATACCCTAAAAAGTAAATACCTGCTCTTTAATACCCCATAGAAGTAAATACCTCCTCTTTAATACACCATAGAAGTAAATACCTCCCCTTTAATAGGAGAGGAAAGGATGTATTTTTAGATTTGAGAATGTGATTATGCTATACTGCCAGATGGGGGCGCAAGAGCGAGAGTTTTGTATTGATTACCTTGTACTCTGCCATGAAATATCCAGAAGGTAAATTCACATGTTAACATCTTGTATTAGAGCCAAAAACTGTATTTTAACAATATTCTTTTATCAGTTTCTCTATTGGCCTGTAGAATGTTGGGACGTCGTCTGAAACGTCGCCTCTTTGGATCCACTTTAATTGGAAGTGACTACAGCCCCGCATTTGTTTTTTGTTCGCTTTAGTTTGAAGAACTTTGCTCAGCTTAAGTTGTTTTATAAATGTTCTTTAGAAATAAACTTGATTTGACTTGAAAGAACTTGACTTTGTGTCGCCATTTTCCAAAAGTTAAAACCACAAAAAACTCAAATCGTCGCTTTGGTGAAATCCTTCTGTAACGAGCCAGGGTTAACTTCAGTTCTGCAGTTTTGAAAAGTAAATCTAAAAAGTTTTCTGGTGGAAAGCTGCCACCTGTTTATTTCCATGGAGACGTAATTACTTTAACATGAACATTTTAACGACCCAGCAGTAGGAGACTTGTTGACATGGTTCGGCCGCTAGCTGTGAGCCGTCGTTAGAACTTCTGCCGGTTTTGGTGTTAACCTTTCATATATCAGCTTGAGTTACTTCCTGAAAGCGTGGCCGGCCTGATTTAATGTCTTACAGTGGAACATTCCAAGCCTAGCAAGAAAAATCTCCATGGAAACAAGCAAACGTCTCCCGTCTTGGTGTTGATGTTTCATATATCGGCTTTTTGACTTCCTGAAGGTGTGGTCGGCCTGATTTAATGTCTTACAGTGGAACATTTTAAGTCTAGCAGTAACATCTCCATGGAAACAAGCAACCGTTGCCAGTCTTGGCGTTGACGCTTCATATATCGACTTTTTGTAACTTCCCGAACGTGTGGTCAGCCTGATTTAACGCCTTACCATGGAACATTCCAAGCTTAGCAATAACTTCTCCATGGAAACAAGCAACTGTCTCGATCTTGGTGTTGATGACACTTTTGTTACTTCCTGAAGGTGTGATCAACCTGAGTTATTGTCTTACGGTGGAACATTCCAAGCCTGGCAAATAAATCTCCATGGAAACAAGCAAACATCTCCGATCTTGGTGTTGACGGCACTTTTGTAACTTCCTGAAGGTGTGGTCAACCTGATTTAATGTCTACAGTGGAACATTCCAAGCCTAGCAATAACATCTCCATGGTAACAATTAACTGTTTTCCAGTCTTGGTGTTGATCTTTCACACATCAGCTTTTGTTACTTCCTGATTTAATGCCATACAGTGGAATATTCCAAGCCAAGCAGTAACATCTCCATAGAAACAAGCAACTGTCTCTAGTCTTGGTGTTGACGTTTCATATATCGGCTTTTTGTAACTTCCTGAAGGCGTGATCAACCTGATTTAATGTCTTACAGTGGAACATTCCAAGTCTAGCAATAATATCTCCATGGAAACCAGCAACCGTTTCCAGTCTTGGCGTTGACGTTTCACATATCAGCTTTTGTTTCTTCCTGATTTAATGCCATACAGTGGAACATTCCAAGCCAAGGATTAACTCCATCCATAGAAACAAGCAACCATCTCCAGTCTCGGTGTTGACGCTTCATATATCGACTTTTTGTTACTTCCTGAAGGCGTGATCAACCTGATTTAATGTCTTACAGTGGAACATTCCAAGTCGAGCAATAACATCTCCATGGAAACCAGCATGTACCAGACCTTTTACCCCAATAACATCTCCATGGTAACCAGCATGTATCAGACCTTTTACCCCAAAAATCCATTCTGCGCCTCTAACTTTTCCCACGTCAACAGCTCGAAAACTTTGCGATCCATCTGTAAATATTCCTCCCAAAATTTCATCACGTACAATCAGCCTCGTTCGCTCCTGTTCAAATATTTGCGCTGCTCCATCTCGCTCAGAATCTGTGGGAAACACGGACCCGGAACGTTCTTTCCTGTTGCGTTTTCGGCTGAAGGACGCTCAAGGTGGCTCCTCTTTTTCCTCTGGTTTCGTGTCAGGTCTAAGTTATGAGTGGAGCAGGTGAGCGAGGCCGAAATGACTCGCCTCCAGCTGCTTCTCCAGGTCGAGTGGAGCTGATGAAATACAGTGGACCTGCTCCCGTCCTTTTGTCTTTCACTCAGGTGACGACACAGGCTTCATATTTCACTCTCGATTATCCCGGATGTGTTTTATCTCGTCGGCTTTGGGGAAGTGAAAGTGACAAGAGCAGCGACGCACCGCCTTTCAAGTGTAAATAAAAACAGGAGGCTCTGCAGAGGTTTGGGGTAAGTTTGGATAAGTTTGAAGGGATTTTTTTTGCTCAAATCGAAGTTTATTGAGTTGTTTTAAGATATTTGTTCAAGTATATTAATTCAAATAGTCAATTCTTTCATTATACTAGATTTAACAATAATCTTTAGCTACTTTACTTGGAACCAAACACTGAATCGTCTGTTTTTCGCCGACGGTTTCTAGACTCTCTTCTCCCCTTCACTCTCCTCTTTACTCCTCCAGACCCTCTCCTCCTCTCTCACTCTCCTCTTTACTCCTCCAGACCTTCTCCTCCCTCCTTCACTCTCCTCTTTACTCCTCCAGACCCTCTCCTCCTCTCTCACTCTCCTCTTTACTCCTCCAGACCCTCTCCTCCCTCCTTCACTCTCCTCTTTACTCCTCCAGATCCTCTCCTCCTCTCTCACTCTCTCTTACTCTCTTATCCTCTCCTCCAGACCTTCTCCTCCCCTTCCTCCACTCTCCTCTTTACTCCTCCAGATCCTCTCCTCCTCTCCTCTTTACTCCTTCCAGATCTCCTCTCTCTCACGCT
>JAIEZT010000019.1:28933714-28997344 GCA_019594935.1 Periophthalmus modestus | reverse complement strand
GGGGAAGAGGGGGAGGAAGGGAGGAGGCGGCCATTTTGCTGCTTTAACACCACCCCTAGACAGAAGAGGTGTAGAACTCTGCATCCTTCTTCTCAGTCTGTGGTTTTCAGCGTCCTGAGCCTCTGGGTTCAGGAACGTCGTCTTCGTTTCCCGCTTGAAAAGGAAGATAACAGTGTTTTGCTTTGTGTTTCAAAAATCAATCAACAAGCCGAAGCTCTCCCTCGGTATTATGATCTTTCTCTCGAGGCCGCAGCTACGAGCGCCGCCCGCGAGATCTCCCTCCTCTCTGTGGACATTCGTAATAAGAAACAAATTTAAAAATCCATGTGAATTGGAAGGTTCGGTAAAATTTAATCAAGTCTTTCTAAATGTTTGATTGGCGCCTACTTATGGTGCCACAGGGAGCTCATGGCCGCGGACTTTTTCGATTCTTCATTTATTTAAATTGGTCCTAATTAACGGCGTAATGGTGAGTGTCCTCCTGAAGGAAGGGCTCTGGGGGACAGCACCACTCATGGAAATAGTAAACTATGGAGCAAATCAACGCAGGGAGACGTCAGCGTTTGAGCCCAGTGACAGCTCGGAAGTGTCTTTGTACTTTAATATCAGTTTGAAGTTAATTATATACGAAATATGACTTTAAAAACCCCACCGTTTTTGATTATAATTATTTTATTGGACTGTAAAATGTAGAAAGAAACTCACGCGTCCTTAGCACGACTGTATAAAGAAGTGGACCTATGTGAGGGTGACCGTCAGCCAGAGCGTTCATTTTCAGTCAAATGAAGCAGTTATAGCGGCAAATTTTGGAACTGAAGTTCAGTATTCCTTTAAGTCCGACCCACGAGTATCATAGCAACCAAAGAGCCAATCAGGAGCGAGGAGTGGTTGATAAAGGGAGCGATTGCAGATTCCAGGTTAAAGAGGCGGCAAAGAAGGTTTATATCATGAGATGAAGAAGTTACAAACGGCAAAACTGTGTTCTGCGTCCTGATTGGCTGAGGGGACTGTAGACCATTGTCCTTCTGCGTCCTGATTGGTCTGAGGGGACTGTAGGACCATTGTGTCCGCATCGTGAGGGCTGAGGGACTGTAACCATGTGTTTCTGCGTCCTGATTGGCTGAGGGACTGTAGAGCCATTGTCCATCAGTCTCCTCCGTGTCTCCTGTACAGTACAGAATGTGTCAGACAAATTTACATAAATGTTGGGATCAGTGTGACTTCTGAAGTGCTGTATGTTTTGCAAGTTTTCTCTCCCCGACAAAACCCACAATGTCGATGAAACGTTCTGCACCGACAAAGGCACCGACGAAGGTTTAACTTTGGAGTGTGTTTAAACAAGAGAGAAATGTGAGAAGAAATGTTAAATGCCTGGTTGAGAAAAGTGTATCAAGTGGGTGGTGAGAGGTTTGTACAGCAACAAGAAACATATAGAATAATGTAAAAATGAAGCTGATACTTTGCAGATTTCATCTATTTGCGGGTTATTTTTAGGCACATAACCTCTGCGAATTGAAATCAGAGGGACCCTGTCTAGAGAAGGTGGCCCTAATAAGGTCTTAAACTCATTTTACATACTGCCTGTTTCAAGGTCAAAAAGATGCTTGCAGTCAGTGAAAAGATGTATTACAAAGACCTCGTGTCCCCCGAAAGATGACACCTGGTATCTTGTAACCGAAGCAAGCAGGTTCCAGTGGTCGGACATCTTAAATAAGTGTGTGTCCGACATTCTGACTCACCTCAGTGTAACACACAGTATTCAATATTCACCAACCCAAGGTTGAAGGTAAAGTAAATACAAAAAAATTATGCTTTCACGTTGGTAACGGCTACTGCCACCCACACCGCTGGTTAGCAGGAGGAGCGGGCGCTTAGCAACACTGTCCAATCAAGACCTGTTGCTAATGGGCAAGGAACGGAGGAAAGATTGATTTACAGACACAATATGAAATAAAACCCCAGGATCACGTAGAAGGTTTAATACGAACATTAAGACCAAAATGACGAGTCTGACAGCAGCAGGGACCAGAGAGAGGAGGACATAGGATTTTTTCAATAGAAAGTGAACTGGAGCCAGAGTCGATGGAGCTGTAGCGGAGACTAGCAGGTTAGCTATGTACTCATGTATAAGACAACAGTCATATGAGGATAACAGCTTGTCGTACATATACAAAACACTCACAGATTTAAATCCACCATCCAAACTCGCGCACTGAGCCGTTTTTGTTACATTCCGGGGGCGGCCCCGGGGGGGGGCGTGCGAGCGGTCTGCCATTGTGAACGGCAGAGTCTCGTCTCGCGTCGTCATCGTGTGGAATGGCATCTTTCAAAGCGGTGTCATTTTTACTCCTCTGGATCTGCGCAGCAAAATGTTGATGAGTGTTGAAAACCACAAACAGGCGTTACATCATTAGCTGCAGCTACTCAGAAGGTCGTCTTTTATTACGGGATCGCGCCCTTTATTATTTGATGTTTCTCGCAGCGCCTACAAAACAAGCAACCGCATATTTGATTATCTTTAAATATTTCTTTTTTCTAAATTATTTTATTTAATCAACATTTCTAAACGGGTGTGTTTAAATGGGTAGTATTCTTTCCTGGAACAATTTATTGCTTTTACATAGTTTCCATTAGTCGAGCGTTTGGCCACTTGATCGCAGAAGGTTGGCAGTTCCAAATCCTGCTTTGGCTCCAAACATCAACTTCAGTTAAGTGTCACGAGTATAACGGAACCAAGAGGTTAGGTGGTGGCGATTCCAGCTTTTTACAGATGGATGCTGCTGCTGTGTCATTGAACCCTCAGCTCAATGGACAAACGTTCGACCAACTGAGAAAAAAATTACTGATACTGAACAAAAAAGCACATAAATGGACCTCCTGAACTAGTGTTAGTCCGGTCCTGCGTTTGAGCTGTCGGGGAGCCCATTTGGGGGTTGATATATTCAAGACATGAATGTAATCGCGAATGCAAAGTTTACCCTAACAAGTATAAGTACAAGTAGTCTCTTCAAACGAACTAGATAAGGACACATGGGCAGATTAAAGCTACGTTATTTGTGTGAAAATATATAGTGCTCCCTAGTTCGCCAGAATATGGCTATGTCAACCTTTAATGGGCCTACTCGGTTCACTTCTATTGTTCTCTGGTTTCCTCGTTGCTTGGGTTTGGGACGAGTATATATGGTCCGTTTTCCCTCACAACCATTTTGTCAGTGACAATAACTTTGGCTTGTACGCTAGAAAAGCTATAAGAGCTCGAGCTATTACGTGCTTTTTTTCACTATGTGGTATTAACACGTGTTGAGTATCAAGCCTTTTTTTGATCAGTAGCGAAACTCAGACTGAGTCCGTAGCCCCTGGTTTAGACGCAGCATAGGTGAAAATTAGAATGTATCAGCCGGTATATTGGTATTGTCTGTTATCAGAACCATCAACCACACCACTTCATTACACTTGCTCAAAACAGGCATTAACTATTTTCTCACATTTTCTCTCTTGTGAAACACAAGGTTCAGCGCGTTCTGGGATGCGAACGTTTCACAACATGTGGGTTGTGTGGGGAGAAAGGAAAAACTTGACAACATACAGCACTTCAAGAGTCAAGATTCAACAATATATGTAACATTTTGTCGAACATTCTGTACTGTAAAGGGAGAAACGGAGCGATGGTAGACTGACGTACAAGGTCTTTACAGTCCCTCAGCCAATCAGGACGGCAGAAACAATGGCGACAGCTCCTCAGCCAATCAGACGATGAAGAACACAATGGTCTACATGTGCCCTCAGCCAATCAGGGACGCGGAAAAAAGGTCTACAGTCCTCATGGCCAATCAGGACGCGAACACAATGGGTCTACAGCCCGTCGCCAATCACGACGGCAGAAACACACGGTCTACAGTTTCAGCCCAATCATGGAGTAAGACACAATGCACGTTCATACTTTGTAAACAAAAAACATGTGAAAATTGCACCACCAAAAAAATCTGTCGCACCACAGACGAGGACCACGGGAAAGTTTGAAATCCGCGGATATAACGAGGGCGACTGTTCTGGCTGCGACTGTTTGTTTTTTCCTTGGTTCGATTGGGCCTGGGGATGGAGGTGAGAAACAGAGACAGACGAGTGTCCAAAGTCACCTCGTTTCTGCTCAAAGACGGATTGCCTCGTTATCATTCTGTCATCTCAAATATAATTACCAACCTGCCAGATTAACCCCCAAAAAGGTGAGTGTTTGGGGGTTGTTAAATGCCAACTGTAAACCCTATATTGTCTTCACGTTATCCTACAGCGTCACCTTAAGTCACCTCCTTGCGCAGCTCGTATTAGCACCGCACATGGGAGGTAAACCACGTCCGAAGCTGAAGGGAGGTTATAGTTGTGTGAGGTGCATTTACTCTCCTCTTCATCATTACTTTGAGCTCATGTTTAGGGTGGACGCAGTCGCAGCCAGAGGAAGGGGCAGAAGGGGGACTACCAGCTCCGACTACAACATCATTGGCCAGAATCACATTCATCATCAGAAACACACATGCCATCGATCACACGCCGTTTCACTCCAGAGCTGCGTACGCCGCGCTCACACTCGGACAAAATTGGTTCTAAAAACGACGACTTTAAACGACTCTTTGGAACGAAAACCTGGACTAGACGAGGAGCCAGTGGAGGACAGCGAGTGCGTCCATTTTGTTATTACTTACGGTTAAAGAAGAATACACTGAGAAAAAAGTATCACACTGGAATAATCTGCCTTAGCAAATAGCATTAAAGTACTGTTTACAAATGTACTTAAAGAGCAAACAGTACATTTTCTTGCAGATTTGAGTTTCTTTGTAAAGCTTGAAAACATTGACGATTTGTGACAAACACGTTGATGCTGAAGTTGTTCAACAGAAGAGAACAATTGAATCAATAGGTTTGGTGTTTTCTTTGCTACAAATTAGGAACATTGTTAAAAATAAAACCCTCAGCCAGGTTTTTTTCAAGAAGTTGTCTCAAAACTTGTAATAATAAAATTTACTTTTACTTTTCAGTCCTGTCATAAATGTAGTAGGTAACAAAGTACAGATACTGCTGTCAAATGTAGTGAAGTAAACGTAAAAGTACACACTGCTAAAGAGATACTTAAGTACAGTATTTTACATATGTGTACTGACTGAAATAAAGGAGACTGTGGCAATGAAACGAGATGTTGCAATATCTTGTATGTGCACTAACGGACCAACGAACCACTTCATGAATCACAAGGTGGAACAGGCGCATTGTCGCGGTTACTCAAAAGTGTGTGAATGAACAAAAACAAACCTAGGTCTGTTTGGACTGAGGTGGTGGGGGTAACAATGTTCTAACACATTTGAGTCCCAAGAGTTCAATTTGTGTAATATAAGACCTTAAAAAAACATTCAAAAGGATCATGGACGATATAATATACAGTAGGTGATTAAAGTGTATGAACGATCGATATTCAAATTCCGGTAACAGGGCAAGATCTCACAGACACAGTCGACACCATGTTGCACTTGGATCTACCAAAAACTCTGCACTTACCACAATATTATCAGGAGTCAGTTAAGAAAGCCCGGTGGACAAACTCTGCAAATGTTTTTCTTGTATCTGCGACAGAGGTGAGCTGGGTACAGGGGGACGAGCAGAAGGGCGTGAAAAGTGATTGGAAAAGATCACGGGTGCGCCTTACAGGAATAGCATGTAGGCAAGTTGTTAGTCGCCCTGGTGTGTGTGTGGTGTGTGCTGGTGTGTGTGTTTGTGTTGTGTGTGTGAGCACAGTATTGATACCAAACCTGGAGCGAATCAATATAAAACATTAGTAATGGATTAAAACTGCTCGGTGATACGGCTACATCCACAGCTCATGGACAAAATGCACATCGGTTTGTAAGAGCTTTTAGTTCGTATTTTACGTTTCTAAACTACATTTCATCGTTGTTGGTCTGTGATTGCAAAACATTCAGCTCTACTCTAAACGAAGCTCGAACGATGGTTTCTAGGAGAGGTTATAGCGGCGAATTGGCAGCCGAGCTCGCATTTCGCATGAGAAACCGCGAGTATCATAGCTAACCAAAGAAGCCAATCAGGAGCTGAGGCGACTGTGGAAGTTACGCCCCTTCTCACCCACCAAACTGGCCTAAAGACAGTAGAACGGTTTGGTTGTGGGGTTTGGTGCTGGTTTGGACACGTATCGCTGTGTCGTTCTGGTTTAGTCCCAGCCGTCTGAGTATGATAGTGTCTTGGTGGAAGCAGAATTGCACAAAAAATAAAAACGAAGCTCTTCGTCTTTATGAAGAGGTGTGAGCTTCCTTCTCTCCCCATGTGGTTATGCCGAGAAATTTTCTTCAAGCTTCAAAATTGCGTTTTGAGTTTTTATTAGCTTAGGTTTGATTTCCCTTATGAGTTTCTTTTAGAGCTACAACAAAGGTCTGAAGCAGGTATATGCATGACCTCAGAAGTAAAATACTTTTTTCCACGTTAAACTGCAGTAATCGTGTTGACAGTCAGTAGTGGTAAATCAATGCATTTTTATAAGACCGTTTAGGCACCCACTCACAATGGAGGTGAGTTAAGGTATTGACCCAAGCCCAGGACACTAAGAACAGTAGTCATCTATGGGGCGCTGGGGATGTTCGAAAACGCAAACCTTCAGCTCAGTGGGCAAACGCTCTACAAAACTGAGCCACTATCGCACCAAATGTATTATGGACTGATTTTCTCCAGTGTCCATACGATGTCGGCTGAGATTCAAAGTCACGTTGTAGGTGACATTTTGAGGACTTTTTCCGCAATTCAGAACAATCAAATTCTGCTTCTAAAGTGTTAATAGCTACGGCAAAACAGTGCTCATTTTTTTTAAACTCTAGGAAAACGGGCGCATGGGGAAAAACATTATTATAAAGGAAGAGTCCCAGGTTGTTTCATAGTCACAAACAGAAATGGAGTTGTGTTTTGTTTCATGTCACACATGTTTAGAACACACAAACCTGAAACTGAAAACACTCTGTTCCACTTGTGATGTCATACGGTGATACAGGACGTGCTTCCACTGTGTTTTTAAAACTCCACACACCTTCACTGAATCATTGGAGTATTAAATTTCAGTCCCGGAGTTGCGATTTCGACTGAAACTAAAGTTAAGATGTCACCAGTTGCAAAAATCACACACTTGATGACAGTCACAAGGTGGAATGCGGAGCATTTTGAGCTTTGGAGATGCACCAACAATAGTTAATTAAAGAGTGACTCAAGACTACGTGAAGGAAACAAAAACACGACTTAGGTGCTGTTTTTGAGGAGGTCAGAGCCTTATAACGCAACTAAACGAAAACTGCACGGAGAGGCAGTTTTTTTAGGTAATATAGGACCCGTACTTAGAATTTCATACCCAAAATTGAGATGGCTGCTAATTTTCCCCCATTTCATTCACAATGTCGCGCTAGTAGCTCGAGTATATGAGTCTCCAGAGATTTTTAATCCAAACCTCTTTCAGAAAAGACCATTTAGGCCATTTGTGTTGTCAGTTTATAGCCTCCACAATAACACATTTTCCTCGGATTATTTCAGCTCTCCCATTTCTCTGAAGTCACATCACTGCGTCATGCTTCAGTCCTTTATACTCCGTGTTATAGCAGTAATTCAAACCCAGGCGCCTGTATATGGTACATGTATGTCGAAAAACGCAGGGGGGCCTGTTGTGTTGCTCTCGCGTTCTCCTAACTCGCTCATGGAGGAGTGACCAAGCCCGAGTCTGATGGAAACATGATGAATGGGCGGAAGTGTCGGGCTCTAAATTTGTGTCCTGTACATGGAAAGTCAAAAGAACAAAGAATCAGTCAGAGCCATTACAGAAAGAACAGTCACGGGGATTTTGCACAGAGCCGGATTCTTTCTCACTAAACGTATCTAAACAAAAAGGAGGGAGGCTTCTGGTTGGGGTTCTGAACATTAGACGGAAAAAAGTTGTGCCTTTCTCTTTCTCTCTGAAGGTTAAGTCTTGGAAATATAGTTAATTTAAAAGCCAAAAATTGACTAAAATAAATCCGGATTTTTGCATTGCACTTTAAAAAAGACTCGTGAGCTCCACCAAAAGACTCCTTATTTCGACCGGAGAAGAGGGCTCACCTGCTGAAATGTGTTCCGGTGGCGATTAATATCCCGCAGTATGGCATTAGAAACTACCCATCGCCATGCAGATGTCCAAAATGTAACTTTAAAACTTAATTTCCATGGATGTGCCACCTCCAAACGTGTGTAGAGTATTGCACTTTAAGTTTTCTTTCATTTTCTTTCTTGCGGAGGACAGGTCCACCACATACAAAAGCTTTGCCTCTCTTGTTTCGGGGGATTATATTGGTCCATCTTGGTTTAGGCTTTTTTTATGGCTGTATTAAGACTTTCAAATGAAACGAGAGAGAGACTGAAGGAAAAGTCGGAGCCGGAGACGAATAGTTTTGCGTTAAACCTACAGGTCGAATCGAAAAGAGAAACAGGGGGTTTTAAGAGATTCTAAACCAAGCCACAAGAGGGGCAGCACTTATGGAGTTAGTATGACTGACTGAGGTACACTAACCCACTCTTCATCAAACGAACGAAAACACTCAAACGAAATGATCTGGTTTGCGTTTAACGCCGCAGTTGTTCTGTATAAAACCACAGGCTCCACACTGTGTCCAGGAGCTGTTCAGACCAGAGTCGATCTTTCAAAAACACCTACGGCAAAACTACAAAAAAAAGTCTGTGCATCTCAGTTACACGAGTTAATTCATGGATTTGTCTGAATGAGAATTAAAAACTGGCACATCATTAAAGTATTAAAAAAAAATGTATAAATTATAGAGAAATATCGAGCAATAGTGTAACTGTTACTATGACAACTGAGCTGAACAGAGGATAAACTTTGTCTATTAGGTAATATATAAATAAAGTAATGAGAAAATCACATAGTTATTAATAATAATGACGTGTTAATGATTAGAAATAACACCTATGATTATGATAAGAACGACTAATGATCATTATATGTGTAAATATAAACCCAGAGGTAACTGTAAGAATATAAAAATAATTGTGTTTCTTCTGTATTGTAAAGTTATTTGAAATTGTTGTATTTTTTAGTATTTTTTTCTTGTGTATATTGATCTTTACATGTGGAATTAGGCAATAAAAATAACTTTAACTTCAGTCCTGTGTGTGTGACTGTGATAATTTCTTTTTTGTGTGGGTGTGTGTGACCTGAATAAATTCTCTACTACTACGACGAATTTGTATTTTCTGGAATAATCGCACTACTTTTTTTTTTTTTTTGTCCAGGGTGCGACTTAGACTCAGATGCGACCTGTATGTGAAATTATGTAGTATATTAATTTCACATCTTTGTCATCTTCTTCTGGGGCAGGCGGAGTTGTTCAGAAGTGACACCGAGGATGAAGAATTGACTGGATTTATTCTGCTTCACCGGTGTCACTTTTGTTTTTTATTGCGATATTAGAGACAATACAAACAATAAAAGATAGACATTTTGATTTAAGAGGAAAAGAGAGTCCACACATCAGGACAATAAGAGTGACATTTCTTCTTATAGAGGGATGTAGAGTCTCTGTGTGAGTGTGGTGTGTTCTTTTCTTTTTTTCATCTCTTTTTTGTCGTAAGTTAAATCAGTCGACAGGACAAAAAAGTTGTAGGAGTGAAGACGTCCGGTCGTTTCTTCAGCTCTGGTCAGATCACTGCTGGACACTGCCTTATATCTGTCTGAAGAGAGGAACTAACCACAATGAAACTGGAAAACACCCGTCTCACTCTATTGTTCTCTTTGTTTGCTTGGGTCTGAGGATGGAATTACAGCTGAAGTGTAAAGACCCCATTCGTGTCCAAGGGAAGGATTGCCTTTCCTAACAAAAATAACTTCTTTAACTCCTCTTTCGAACCATTTCTTTCTCTGGTGAAGATCTGATCCTCACTACCTTCAAATGTGTAGTTAGTAGCTTTGAAGTAGAGCTAGCCAGATGCTAATAGGTGTGAAAAACGCCCATTAAGAGGTGTATGAAGGTGTTAAGAATGACTAAGTATGAAGTGAAATAGGTGTTTTTAGCTTCAGTATAGTTAGCTTCTCCCTTCAGATCAATATAAGTCAGTGTCCAGAAGCATCTGACCAAACGTCTTCACTCCTACAACTTTTTGTCCAGTTGACAGATTTAACTTTTGGCTTTTACTATAGATCAGACCTGGACGACTGAGGGATTACACAGACTTCTTCTCTTTTTACTAAATCATTTCCAAACTGTTGAAAACCTTGTATTAACTTCTATCATCAGGAGGTCAGTTGGCCAAGGCTTTAGTTTTGGGGTGGTTGGGAGGATTCGAAAATGGAGCGTCTGTCGTCTAGACTAGAATGAGTCATTTTCATTTGTTAATTAAAAGCAATTAAAGCTTAATTATTGAGAAATTCTCCAGTGTTCATCGACCTCATTTGAAAAAAGTTTGTGCGCATTGATCAAAAGTTTGTACAAGCCGCTCTCCCCATCGACCGGATCCCTAAATGTTTTCATTTAATGAGACGTCTGAGATAGCAGCATTTTTCTTTGCCCCAAATCACAGAAAACGCATCTTTTTAATCACGCACTAGACAGGTTTGTGTTCTACATCAAATCAACAGCGTCTGACATAAAACGGAGGACCTCAAAGCAGCAGCAGGAAAGCGTCAGGAGACAACAAAACAAGATCCATAACTATTGTGTTTGTGCATTCAAAGTTTTCCTCGTCTCATGGCTCGGAGTGATGTTGTGGAGAATACGGTCTGTCATGAAAACTTCTATTGTGTTTGAAAGAAGTAGTACAAACACCGACACAAACATGGACGCTAATGGACAGAGCTATGGAACTTTACATTCCAACGACCAGCCCCTGTGCACAAGCCTAATGCTGGTGATGCTTTTATGATTATTTCACAAAAACTCATGGTGCTGCCCGTGTTCCTTTGACCAGTCCTCAAACAAAACGCAGATCGTGGTTTAAAATGTGCAGTATCAGAGGTTTCGCTGATGCCGGTGCAGGTATCGGTATCGGAACAACCCTAGTAAAGAGTTTACCCAACAATAAGATCCATAACTACTGTTTTTTTTGGTGCATTGTAAAGTTGTAATGTTATGCAGAAAACTGTCTGTCATAAAACCTTCACAGCCAGCCCCCGTGCACCAGCCTAATGCGAGTTAGTGGTGTTTTTTAGTATTATTTCACTGTACTTAAGGGTTGAAAGTACTAATTACACAGCACTTATGGTACTGCATCGCCTCCTCTGATTGGCCACTGCGCAAACAATAAGCAGATTGTGGTTTAGAAATGTTAACGCAGCTTTAATTAGGTTTTGCATTAAAAGACGGATCTAAAATGCCACTAAAATGCCTCAAATCGAATAAGGATTTTACTGATAACAATGATCCCGATGCTGATTTAAAACCACTGGCTATGATATTAAATGTATTATGTTATAATTTGTTTAGTTTCTCAGGACGATTATCCAACTGTCTCTGTTTCAATGCTGAAATCCAGTTGGTTTAAACGAGGAGAGGCCAAACTTTATTCACAGAGGGACAAAGTTTGAAACACAGGTGGGTCATGTCAGATGGTGCATTTTACACAGTTTATATAGAGACGCCGTATCTTTAATAAAGCTGGAAACATTCACTTTTGGTCTGTATCGTAGTGCAGTGTTTGTTAATGAGGTTATAGAGGTAAATTACTTAATTCTGCTGTAAAAATGACCACTAATAGTATTGTTAGTTGATTTGTGGGCACAGAACAGATTGGACTGAAATAAATGAGGTGTATTTGGGAAAAGTCAGAACATAAAGTGAAATTAAATTAAATTAACACATTCAAGTTTTTTAAAAGCAACAAGAACAAAAGAAATGCGATTCCTGGTCAGATATTTTGACTTGGTTCATTCCTTTTTTCGGATTTAGTTCGGTTCGACTAACGTAAATTCAGTTCGTTCGCAAATCCATAATCCACGAACCGCAGAGCAAAACAAAATGAATTAGTCCTACCAGCTCGCCATCGGTAGAGAAGTCGGTGTTAAGTCCCGTGAATAAAAACCTGCCCTGAAAACGAGGTCAAAGTAGGTTTCAGTTCAGTTACCGGTAACGTTTCACATCACATTTATAATTCAATCACATAAATTTATAAAACACTACACATTACAGCCGACAGTACCGCCAGCAGTGCGCGATTAGATTCACATCGGGCCATGACTCACAAAATATATCAAATACATGAACAAAATGTACTAAAACATCATAAAAATGCTGCTGAATTAAAGTTAAGATGCTAAATTAAGTCCATCAACAGAGGCAGTTCGTCAGGAGGCCAAGGGGGCATTAAAAATTGTTCTGAAAGCCGCATTTGGACATGGCTAACCTGCTAGCCGCCACGCTTCCATCGACTCTGGCTCCAGCTCACTTTCTATTGAAAAACCGTGGCCTCTCTTTCTGTCACCCGCTGCTGTCAGACTCGTCATTTCTGTCTTAAAATGTTCGTATTAACCCTCAAATTACAGGGCGTTACCTTCAAACAGCGTTCATCATCATCATTAGCCCAGAGCTAGCGCAGCCTCTGAGTGAATTCTGGAGGTTTTTTCAGCTTTCACATGGCAGCAAAACCCAAAACAAAAACATGCACGTGTCTTTATCTGCAGGTTTAGGAACTGGCAACCCAAAGTCACTCGTGAGTATTGCATCTTTTGTCAAACAGTGAGAACACTCGGTACACACGCAGCTCCTTAATATTTGTTGCCAGAGTTTCCAGCCTCTCCATTCACGTCTATTTAAAGAGGTCTTGGCTTGTATTACTGCGCCCTCTCCATCCCGAGCGCCGCCTTTCCCCCCGTGCGCTCTCCTTCATATTAATTCAAATCTTGGCTCGGCCGGCTTTATGTGTCCAATTGGCAAGTGAGTCGGCCTGGTCCAGGAGCAGTGCTGAAATCTCCCTGTAACTCCCCGTGTGTCTTATGTTATTAAATCAAAGGGCCAGTGCCGAGGAGCGCCCCAAAAGGACTCGGAGACGAAGCCGAGAGAGACGAGAGAAGAGAGAGGGGAGTTTTTTTTAGCAGATGAAAGCAACAGCTAGCGTAGCATTCTGATTTCTGCAAACACAGTATCACAACCAGACTAAGTTGCTGTATTCCATTGTATATTTGCTGTAAAAGTCGAGATTTCGAGTTGTTTGAGGTACTCTCCCGGGGTTCAGGTTCGGGTTAAAACGTTTTTTCCCTCAGGTCTGATCCATGGCAAAAGACGTAATTAAATCTGTCGACTTTGCGTCTGAGGATGGAGTTGTAGATCAGGATCTTTCAGTGATGTAACGCAGTGGTAAACATGCCCCTGTCCCAGCTTTAAATGAGCGAATAAAGAAGAAATGATGTGGGGAAGGTTCAAGAAAAAGGGAAAAGTAAGAAAGGAGGAAGGGAAAAGGAAAAGAGAAACAGTATATAAAAGAGAATGGAGACTCAACCCTGAAATTTAATGTCAAAACTAGTTTTAACTTCATAATTAATAACTTTACTCTCTCATTTACTCACTTTACCTGCTCAATAATAGAACATTAGCTCATTGTAAGTCCCCCCCTCTCCACTGTTTCTGTTTTTTTATTTAATTTAATTTATTTTTTATTTTTTTCCCAATGCTTTGTACCTTGTTTGTCATAATTTTCTTGTTTATTTCTTGGTTTTTTACATGTTTCTATCTCTTGTCGAGTCCTGTTAAGTTTTGTACTGTACTGTTTTTTTGTTTTTTTCTCTTTTCATAAATTTAATTTAAAAAAAAGAATTAAAAATGAGTGACTATTTGCATACAAACAATAACAGTTTGAACATTAAATATCATGTCTTTGTAGTTTATTCAGTTCTTTTTAGGCTGAAAAGGATTTGCAAATCATTGTTTTCTGTAATTTTTGTTAAGTTTTACACAACGTCCCAACAATTCTACTCTCAGACCCAAAGCAAACAGGAACAAAGAGAACAATAGGTCGTCATTACAGGTTGAATAGGGTCGTTAAGGCAGATATAAGGCCGTGTCCAGCAGTAATCTGAGCAGAACTGAAGAAGGACGAGCAGCAAACATCAACTTTTTCTCGAGTTGACAGATTTAATTTCGTCTTTTGCTTTTTCTTCTGATGTTAATGACGCAGTTTCACACTTTCAAAGGTTAATGACACAGGTTAAATAAACAAATACTTCTGAGTTTGTAAGATAAAAGTTGAACCAGGCCTCGTCTTGGTACATTTTGTTTCTTTGATAAAGCGAAACTCGACCACATGATGCCATAGAAACAAAGTTAAAACCATACGCTGGAACATTCTCCATGAGTTTCATAACCTTAGAATATTATAGCCAAAGGAACAACATCTCCATGGAAACAAGCAGAGCAATCCCACTCAGAGGAGGCATGTTTTTCTTTGCTTTTCGGTGCAATAAAGTCGTTCAAAATGAGAAATAAAACTTTTATTTAGTCTATTTTTGTGCTAAAAAGTGATTCATTGGCTTCATTATTATTTTATTATTTTTGTGATCATATTTTATTATTTGGCAGGATTCGTGTGCAGTTTTTACAGATTAGAGAGGTACTATGTAAGTTTGTAGATACAGGGTCCAAAACTTTCTTGTTCATCCTGAAATAGTCCAAAAAATTGTTTTAAACTTCTCCTCTGACTGGCCAGTGCTCAAAGGATTAGCATAAATCATAGACTGTATATATAAATGGACATAGCTAACCCGCTAGCGTTTCAAATCGGCTCCAATTCACTTTCTATTGAAAAACAGTGCCCCCTCTCTCTGTACCTGCTGCTCAGACTCGTCATTTTGGTCTTAAATGTTTGTATTAACCCTCTACATGATCCTCGCATTTTTATTTTGCGGTTCAATACGATTTATTTTTGTAAAGAGCTGAACATGAGAAATTATTTAACCAACAGAAAGTTACAAAATCAACAATGAAACAGAAAAAGACAAGCAAAGTAATCAACAGAAAACAAGCAAATGCAAGAACCACTGTCCCAGAGAGCGCCCCCTGTCCTCAGACCCTCCTCCTGCAAGAACCATGTCCCAGAGAGCGCCCCCTGTCCTCAGACCCTCCTCCACACTGTCCCAGAGCGCCCCCTGTCCTCAGACCCTCCTCCTACAGAAAACCACTGTCCCAGAGCGCCCCCTGTCCTTCGACTCTCCTTCTCCGGCAAGAAAAAAAAAATCAAAAATACCCAGTGGGAAAAAGAGAAACCTCGAGGAGAACCACAGTGAAGGAGAAATCCACTCCCAGGACAGGCAGCTGCTGATGTGTCCGTAAATCAAGAGATGAACATTAATAACAGACAAATCAGGCGTGTTCTTTCCCCGAGGTCGCTCCCACAGCGTTAGCAACAGGTTTGATTGACAGCGTTGCTAAGCTGTCGTAGTAGTAGTAGAGTAGTATCCATGGAGACAAGCAGGTGATTACAGAAGACCAAACTTTTCCATATCTCTTCTTCTTTAATATCTTTAGCGCCTAATTACTCCCATTTTTAGTTTTAGATTTTATTTTGGCATATATAATTTTCCATTGAAATCACCATTAGCTAAAAAATACACCTGCAGCATCTGAGTGACATTTAAAATCACACGTGCCAATAAAGTGCAAATTAAACCCACGGCTTTGTCAATGAAAAGTGAATCACTGTTGACTTCACTTAAAAAGCTCTTACGCTCGTTCGAAGAGTCTTAATTCAAAAACAAGAACAGCCACGTGAAAAGAAACGATGGAACATTATTTTGAACTCACGCTGCTGGTGAATAGAAGCCTCCAACATGCTAGGTCCATCACCGCGTCATTAAAGTGCAATGTTCCTTCTCTGTGCACATGGGCCGTGGACACGTCTGCAGCTCGCCTGTGGTTGTCATGGGGAAGTGGTGCGAATAGCTGCACCTGTTAAAAGAAAAAAAAACAAAAAACACATTACATTGGACATAGTTGCACTACCATACAGCCGTGATTGAACAAGAATGTATGGGAAAGTTCTCAAAGAAACCAGAAACTCATGAACTTTGATACAGGAACTTCTAATACAAGATTTCATTGTCGTCTTTGTCTAAAAACTGGCCACGATAGGACTGAAATGTGAAAGAATTTGGTTATTCAGCTTCCCAACAATGGAAAACATTTCAAGGACATAAAAACTGGATACACTGGTGCCACTAATGCACCTCTTTTGTTTTAAATGGGCAGTTCTGTGTTTTGCTTTTGTTAGTATTGTTCTGTATTTGAAACAGCGAGCTCATGAAAAACACTGAGTGTGCTCTCTTTGTGCTCTCCCTGTAGGTAAAGATGAAAATGAACAGTGAAAAGGACGAGAGATAACACACGATTTGTTCCATACATTGGCTCCAATGCAGTTTCTATTGGACTGTTAGCATTAGCCGCTAAACATCACAAACTATGAAAAATCTGGGCTGTCTGACAAACGCACAACGACGGAGCCTTGTTACAAACATTACAGTGTGTACAAGTTAGTGCTGTTCCAATACATTTTTTTTTTTTTTTTTTTTAATTCAATCCGATACCGATATTTGTCCTTGGTGTATGCGCTAATACTGATACCAATCTGACACCGCATATTGAAGAAGTAGAACTAACAATACTTGATTTTGTTACAGTACAGCAAAAATAACTAGTAAAATGTGTGTTATTGCTGTTGTGTTAGCGCTGTTGTCGTGTTAATGCTGTCTAGTGTTAGCGCTGTTGTCATGTTAGTGCTGTCTAGTGTTAGCCCTGTTGCTGTGTTAGCGCTGTTGTCGTGTTAGCGCTGTTGCTGTGTTAGCACTGTTGTTGTGTTAGCGCTGTTTCTGTGTTAGCGCTGTTGTTGTGTTAGCGCTGTTGCTGTGTTAGCGCTGTTGTCATGTTAGTGCTGTCTAGTGTTAGTGCTGTTTCTGTATTAGCCCTGTTGCGGTGTTAGTGCTGATGCTGTGTTAGCGCTGTTGCTGTGTTAGCGCTGTTGTCATGTTAGTGCTGTCTAGTGTTAGCGCTGTTGTCATGTTAGTGCTGTCTAGTGTTAGTGCTGTCTAGTGTTAGCGCTGTTGCTGTGTTAGCGCTGTGTGCTGTGCTGTGTTAGCGCTGTTGCTGTGTTAGCGCTGTTGCTGTGTTAGCGCTGTTGCTGTGGTTAGCGCTGTTGCTGTGTTAGCGCTGTTTGCTGTGTTAGCGCTGCTGCTGTGTTAGCGCTGTTCTGTGTTTAGCGCTGTTGTTTGCTGTGTTAGCGCTGTTGCTGTGTTAGCGCTTTAGCGCTGTCTAGTGTTAGCGCTGTTGCTGTGTTAGCGCTGGCATAAAGACTGATCAAAAAAACATAGTAAACCACAACAATTTCACAATAACACCTTCATTTTACTTATCAAGCAACGCACATTCCCCAACTTTAAAAAATGGATCTTCAAGTTACTTTCTGGCAAATATGACGAAGCTAAACAACAACCATTTATTTTCTGGTGTTAAAACATAATATATATGTCACTCGAGGAAAGCTCTATAACAGAAATCTTCAAATCTCATTTTTCCAGTGGTATTCGTCTTGAAAATGTACAACAAAACCATTACAGCTACATCAGACCACAATATCCCGATGTCCAGGCGTGTGACAAGGATGTGATCGATCTGCACTGTCAAAATGGTTTCTTGTCAGAGAAGTGAGAAGCCGGAAGCTCAAATGATAAAGAAAAATAGTGGATGGACTGAAACCGCAGTCTGTAGTTTTGTTCTGACTCTTCATGTTATAACGGTGTCATTAAAGAGGAGGTATTATGCTTAATTAACTTTTTAGAGCTTTTCGCCATGTTTTAATTTTGTTCTCTCATCAAAAACATGCCTGAAGTGTTTTTAAATGCCGTCCACGCATGTTTAAGTAATCTAGCGATCTCTCCCAGGCTCTATTCGAACCCTTCTTATTGTTAGCGCTAAGGTTTGTCCAAGGCGCCGCCCACAAGCTTACATCACACGCAGTTCTTCATCATAAATGTTCAAAAATATGATACAAAATACTACACTACGACTTCACAAACCTGATGTGATGTGCAGTAGTTTCGTTAGCATACCTAGTTTCATTAGCATTTCATTAGCATTTCATTAGCATTAGCAAGTGATAGCGAAGAAAACATGTTAATTTATTGTTTTTCGGCAAATTTAGCATTTTCAAAACTGTAAAAGCTAAATACCTCCTCAATACCCCATAGAAGTAAATACCTCCTCTTTAATACTCCATAGAAGTAAATACCTCCTCTTTAATACCTCATAGAAGTAAATACCTCCTCTTTAATACCCCATAGAAGTAAATACCTCCTCTTTAATACCTCATAGAAGTAAATACCTCCTCTTTAATACCCCATAGAAGTAAATACCTCCTCTTTAATACTCCATAGAAGTAAATACCTCCTCTTTAATACCCTAAAGAAGTAAATACCTCCTCTTTAATACCCCATAGAAGTAAATACCTCCTCTTTAATACCCTAAAGAAGTAAATACTTCCTCTTTAATACCCCATACAAGTAAATACTTCCTCTTTAATACCCCATACAAGTAAATACCTCCTCTTTAATACCCTAAAAAGTAAATACCTGCTCTTTAATACCCCATAGAAGTAAATACCTCCTCTTTAATACACCATAGAAGTAAATACCTCCCCTTTAATAGGAGAGGAAAGGATGTATTTTTAGATTTGAGAATGTGATTATGCTATACTGCCAGATGGGGGCGCAAGAGCGAGAGTTTTGTATTGATTACCTTGTACTCTGCCATGAAATATCCAGAAGGTAAATTCACATGTTAACATCTTGTATTAGAGCCAAAAACTGTATTTTAACAATATTCTTTTATCAGTTTCTCTATTGGCCTGTAGAATGTTGGGACGTCGTCTGAAACGCCGTCTCTTTGGCTCCACTTTAATTGGAAGTGACTACAGCCCCGCATTTGTTTTTTGTTCGCTTTAGTTTGAAGAACTTTGCTCAGCTTAAGTTGTTTTATAAATGTGCTTTAGAAATAAACTTGATTTGACTTGAAAGAACTGACTTTGTGTCGCCATTTTCCCAAAAGTTAAAAACCACAAAAAACTCAAATCGTCGCTTTGGTGAAATCCTTCTGTAACGAGCCAGGGTTAACTTCAGTTCTGCAGTTTTGAAAAGTAAATCTAAAAAGTTTTCTGGTGGAAAGCTGCCACCTGTTTATCTCCATGGAGACGTAATTACTTTAACATGAACATTTTAACGACCCAGCAGTAGGAGACTTGTTGACATGGTTCGGCCGCTAGCTGTGAGCCGTCGTTAGAACTTTCGCCGGTTTTGGTGTTAACCTTTCATATATCAGCTTGAGTTACTTCCTGAAGGCGTGGGCCGGCCTGATTTAATGTCTTACAGTGGAACATTCCAAGCCTAACAAGAAAAATCTCCATGGAAACAAGCAAACGTCTCCCGTCTTGGTGTTGATGTTTCATATATCGGCTTTTTGACTTCCTGAAGGCGTGGTCAACCTGATTTAATGTCTTACAGTGGAACATTTGAAGTCTAGCAGTAACATCTCCATGGAAACAAGCAACTATCTCCAGTCTTGGTGTTGACGCTTCATATATCGACTTTTTGTAACTTCCTGAAGGCGTGGTCAACCTGATTTAACGCCATACAGTGGAACATTCCAAGCTTAGCAATAACATCTCCATGGAAACCAGCAACTGTCTCTAGTCTCGGTGTTGACGCTTCATATATCGACTTTTTGTAACTTCCTGAAGGCGTGATCAGCCTGATTTAATGTCTTACAGTGGAACATTCCAAGCCTGGCAAATAACTTCTCCATGGAAACAAGCAACTGTCTCGATCTTGGTGTTGACGACACTTTTGTTACTTCTTGAAGGCGTGATCAACCTGATTTATTGTCTTACGGTGGAACATTCCAAGCCTGGCAAATAAATCTCCATGGAAACAAGCAAACATCTCCGATCTTGGTGTTGACGGCACTTTTGTAACTTCCTGAAGGTGTGGTCAACCTGATTTAATGTCTTACAGTGGAACATTCCAAGCCTAGCAATAACATCTCCATGGTAACAATTAACTGTTTCCAGTCTTGGTGTTGATCTTTCACACATCAGCTTTTGTTACTTCCTGATTTAATGCCATACAGTGGAATATTCCAAGCCAAGCAGTAACATCTCCATAGAAACAAGCAACTGTCTCTAGTCTTGGTGTTGACGTTTCATATATCGGCTTTTTGTAACTTCCTGAAGGCGTGATCAACCTGATTTAATGTCTTACAGTGGAACATTCCAAGTCTAGCAATATAATATCTCCATGGAAACCAGCAACCGTTTCCAGTCTTGGCGTTGACGTTTCACATATCAGCTTTTGTTTCTTCCTGATTTAATGCCATACAGTGGAACATTCCAAGCCAAGGATTAACATCTCCATAGAAACAAGCAACCATCTCCAGTCTCGGTGTTGACGCTTCATATATCGACTTTTTGTTACTTCCTGAAGGCGTGATCAACCTGATTTAATGTCTTACAGTGGGAACATTCCAAGTCGAGCAATAACATCTCCATGGAAACCAGCATGTACCAGACCTTTTTTACCCCAATAACATCTCCATGGTAACCAGCATGTATCAGACCTTTTACCCCAAAAATCCATTCTGCGCCTCTAACTTTTCCCACGTCAACAGCTCGAAAACTTTGCGATCCATCTGTAAATATTCCTCCCAAAATTTCATCACGTACAATCAGCCTCGTTCGCTCCTGTTCAAATATTTGCGCTGCTCCATCTCGCTCAGAATCTGTGGGAAACACGGACCCGGAACGTTCTTTCCTGTTGCGTTTTCGGCTGAAGGACGCTCAAGGTGGCTCCTCTTTTTCCTCTGGTTTCGTGTCAGGTCTAAGTTATGAGTGGAGCAGGTGAGCGAGGCCGAAATGACTCGCCTCCAGCTGCTTCTCCAGGTCGAGTGGAGCTGATGAAATACAGTGGACCTGCTCCCGTCTTTTTGTCTTTCACTCAGGTGACGACACAGGCTTCATATTTCACTCTCGATTATCCCGGATGTGTTTTATCTCGTCGGCTTTGAGGAAGTGAAAGTGACAAGAGCAGCGACGCACGGCCTTTAAAGTGTAAATAAAAACAGGAGGGTCTGCAGAGGTTTGGGGTAAGTTTGGATAAGTTTGAAGGGATTTTTTTTGTTCAAATCGAAGTTTATTGAGTTGTTTTAAGATATTTGTTCAAGTATATTAATTCAAATAGTCAATTCTTTCATTATACTAGATTTAACAATAATCTTTAGCTACTTTAACTTCTTTAATTGTCTATTTTTCGCCGACTGTTTCTAGTCCTACGACCTTGTTTTTCGTTATTTTAGTGCTGACTTGGTAAATTTGTGGCTTTGTGGTGGAAAAAAACCCAAAAACCATAAATAAAACTGGGCTGTGAGTGTGTGCCGGCTCCACTGGAAACTGTAGCTTCAAGTATTACGTAACATCACACAGCACTGCCCTGATCACATCCAGGTGGTTCTGATCAAACATCTGGCTGCAGGGGCAGAGTTTAAGTGTGGACACCTGTTAGACCAATCACACTGCTCCTTATACTATATACATCCCCCTCACTCTCCTCTTTACTCCTCCAGACCCTCTCCTCCTCTCTCACGCTCCTCTTTACTCCTCCAAACCCTCTCCTCCCTCCTTCACTCTCCTCTTTACTCCTCCAGACCTTCTCCTCCCTCTTTCACTCACCTCTTTACTCCTCCAAACCCTCTCCTCCTCTCTCACGCTCCTCTTTACTCCTCCAGACCCTCTCCTCCCCTTCACTCTCCTCTTTACTCCTCCTCTTTACTGTCCAGTTTCACAGCTCTGTTTGAAATGCGGCAGTGGGCGGAGTTTAGGTGTTTAGTGCCGCTTTAAAAGTCATAGTCTTATATCTTACAAATCACACCCAGGCCGTTTTATGATTCTCTCCATTTGTGGTGAAATGAACTTCATATATCTCGTCCTACAACTTTTTCAGCCTGGTCTTTGTCCTGGAAAGTCCCACTTATGTTCAGCATTTTTACAACGACGTGTTTGCTCAAAATCGGAATCTTTTTTTTTTCCACCGTTTTTTGGTGCATTTGAGGTTTCTACATGATCCTGATTATGACATATTTTGGTGGGATAGTTTCTGTGGCAAATATTTATCATAGTTTTACATCATTTAGCAGTTTGTGCGAAATAGTTGAGAAGAAATGTGGAAAAATACAGGAAGTAGAGCTGAGTTTTAAAGCAGAATGTCTCTGTCGTCAACATGAAAAATTCCAACCGAAAAGTTTTTATGTGTAAAAAAGGGCTTTTTCTGTCAGATTAAATATTGATAAAGGTGTTGTCGTGTTTTTATATTAGTCAGATCATAACTAGTGTTTAATTTAGACAAGTTTTGACCTTTTTTTTACATTATGGTTTGATTTATTTCGATAAAATTCTCACAATAAGTCAAAAGCTTTTCTAAACAGTAGCGTCTTCAGCTGCTTTTTAAAATAATCCACAGAGAGACAAAGTGACAGGGATTTCCATCATTTTGGGGCCACAGCCAGAAAGGTTCCTCCTGGTTTTTGGGACCAAAAAGCAGGTTCTGACTGGAGGAGCGGAGGGTGCGTCCAGAGGAGTGAGGATTTAAAAGATCCGGGATGTTCTGGGAGCCTGTCCGTGGTGCGCTCTGAAAAAGTAACTACTGAAATTTTAAAATAAATCCTGAACTTTACTGGAAGTCATTGGAGGGATGATAGAGTCGGAGAGATGTGGAGGGATGGGAAGATGGGAAAAAAGATACAACTGGAGACATGTGGAAGAACGATAGAACAAGTAAAAAAAGGATAGAACTGGAGCGATGTGGAAGTGTATTTTATAACAGTCCAAATTACAGTGAACTTGTTTGTACTGTAAACAAGGAACTTGATAAAATAAAAAAGTGTAACAAATTATCACTTAATTTAAAGAAGACAAAAGTTATGCTCATCTTTTGTCTTGAGATTAATTTTCTGTGCACTGTCTTCCTTTGAAATAAATAAATACGATAAAAAAATTAAATTAAATAAACTGCCATATGCACTTTAAACAGAACATGCAAACTCCAGCCAAGAAATATCTGCATAATCCCTCAGTCGTCCAGGTCTGATCCACGGCAAAAGAAACATATTAAATCAGTCATTTGGACAAATCGTTGCAGGAGTGAAGACGTTTGGCTGCTCTTCAAAGTTGCTTCTTCAGTTCGGGTCAGAACTGCTGGACGCTGCCTTATATCGGTCTGAAGATAGTCATTCAAACCCCTAATGAGTGATTTCACACCTATTAGCATCCTGGCTAGTCCTAGCCTACCAACAGAAACAGTGAACAAACAGGAGTTTTGAGTTTCAGTGTCGTTAGCGCCTCCTTCAGACAGATATAAGACAGTGTCCAGCAGGAATCTGACCAGAACTGAACAAGAGGCTTGGACGAGCAGCCAAACGTCTTAACCCCTACAAATTTTTGTCCAGTTGACAGATTTTATCATTTTCTTTTGCTATCCAACCAGGAAAGGATCAAACTATGGCCCTTCTCGCCGTGGGGCTTACAAACGAACCTGTTCAGTACTTTTCCAGGATGCTGTTTGGACGACTTTATTAAATTTTCCTGCAAAATAAAAACAAAAAAACAGCTCACGTTTTATTGCAAAAATGTTGTTTCCACCGACCATGAATGTCAATATCTGCCTTGGTGCATTCCGCCTCCTTAAGCAGCTCGATACGTGTTTGTAAAAGAAAGTACACAGAGATTTTTCAGTAGAAAGACACAAGGACGCATAGGCTAACACACAACTCAGGCTCGCTACAAACTTTGAGCTGCATTTTGATTGATTCGTGCATGTTTGAATAATCCATTGTTGTACGGCTCAGAACATCTCACATTGTGCACAGCTGGGTACGTTACTATTGTCTTTTTAAAAAATCTACACTCCAGGTGATACACGTGGGCACTACAGTGTTTTCTCGCCCTATTTCATCAGCAAAAACGCTCCATGAATGAAGATCTGCAGCTTGTCTCTGTGGCGTTCAACGATGAAGCAGATGAGTCAGCAGCATGGCCCCGCACCAACAGTAAAAGCGAACACAAAACTCAACTACAGCCTCCCAAAAGATCAAACAGCACAAATGTAACGCCATATAAACACAATTCCCTGCATTTCTTAATAAAACCACAGACTGTGAGTGTGGCGTCATCCACAGTGTCCAGTCAAATGAAGCTTATCGAGGCTGGAGCGGTTATAGCAGCCAATTTGGAGCCGGTTTCCGCAATTGGAGCCAAACCGGGGTGAGGCTGTTGAAGGCAACGCCCCTTCCGTCCCGCTCCGCTGGTTTAGCAAGGACTGGGCACCTAGCAACGCTGTCAATCAAAGTGTCAGCGTACATTGGCGTGTGAATGTGTGAGCGGCTCTTGAAGACAGAAAAGCTTTATGTAAATGCCATAATTTTACACTTCTTTCACTTGGCTAAATTACACACTTCAGATAACGTCTTGCGCAAAATGTTATTCCAGTTTTGAGATGGTCTGTACTTTTTCATATCAGAAAACGATGAATCACTGTAAGTCACAGATACTCGACACATTTAGTCTGTAACACTCATCCTCTAGACAACATCACAACAGCTGAACATCCACTGAAAATGATTCACCTTTGAAAATATCAAATGTATATCCATACATCCATGTTCTGTGGCTTATCTGGGGCTGGGTCGCGGGGGCAGCAGTCTAAGCAGGGACTCCCAGACTTCCCTCACACCAGACACTTCCTCCAACTCTTCTGGTGGGAACCCGAGGTGTTCCCAGGCCAGCCTAGAGAGTCCCCCAGCTTGTCCTGGGTCTTCCCCAGGGCCTCCTCGTGGGATATGCCCAGAACATTTTCTCACAAGAGGCGTCCAGGAGGCATCAGGAACAGATGCCCAGGCCACCTCAGCTGCTCCTCTCTACGTGGAGGAGCAGCGGCTCTACTCTGAGCTGCTCCCGTGTGACTGAACTCCTCCCTTCAATGAGGGGAGGAGGGGAGGAAACTCATTACAACCAATTTTATTCGCCATCTTGTCCTTTTGGTCATTACCCAAAGAAGATGTAAAGGTGCATTATGTAACTTTTTGTAGAAGATCCACCATCTGCTTCTCTGCATGAAGATGTTGGTGCTTTGCTTGGAAGGTTCCATAGTATGGCATTAAACTTGTCTATCTATGGCATTAGTATGTGTGATAGAATTGAAGAAAAACTAATACTATGAAACATCAGGTAAAGCAAAAACATCTCCATAGAGACACACAGGTATAACCCACCCACCAGCAAAGTGACAGTGAGTCTGTGCTGCGCTGACACAAAGTTCTAACCCTCCTGTTATTACACTGCAGCTGTTTAACTCCATCAGTCTGAGCTTTAATGAAAGAGCCACGTTCTTACTACTTAACATCTGTACCACACTGAGATATTGTGAGTAAAACCACAGCTCTCGTTTCCACTCGCAGCGTGCAGCCTCCTCACAGCGTGTCGTTGTTATTTGACGTGTTGTGTAGAACGCCAGAGAAAATCAATACTTACTTTGCAACTAGAATATCCAGGAATTGTCCTGTATTAAACCTCCAGCTCACGTTTTCACCTATAGCTGTAAGAAAACACAACCTAAATATGTTACTACTACTTTTTCTCTACATATTTTAGCGCAATTAGGTCAAATAACACAATAAAGTACTCATTAAATACAGTTAATTGGTTTAATTAGGTCGTGGGGGTCCTGGTTGGTTGGATAGTTCGATGGAAGCTTGGAAATCCACATTGTAAAATTGTAAAAAATATATTTGTGAATAATCGCCTGTCTCTTTCTAATGCTTTGGTTTGTATTTGGTTTGTCCCAAATAGGCCACTGTAGAAACTTCAGTGTTATAAACAGCATGTAGGACACGCTTTGCAAACTTTTTGGGGAGAGCAAAATAAAGAATTTAATGTTTCATGTTGATGTTATACCCCATAGATATTACCTTTGCCTTTTGCCTTGATTCTGAATTCTCAAGCACCGTAGACCTCAAAATACTTCCACAAAGTTTTGCCTCCAATGTGAAAAGTTTTCTATATGAGTCTAGTCAAATGTATTTAAAGAAAAAGAGACTGGACACAATTTTCTAATTTTATGTAAAGGAGCACCCCAAGGCTCAATTTTAGGCCCGCTGCTTTTTTATTATATTTATTAGTTCTATTGGTTGCAATGTAAGAGAAAGCCTCCTACATTTATATGCAGATTATGCTGTTTTGCAAGTGCTCCCTCTGCTGTTCAGCTGCTTTTAAAACTGCAGCAAGATTTTAATGAAATCCAAAATTCTTTCATGAATCTTAAATTATCACTGAATGAAAATAAGTGATGTGGAAGCTACAAATCTGTATGCACGACCTGGTACGAGTGATCGATTGAAAGAGTCAACACTTATAAATATCTTAGGTTTTGTATTTGATGAAAACTTATCCGTTAAAAAAACATACCTCAGCTTTATGGAACAGTTTAAAATCAAAGTTATCATTTTATTACAGGAACAAATATGTATGTATCCTATTGAATTACAGAAAATAAACAGCTTTTCTTTCCGTACTGGATTATTGGGATGTGGCACATACAGACTTCAGCCTCGGCTTTGAAACTGCTGGATCCGCTGTTTCACTCCCATCGTTTCATAATAGGTGATAAATTTATAACCCATCACCGTGTTCTCTATGGAAAAGTGGGTTGGCCATTACTGTCTGTTAGAAGAGAACAGCACTGTATGAAATTTAGCTGTAAAGGACGACGACTTCGTGGACGGTCAGGACTCCTCACCCTTTTGTTAATCATTGATACTGGAACATTTAATCCCAGATGCATAAGGCTAAAGACGAGCCGCTCCAAAACTACGATGGGAAAGAGGCTTTTAGCTGTTTTACTTCACAAAAATTGATTATATTTCAAGAACAAGCCCAAGTGGATAGTTCGGTGCTGCAAACGCAATTTAATAATCTGGTAGCAAACGTTAATACTCACTCCTGTTTTTAATGTTTTATACAGACTTATATACTTATTTGTTTAGTTTGTATTATATTTTAAACAGGGCATCCATGAAAAAGCGAGTCTAAGTGCTCTCTTTGGGTCCCCCTGTATAAATATAGATAAAGAAATAAAGAATAGAGATGTCTTTTGCTGCTGGTTTCTCTTTGCTTGTTTCTAAATGGCGAAACCATGTCCAGTTTAAACCAGTGTGGGTTTAAATTGGACACGCTTAGCACTGCATGTTTTATAAATTTTCAGTAACTCAGAAAATTATTCACACAAGGTTCTGACTTCAACTGTTTCTTTCCATTCAACCTAAAATATGCACCACAGGTAAAATCCTGCCGCACACTATGGCATTATTTCCTCGATTTAGGACCAATTTAGTCTGCGCTCCCCATGTGTGTGGTGTCCGAGAAAGTCTGAGCTGCTCTGTCATATCGTAAATTCATAACCACAAAACATCACCACGGCAACAGCCAATAAAACTGAATCAGGGGCAGAGGAAGTGACGGACACAGAGGCGCAAGATACAAACTCAGAACATGGCGAAAATCCTTTAAAAATGATTTGAAACTGCAGCAACTCATCGATATTATCCATTAGAATGTGTGACCTCCAGTCCACAAGATGGTGCTGTTGTCCAGTTTGAAGCGTTGTTTAAAACAGTAAAAAAGGCAACAGTTGGTCCTTTCGTGTATCTGCTTACATCCACATTGCGCCAACAACGATAATCACCCTTGTATCACCAAAATGTGCAGAAAAAAACAGCTTATCCACAGGGGGGCGACAAAGAGGTCTGTTGTCCGGGGTCCCAGGGTCTTGGAGGCCTAGAATTGGACCCTCTTCCTGTTAATTTGTATTATAGGGGGGCCATGTGAGGCTCATTGCACCGGGCCTCCAAATTTTTGAAGCTGCTGCAGATTAGCGATAGCGACTCTACTTCCTGTGTCGTTTATCTCCAGCTGTTTATCTGAACCACTGCACCATATTTCACAAATATTAACACAGTTTGGACTTGTATCTAAAGCAGAAGTGGATTAATCTGATCTTTGGAACATTCTAGAGTCTCAGAGTGAGTCGTTTTACACTAGAAACAGCTGACAGAGGTGTGGTAACAACTTTTAGCTTGTGGTGTGTGGTCTCTTCGCTGCCATATTCCTTTATATATTATCCGATTCTCCTTGTGTCTGTGGTCTGTGCTTTTTATCGCAAGTTTCAAAATAGTTTAAGAAAAATCCCGTCGTATGTGGTAAAAAAAATCCCGTCTTTAGGTAGTCCTGAGTCCTGACTAACGGTAGCTCAATATCTGGAGATGGGTCTCTAAAAGGTTGCGCCAACGGGATTGAAGGATGGATCGCGCACCTTACCTTACCTTAAACAAATCTGTAATAATCAAGCTACGTATTTTGAGTTTGTATCTTTTCACAGCCTTACAAACACATCAGCAGCTGACCACTTCAAAAATATAACTTCAAGTTGGCATGATGGAGACAGTGTGGTTCTGACGAAGGGAACCACTACCACATATTTTGGCCCCAAATTAAAACTGTGTTGGAACGAGATCCATGCAACGCTGTATTTAGGTAGTGTCTGTCCTCTGGAACGGAGAAGTGATAAAAAGCTGTTGCAAACCCTCCTGGCGGCGAGTAAAAAGAACTAAAAAATGGCTAAATCCTACTCCGCCTTCAGTGGATGGTTGGATTGATATAGCATCGGAGATATTTAGGATGGAAAAGCTAATTTACACAATAAACACCCAAAGGAACAAATTTTATAATATTTGGAACAAGTGGATCAAGTATTTCACCCCAACTACAACTGATTTTTTTGAGATCTCTCCATTTCGGGTGAAGAATTATTATTTTATTGTAAAAGCGGGTTCTTGTAAATAGTTTAGTTTTCCCCTTTTACTCTTTCAATTTACCAAAATGCGATGGGACCAAAGAACATGGCAAGTCTGTGAAAAGCAGTTTTAAGGGATTTTGAATAATGATGCTTGTTTCGTCCTGTATTTTTTAAAAAAACCCAAAAACATAACTTTCTTTCTTCTGTTTCACCATCGTGCATCGACTGCGTTTCCATATTTGCGCCGAACTAAACCACGGCGTATTATTCCCTTCTTTTCTCACCCCGTTCGTGTTTAATAAGTTCCCCTCAAGTGTTTACCGTAATAACTGTTTTGTTGTGCACATAGATTTATCTGAGTTTGTATTCATAACCCGCATCTCACCTTTGGGAAAATAAATAAGACTTTCGTGTTGTTGAAGTGAACAAAGGCCAAGTTGTCAAGATAAAGAAAGCGAGACGTCGGGAACCTTTAATAGAAAGAATATGATGCTATCTCCACGGCGCCGCTCGGCTCCGGTTTCCACAATGAGCCCAAAACTATATCACGAGTTTTCTGGTCCACACTAAGGAAACACGCATACAATTATTGCCTCGTTGTCACACCAGGAAAAAGTGTTATTTGTTTGTTTGATTTTTGTCTTTATGCACAGTCAGAATAAGGATAATTGGTTTGAGACCGTCCGAGGATGTTGGGTTTAAGTTTATTTTGAATGTCTGAGCAAATATGAGGCGGCGAAGGGGTTAAAACGAGGGGAAAGTTTTGAAAAAGGTTTAATAATGTCTAAAAAGTAGTAGGAAGTAGTAATAAAAGTAGGGTGTCAGTGGGAGTAGTGGTAGAAGTAGTTACAGTAGTAGCAGAAGTAGTTGGAGTTATAGTAGGATAGGAGTAGAAGTAGTAGTTGTAGCAGTAGTAGTTATAGTTGTAGTAGTAGTTGCTGTTGTAGTTGTTGTAACAGTAGTAGTAGCTGTAGTTGTTGTAGTAGATGTAATACTAGTTGTAGCAGTAGTAGTTATAGTTGTAGTAATAGTTGCTGTTGTAGTTGTTGTAGTAGTTGTTGTACTAGTAGTAATAGTAACAGTAGTAGTAGTAGTTGTAGTTGTTGTTATAACTGGTGTAGTTGTAGTAGTAGTTGTAATACTAGTTGTAGTTGTAGTACTTGTGATAGTAGTTGGTGTTACAGTTGTAATTGTAACAGTAGTAGTAGTTCTAGTTATCAGAGCCACGTGGTATAAACAAATACTGTCATTTTGTGTTGAAAATTACAATATTGTCTAAAAAAATAGCGTTTAAAATGTTCATGTGGGTTTCAAAATTGGTCTAGCATCTTGAGTCTGCTTTAAAGTATCGAAATCGAGTTTGATACTTAGGAATTATGTCGATATGATGCTAAAAAACAGGAGAGTTTAGCGTAATCATGGGGAAAATGGTCAAATAAAACAAAATAAAAGTACTTTACAAACCCTAAAACCAAATTCACTTAGCACGCCCACCGCCGCTAGTTAGCCGTTAGCATTTAGTTAGCACGTGGTCCCTAAACTAAAGCCTGAGTGATAAGGAGAGAGTGATTTCCTCCTCTTTTGATACAGCTGAAGAGCGCTGGATGTGATGATATGATCAGTCTGGCTTCAGCTCGGCGGTGACGCGGTGATGGAAACGTCTGGGCGAGCTCACTATCGACTGAGGACACGGAGAAAGAGTCTTATTGATTTGGGCACCTTGGTCTCTTTGTGCACATAAATGTTTTGGCTGTGTTTGTCTTCTGCTGCCGTGTGTGTACAGGAGCTTTGAACTGCGCTATAGAGGTGTCTTCAAAGTTTGATTCACTGCCCTTTGTATAAAAGCGAAAAGGACGCCGCGACTTAAAGCTTCTGACAGATGATCGTTTCAGGAGGTGGGAGGATTTAATTGCAAACTTTTTCCAAACTATTTTTCAACCGTGTCTAATCCAGCGCCGTAATTCGAAGACGTGCTGTCTGCTTGTGTAATTGGAAGAACATCCAGTGTAAAAGTGTGTATTATTAACTCATTAAACATCTCTCTGCTGAGTGCTTTTCGATACAGAACTTGCTGTTCCTGGCGACTTGGAAAAGAGAGTCTCAAAAGCAAAGTGGACTGTCTCGTGTATAGACCCCAAAGACTGTGTAAAGAAGCGAACTGAGTGAGTGTGACGTCAACCACAGCGTTCAGCTCCAAATGAAGCTCATCGAGGCTAGAGCAGGTGTAGCGGACAATTTGGAGCCGAGTTTCATATTAGGAATTCTGACCACGAGTATCATAGCAACCAAAGAGCCAATCCGGAGCAAGGATGTTGAAGGTAACGTCCCTTTACTCCTGCATCGTTGGCTTAGCAGCGGACGGGCTCTTACCAACGCTGTCAATCAGACTTGTTGCTAACGCTAGCGGCAGCAACTTTGGTGGAAGAAGGTGCCGGATTTGTCTGTTATTAATGTTGATATTGTCGGTTTCTCTTCTGTTGTATGAAGAACAGGCGTAGAGGCTCGGGAATCGTTCTGTAGATCTTTATTGTACAGTCGGGAAGAAGAATCAAATGCAGAGTCTGTCAAATTAAGATTACACCAGTGTTTTAAAATCCTCCCGGAGTGGATGTCACACAGCCCTTGCACAAAAAGAACAAAATGTAGCCTGTTATTACGAGAAATGACAAAAGTTGTATGGGAAACAAAACGATTTGTACCTTTGGAAGAAACTAAGCAATGTATTATATTTGTATGTTGGTCACAATATCTTGATTTACAGACACAATAGCGAAATAAAAACTCCAGGATCACATAGAGCGGGTTAATATGAACATTTAAGACCAAAATGACGAGTCTGACAGCAGCAGTTAGAGAGAGGCGACACAGTTTTTCAATAGAAAGTGAATTGGAGCCAGAGTCGATGGAGCTGGATCACTTCCTATTTGGATCACGGTGGCTAGCGGGTCAGCTATGTCCATTTATAAATAGTGGTCCCTCATTTATCTCGGGGGTTAGGCTCTAAAAATAACCCGCAACAGACGAAACCCGCTAAGTATCAGCTTTATTTTTTACATTATTCTGTATGTTTCTTGTCTGTCAAACCCCTCACCACACACTTTATACACTTTTCTCACACAGACATTAACATTTTCTCACATTTCTCTCTTGTTTAAACTCTCTCAAAGTTCAAACCTTCGTCGGTGCCTTTGTCGGTGCAGAACGTTTCATCGACATCGTGGGTTTTGTCGGGGAGAAAACTTGCAAACATACAGCACTTCAGAGTCACACTGATCCAACATTTATGTAAATTTGTCTGACACATTCTGTACTGTACAGGAGACACGGAGGAGACTGATGGACAATGGTCTACAGTCCCTCAGCCAATCAGGACACAGAACACAATGGTCTACAGTCCCTCAGCCAATCAGGACGCAGAACACAATGGTCTACAGTCCCTCAGCCAATCAGGACGCAGAACACAATGGTCTACAGTCCCTCAGCCAATCAGGACACAGAACACAATGGTCTACAGTCCCTCAGCCAATCAGGACGCAGAACACAATGGTCTACAGTCCCTCAGCCAATCAGGACACAGAACACAATGGTCTACAGTCCCTCAGCCAATCAGGACGCAGAACACAATGGTCTACAGTCTCTTAGCCAATCAGGATGCAGAACACAATGGTCTACAGCCCCTCAGCCAATCAGGACGCAGAACACAATGGTCTACAGTCTCTTAGCCAATCAGGACGCAGAACACAATGGTCTACAGTCCCTCAGCCAATCAGGACGCAGAACACAGTGGATTCAGTATAGTTCACTTGTAGTTGTTGGGTCAAAAAGTGTAATTCCAAACCAAGGAGACAGACTTTTCTTTCTCTGTCGCTGAATCACAGCCTCTTACATTTACATATTAGCCTTTCAAACATTCACATAATATATTCTATGTCCTCTTAGTCATCACTGCTTTAAAAACATTTTCATTCCCCAACTGCTGCTACTGCGAAACCGAGGACCTTAATGAGTCTTTTAAATTAAAACCGCCTGAATTAAACTTTATTACATCAGTCAAGGTGAAAAAAGGCAATATAACAAGTCATCCTCCATTTCATATAAAGAAAATCACACTCGCTGCTACAAAGTCAGAATAAAGTGAAGTTTTGTTTGTTTAAAAAGAGATTTAAAAAGTTGTTGCACTGTTGTTGTAATAGGGCAAAGCAAGTTTATTTGTACAGCACAATTCACAAAGTCATTTAAAGAGCTTTAAAGAATAAGATTCAACAAATCAAAAGATAAATAATCATCATAAATTTAACATTAAATGAGAAAAGTGCAGAATAAAACTCTTTCAGTCACAGCAGCTAAACAGAACAGAGTCTGGATTTAAACTTTGTCAAAGTCGAGTCTGTGTCACATCTTCAGGAAGAATGTTCCAGGTTTTAACTGAACAAAACTGAAACACTGATTCAACTGGTTTAGTCCTGGTTTAGTCCTGGTTTTAGTCCTGGTTTAGTCCTACTTTAGTCCTGGTTTAGTCCTGGTTTAGTCCTACTTTAGTCCTGGTTTAGTCCTGGTTTAGTCCTACTTTAATCCTGGTTTAGTCCTGGTTTAGTCCTACTTTAATCCTGGTTTAGTCCTCGTTTTAGTCCTATTTTAGTCCTAATTTAGTCCTGGTTTTAGTCCTGGTTCAGTCCTGGTTTTAGTTCTGGTTTTAGTTCTGGTTTTAATCCTGGTTTAGTCCTGGTTTAGTCCTGGTTTAGTCCCGGTTTAGTCCCGGTTTAGTCCCGGTTTGGTCCTGGTTTGGTCCTGGTTTAGTCCTGGTTTAGTCCTGGTTTAGTCCTGGTTTTAGTCCTGGTTTTGTGCTGGTTTAGTTCTGGTTTAGTCCTGGTTTGGTCCTGGTTTGGTCCTGGTTTAGTCCTGGTTTAGTCCTGGTTTTAGTCCTGGTTTAGTCCTAGTTTTAGTCCTGGTTTAGTCCTGGTTTAGTCCTGGTTTAGTCCCGGTTTAGTCCTGGTTTAGTCCTGGTTTTAGTCCTGGTTTAGTCCTAGTTTAGTCCTGGTTGTAGACCTGGTTTAGTCCTGGTTTAGTCCTGGTTTAGTCCTGGTTTAGTCCTGGTTTAGGTTTAGGACTAATATTAGTCTTCGTTGTAGTTGCTGGAGACAAGTACAAGATAAAAACCAGAAACTTGACGCTCACACTTCTCTATTACAGCACTTACTCTTCTCCTTATCCTCTCCACCTCCACCTCCTCCACCTCCTCCACCTCTACACCTCACATGGCTGATTTTATCTTTTCATTTCTAAACACGCTGTGATCCTAACCCGCTGTGCTGTTCTGTCTCTTCTTCTCCGCAGAGGACACGGCGTTCGAGGCGGGGGTGCGAGTGCAGATCCACAGTCAGGCCGAGCCCCCCTTCGTCCACGAGCTGGGCTTCGGGGTCGCTCCGGGGTTCCAGACCTTTGTGGCCACTCAGGAGCAGAGGGTGAGTGCGTCTCCACCAACGCTCTGTGTCCATACACCACCTGCACCTCCACACGCCCGGCTTATCACACACAGATCATGAATGAATCAAGAGCGGGGAAAACGGTAGCGTGGGGGCTGCAGTTTCAAGGTAAAGGAGAACAAAGTTTGCAAGGAAGGAACTTGGAAGTGATCTGCAGAAGGGTTTGTGGAAATTAAAATACAGCAAACACGACAAAAGTATCAGTAAACCAGAAATAATCATTCAAATGTGGGTAGTGTAAATGTAGTCCTGGTTTGGTCCTAGTTTAGTCCTACTTTAGTCCTACTTTAGTCCTGGTTCAGTCCTACTTTAGTCCTGGTTTAGTCCTACTTTAGTCCTGGTTCAGTCCTACTTTAGTCCTGGTTTAGTCCTGGTTTAGTTCTCCTTTCGTCCTGGTTTAGTCCTGGTTTTAGTCCTGGTTTAGTCAAATGTAGGTAGTGTAAATGTAGTCCTTTGTGTCCAGAAGTGCTTTGCAGAAGGGTTTGTGGAAATTAAAATACAGCAAAGACGACAAAAGTATCAATAAGCCAGAAATAATCATTCAAATGTGGGTTGTTTCCTCGCTGCACTCCATTATCCACGAAGAGTTGACTGCATCAAGCCAAGCTACAGGTCAGATCTACGAAGAGGCGAGACCACTCCAGTATTTCAGCTATCTGCAATTGAAGAAATGCAAGATAGTCACGTTTAAAGCTATATTATGCAGCTTTTGTTAATTTATCTTTTGGATCCCTCTTCATTTTAACGAGTAAAGTGTCCAGAACCTTCAGCTAAGTCCTGACTAAGACTCAAGATCTGGAGACGGGTCCCCAATCGCTGAACTCCTAATAACTCACTGTTAATGAATCGCTGATGCACAGAATGGATTTTCCTAATGAAGGATTAATAAAGTCGAACATTAATCTTCCTCCACAGAGCCTGGAAATAATGACCGACATCAGGGTTAAAAGGGAGAAGATTAGAACATGGTTTCTCCACCTGTTCATCCTGTAAACGCCACTGTCTTTATCATGAGCTTTAACCTCAAAACATTTGAATCAAATCTTTTCTCGGAGCTGCCTGAATAATTCTGATTCTTGCTAAAATAAATCAATATTTAAATATCACACAGTGAAAAACAAGACGGCAGGTTAAGACTTTTACGACGATGTAAGTGCTTAACCAGAGGAAACATGTGCAGGTACTTGTGTCTCAAAGCTAATGCTAATGCTAATGCTAATGCACAATCTTGCTAAAATAAATCAATATTTAAATATCAGACGGCAAGTTACAGGATGATCACAGATGACATGTCAAGACCTTAACGACGATGTAAGTGCTTAACCAGAGGAAACGTGTTTATAAAAGTAGGTGTTTGTGTCTCAAAGCTAATGCCAATGCTAATGCTAATGCTAACCTAAATCTCAAAATAGAACAACTTTGTGAAAATCCATCTAATGACAAGTCCATTGTTTTTCTGTGCTAAATCATTCAGATTGTTGCTCTATTTTAACATCACTGGTTCATTTTAATTTCAGTTAGCATTAGCATTAGCATTAGCTTCAAGACTTTCCTAAACACGAGTCTTGCTTCTCGATAAATGCATTTGGCGTGTTTTGGCGGGTATATCAGCTTCCACGCTTATTTAGAGCAACAAAAAAGAACAGAAAAAAACTATAATTAAAAAAAAAAACTAAGACAAATAAAATACACTTCATTTAAAGAGCTGCATGTGACTCCTGGTTTCACTGTTACCTGGTATGTAATTATCGATTTATTTTAGCATGACTTGGCTCATTTCCAACACACACTGAACCAGAACGAGTCAGCTCTGTGAAAAGGATCAATATCATCATGTCACGCCTTTTTTTAAGGTCCAGAATAATGTACATAAGTGTGTAAAACCCTCACAGTTATGGGCTCGTCTTTTCCTTCGGGGACAGACTGATGACATCATTATGAGGTGACAGATTCTTTCCAGGACAAACTTGAGCCGTTTGAGTCCCGCCCTCTCCTCCTCCTCCTCCTCCTCCTCCTCCTCCTCTCCGCTCTCGTGGCTCTCGTTTCCTGACAAACGATGAGTCCCCCTGAGCCTCTGTACGGTGACCTTCACGCCGCCGAGGTTTCCCGTCTAATCCAGCCCCGCTCCTTCATCCATTAGCTCTGTTCTATCAAGCACAGCCCATCACTCACAGCGGCCTGGAGCTGGACATGGAAATGCTCCGGGACGATACTGCGAGGTGGACCCAGGAGCTGCTCGTGGAAATGCTCCGGTACGATATTGCGAGGTGGACCCAGGAGCTGGACATGGAAATGCTCCGGGACGATACTGCGAGGTGGACCCAGGAGCTGCTCGTGTAAATGCTCCTGTACGATACTGCGAGGTGGACCCAGGAGCTGCTCGTGGAAATGCTCCGGTACGATTCTACGAGGTGGACCCAGGAGCTGGTCTGGACATGGAAATGCTCCGGGACGATACTGCGAGGTGGAGGTGGACCCAGGAGTTGGACATGGAAATGCTCTGGTACGATTCTGCGAGGTGGACCCAAGAGCTGGTCGTGGAAATGCTCCGGTACGATACTGCGAGGTGGACCCAGGAATTGGTCGTGGAAATGCTCTTGTACGATACTGCGAGGTGGACCCAGGAGCTGGACATGGAAATGCTCCGGGACGATACTGCGAGGTGGACCCAGGAGCTGGACATGGAAATGCTCCGGGACGATACTGCGAGGTGGACCCAGGAGCTGGTCATGGAAATACTCCGGTACGATACTGCGAGGTGGACCCAGGAGTTGGACATGGAAATGCTCTGGTACGATTCTGCGAGGTGGACCCAAGAGCTGGTCGTGGAAATGCTCCGGTACGATACTGCGAGGTGGACCCAGGAATTGGTCGTGGAAATGCTCTTGTACGATACTGCGAGGTGGACCAAGGAGCTGCTTGTGTAAATACTCCGGTACGATACTGCGAGGTGGACCCAGGAGCTGGTCGTGTAAATGCTATGGGACGATACTGCGAGGTGGACCCAGGAGCTGGTCGTGGAAATGCTCCGGTACGATACTGCGAGGTGGACCCAGGAGCTGGTCGTGTAAATGCTACGGGACGATACTGCGAGATGGACCCAGGAGCTGGTCATGGAAACCCTCTGGTACGATACTGTGAGGTGGACCCAGGAGCTGTTCGTGGAAATACTCCGGGACGATACTGCGAGGTGGACCCAGGAGGTGGTCGTGGAAAATGCTACGGGACGATACTGCGAGATGGACCCAGGAGGTGGTCGTGGAAATACTCCGGGACGATACTGCGAGGTGGACCCAGGAGGTGGTCGTGGAAATGCTACGGGACGATACTGCGAGATGGACCCAGGAGGTGGTCGTGGAAATACTCCGGGACGATACTGCGAGGTGGACCCAGGAGCTGTTCGTGGAAATACTCCGGGACGATACTGTGAGGTGGACCCAGGAGTTGGACATGGAAATACTCTGGTACGATACTGCGAGGTGGACCCAGGAGCTGGTCATGGAAATACTCCGGGACGATACTGTGAGGTGGACCCAGGAGCTAGTCGTGGAAATACTCTGGTACGATACTCCGAGGTGGACCTAGGAGCTGGTTGTGTAAATGCTCCGGGACGATACTGCGAGGTGGACCCAGGAGCTGGTCGTGTAAATGTCTCGTTCGCGCTGCTCTGAGGTGGACGGCTGCTGTATTTTCAGGTTTTCTTGTGATCTTAAAGACAATACAAACAATAAAAGACATTTGGACTGAAGGAGGAGAGTTTACAGTGAGTTTAAATCAGTGCTTCTCAGTTATTTTCTGTTGTGCCCCCCATGAAGAAGAAAAACTTTCGTGCCCCAACTACTCTCCACCGCAACTATAATAGTACAATTTGTCTATAAAATTGTTGTAAGTTCTATATAATAAAACAAAAACAAAAAATACATAAATATAGATCAACTTAAAACAAAAATGACTCCAGTGCTGCTGGTTTTACTGAAGTGACATTAAAGTGGATGATTGTTGGTGATGTTCATCCTGTTTTTAAGGACTAACTCACTATCGACCAGAACATCTCACCTCGACTTTTATTCTTTTATCCATAAAAATCATGTTAAAGGAAGTATCAGAATATACTGCATTTATCACACAACTACCTCTATTTTACACATCCATCTGTATTTTTTCTGTGACACATTGAAAATCCTTGCGGCTCCTGCCTCATTCGTCGTCTTCGAGGGACAGAGACAGTTTAATGTAATGACGGTAAAATATCTAAAGAGCCTCGTGCCTCTGCTTTGAGACGCTGTTTGAATTTACATGAAGCACAGTTGGTTGCGGAGTTACGGTAACGGAAAGTCCACAACCACGAGTCCATCGGCGGCGGTAGGACCCGACGCCTCTCCTCTTGTGGGTTTGTTCTCTCTTCACTCCGGCTCTTTACTGTGAACACGCACAAACCCTTTGTGTGTGCGTGTTCAGTGTTAATTCTATGGCCTAGAGCTAATCCTCACACTCTAACAAAGAGAGCACAACTGCCACCTACTGCAGCGGATGTGCAATTACACTTTACTCTAGTACGGCAAAAGAAAAGCATGTTCCCCGGGGTCATTGGTACCCCCCCCCCCCCCCCCCCCTTCCCCCCTCCAGAGGGGCGGGGCCACTATTTGAGAAACACTGACTTAAAGAGATGACGAGACAACGTTTTCTGTGTGTTTGTTTGTGTGTGTTTATGTTTGTGTGTGTGCTTGTGTGTTTGTGTATCTGTGTCTGTGTGTCTCTGTGTGTCTGTGTTTGTTTGTGTTTTTGTGTTTGTTTGTGTATCTGTGTTTGTTTGTGTGTCTGTGCATGTGTATGTTTGTTTGTGTTTGTTTGTGTATCTGTGTTTGGGTGTCTGTGTGTTTATGTGTGTTTGTATGTGTGTCTGTGCATGTGTTTGTGTGTTATGTGTGTCTATGTTTGTGTAGCTGTGTTTGTTTGTGTGTTTGTTTGTGCGTCTGTGTGTGTTTGTGTGTGTGTGTATCTGTGTCTGTGTGTGTGTTTGTGTGTGTGTGTGTGTGTTTGTGCGTCTGTGTGTGTGTGTGTGTGTGTGTGTGTGTGTGTCTGTGTGTGTGTGTGTGTGTGTGTGTGTGTGTGTCTGTGTGTGTGTGTGTTTCGTGTCTGTGTGTGTGTGCGTGTGTGTGTGTTTGTGCGTCTGATCTCTTCGCTGCTTCTTCAGACTCACATTGTGAGTTTAAGTTTTAGTTTTGTCTCGTACTTTAAAGATCAGTTTTTCTCTTAAACTCGTCGCCGTGGAAACCGTCTTGACGCTTTTCTGTTTATAAAATCAAACTTACACAGAAAATATCACAGGACGGAGTCTGATCCTGAGCTGCAGTAAAAACTAAATCTACTTTAAATGTAACAGTTATGATAAAAAAAAAAACTGTCTGAATTTTGATGAACAGAAACGAAAAGTTATTCATTATTTTTAGCAGAAAGTCGCCGTAAAGATGCTGAAAATAAACGAGCCAGTCCAGCAGGTGGCACAACTTCATTAAGGAAAACCACTTTTTTCAGATAAATGAGGTGGAATAGAAAGTCCAGATGTGTGCTCTTAAATGCAGTAAAGTAAAAGTCAAAAAGTACTCTCTTTTACAGTACTTTCACTGGTTTCCATGACAACAGCATGAATTTCTCAACTATGTTTTAATATTCATCCCAAACAGTTTCATTCACACATGTTTAACACACAAACCTGCAGATTTAGGCGGAGTTCTTCTTCTCTCAAACTGAAAACGCTCTGTTCCACCTTGTGATGTCATCATGTGGTAATACAGGAAGTGCTCCACTGTGATTTTAAACTCCACAAACACCTTCACTAGAATCATTTGGATAATTTCAGCCCTGGAATTGTCAATCTCTACTGAACTCTAAAGGTAAAAGGAGCTGAAAACTATCACTTTATGACATCACAATGTGGAACAGAGCGTTTTGAGGTTTGGAGATGTTACAGACTAAAGTGTTACTCTAACATGTGAATGAAACAAACACAACTCGAGTTCTGTTTTTGAGGAGAAAACGACATTAGAACACGACTTAAAGCTCAAAAGAGTCAGTTTTGTGTCACTTCGTACTATAAATTCAACTATATCCAGCTCACATTTTGTTTAAACCTCCCAAACTGCTTCTGCGTTTAAACTTTTACCCTTTTAAAAACAAGAATACAAACATCATTAGGGACCATTTTAGTCTCGTTTTTCTATGTAAACCAAAAGTGTGATCTGTGCTCTGGAGAAGCCACACAGACACCAGGGCTGCCGCTCGGCCTGCTGGGTAATGAGCCCCATGGGTTCCTCTCTGCGTCTGTGAGTGGCAGGACCACAGCCGCGCTCTGCTGTTCTCCCGCTGAGAGAACAGCGCCCCCTTCCTCCCCCGGGCCGACACTGCGGGGCGCGCGGCACATTTAGCTGCTGCTAATTAATGCAGAGCTGCACTTTGTGTGAAAACTAACAGAGCCACCTGCGACGAGGGAAGAGACCGAGAGAGAGGGAAGTTTATTTGTACAGCAGACAAGACAGTAAAATCACAATAGAAGCAAATCAAAACATAAATGAAACGAACATTAAAAGAGAAAAGTGCAGAATAAAACACTTTCAGTCATATTCACAGATGAACAGAACAGTTTGAGTCTGGATTTAAACATTGTCAAAGTCGAGGCCTGTCTCACATCTTCAGGAAGAATGTTCCAGGTTTTAAAATGTCCCTGACCTGTGGGGTGCCCCAGGGGTCAATCCTGGGACCCCTGTTGTTCAGTTTCTACATGCTGCCCCCTACAGGCCAGTTAATACTCAGCAATAATGTGTCACAACTCTGCAGAGACTCAGATCTATGTGTCACTGCAGCAGCTGAATCTGGACCAGTGGATTCTCTCTGACGCTGCATCAGATCAGTGTGTGGATGAAAACTACTTTGTCCAGATAAACTCAGACAAGATGAAAGTCACAGAGTTTGACCCACAAAAACAAAGAGAAAGTGTCAGCGCTCACCTCCAGTCTCTCTAAAACCTTCACATCAGGCCAGAAATCCATAGGACTCAGACTTGAACTTTAACAGATTTAATCCTGGTTTAGACCTGGTTTAGTCATGATTTAATCCTGGTGTAGTCCTGGTTTAGTCCTGGTTTAGTCCTGGTTTAGTCCTGGTTTAGTCCTGGTGTAGTCCTGGTGTAGTCCTGGTTTAGTCCTGGTTTAGTCCTGGTTTAGTCCTGGTTCAGTCCAGGTTTAATCCTGGTTTAGTCCTGGTTTAATCCTGTTTTAGTTCTGGTTTAGTCTTGGTTTAGTCCTGGTTTAATCCTGGTTTAGTTCTGGTTTAATCCTGGTTTAGTCCTGATTTAATCCTGTTTTAGTTCTGGTTTAATCCTGGTTTAATCCTCGTTTAATCCTGGTTTAGTCCTGATTTAATCCTGGTTTAGTCCTGGTTTAGTCCTAGTTTTAAACCAGGACTAAACCAGGACTTCGTTCTTTGGTCCTTGGTGATGAAGAGACTTGTACAACAGTTTAAATGGATCAATTCTCAATATTAAACTGATTTTTCTTCATGTCCAGAACATTTTGAACCGTCGGCCGCTGTGTCGTGCATCATTATTGTGATATAATCGTTTATCTCAGTTATTCTGTCCATATTAATCGTTTCCCGTCTCCTGATTTGCTGCTCACGCGACGCTTTAAGCAGAGCCAAACCTGCACAAACGGAGCCGCGAGAGTCTGAGAAAAAGGCTTTTCTTCGGCTCTGATTCTTCTGTGTGGAAATGACTTTGAGCGAGTTTAATTCAGTCGCTTTGGTTCATCAGTCGAGCGGGTTCAAAGCGGCGCAGCGAGCCCTCTGCTGCACGGGGCGCTCCAGTTTAAACCCAGCGGACGAAAGGGAAGTACTTTTGTGTAGGATTAAAGGTGAGTCTAAAGAGAGAGATTCTCCTCTGTTCTCGCTCTCAAAGTGAATCGTTTTTTTTTTTTTTTTCACAGCTGCTTTAAAACAACACATTGAATTTTTGGTACCTCAACTTTTGCCATTAAACAGACGAGTCGTTACATAAGCAGCTTTTTAATTGCAGAGAAGCCAAAAGGGCAAACACTCCCAGGACTTTATTACGGTGTTTTACTCAAGCATTCCATAAATTAAAAGGTTTTCCAAGATATTTTTTTTTTAATATGTAACTTTTCGCAGTGGAGGCGTTTTAGCTTTAATAAAAAAACACTGATAATGCTCTGGTTTGATATAAAGTCTTTCATGACGCCCCGAGAGCTTTAAATCGACTCCTCCGACCGCCACGAACTCGCCACATTCATATTACGTAATAATCTGCGTCAAGTGTCTTGCCTAAGGACACATTAACACAGCGTTTTCTCACTGGCGCCCCCCTGTGGCACCTGATTGTCACAGCCGTTTCCCATCCGAGTCTTTCTTAGATTCTGCGATCCGACGACTTTTACGAGCTGCTGTCACTTCGCCTGGAATGTTCCACAGTCTGACATTAATCGTATCTATCTCCACAGAGCGGCTGACATTGCCCGGCCAAGTTACAGCTCAGATCTGCGACGAGGCGAGACCACGCAATTATTTTAGCTGTAAATTTAAGGCCGTACAGTGGATCCTTGTTAGTCTCAACAAGGATTAAAACTCTTCTTCCTGGGGTCTGACATTAAAGCGGTGACATTACGCTACATTTTGACCTATGCTCACGCTCCGTTCCACCTTGTGATGTCATCATGTGGTAATACAGGAAGTGCTCCACTGTGTTTTTAAGCTCCACACACCTTCACTATCACATTTGGATCATGTCAACTGTTGAATTGCCGATCTCTTCCAGGGAAATGAAGGTAAAATATAGATGTATAGAACTTGAAAAAAACTACTACTTCATGACATCACAAGGTGGAACGGGGCATTTTGAGCTTTGGGTTACTCAAACACGTGAGAATGCGACAAAACACAACTCCAGCTCTGTTTTTGACGAGGTAACAGCATTAAAACACGCTCACGAGAGTCCATTTTGTCCATTTAAACCAGACGTAATATGTTAATTTTACATTTGCTACAGTTTCCCGAGGTCTTTTGGCGTCTTATTTAAATGCCAAGACAAATTGCTTGTTAAATAAATGCCTATATTTGTAACGGCGGTAAACATGTTAAAAAAAAAAGCAGGTGATTATGTGAAACGCTCCTAATGGCCCTGGTCTGATGTGCAGGTCTGACCTTATTAAAACACTGCCTCCTGCCTCCTGCCGACTGTATTGAAGCACTTCTTAAGCTACAGGAGAATGATTCATTACTTGGGGCACTGGCCTTTGTTCTTGCTGTTCTCGGACGTCTTATCGAGCCTCACATCCGATCGGGTGGAAGCGATCGGATCGGTGGCGTTAATTAGGGCAAAAGTAGAGATTAGCTGAGGTAGGCCGGTGTTTCAAAGGTTAAGTATTGCTAAGAAGGCCTTTTGAAAGTCCCTAATACAATGGATCGCGTCTGTGTTCGCTGCTCTGGCTTGTCCCGAGTGTCAGAGCCGCCATTTTGTTCACCGGGGACGTTAAAAGAACTCGAGATTTAAAATGTGCAAAGGCTTGGGTTGGTTTTTCAATCGTGTTCAGATGTTTTCTCATTAAAGGTCCCGTATTACGCCAAATAGACTCTTGTGAGGCGTGTTTTAATGTCGTTACCTCGTCAAAAACAGAACTCGAGTTGTGTTTTGTTTCATTCACATGTTTGAATAACTTTTTATTATTAGTCTGTAACATCTCCAAAGCTCAAAACGCTCTGTTCCACCTTGTGATGTCATGAAGTGGTCGTTTTCAAGTTGACAGCTACTTTTTACATTTAGTTTCGTAGAGATTGGCAATTCCACGGCTGAAATCATCCAAATGACTCTAGAAATGAAGGTGTGTGGAGTTTAAAAACACAGTGGAGCACTTCCTGTATCACCACATGATGACATCACAAGGTGGAGTGTTTTCAGTTTGAGAGAAGAGAAGGGTTTGTGTGTTAAACATGTGTGACGCAGAACACGCACCTCCTTTAGCCAATCAGGACACAGAACACGCACCTCCTTTAGCCAATCAGGACGCAGAACACGCACCTCCTTTAGCCCAATCAGGACGCAGGACACGGCACCTCCTTTTAGCCAATCAGGACGCAGAACACACACCTCCTTTAGCCAATCAGGACGCAGAACACGCACCTCCTTTAGCCAATCAGGACGCAGGACACGGCACCTCCTTTAGCCAATCAGGACGCAGAAACACGCACCTCCTTTAGCCAATCAGGACGCAGGACACGGCACACTCCTTTGGCCAATCAGGACGCAGAACACGCACCTCCTTTAGCAATCAGGACGCAGAACACGCACCTCCTTTAGCCAATCAGGACGCAGAACATGACACCTCCTTTAGCCAATCAGGACGCAGAACACACACCTCCTTTAGCCAATCAGGACGTAGAACACGGTGCCTCCTTTAGCCAATCAGGACGCAGAACACACACCTCCTTTAGCCAATGAGGACGCAGAACACGGCACCTCCTTTAGCCAATCAGGACGCAGAACGCGGCACCTCCTTTAACCAATCAGGACGCAGAACACGCACCTCCTTTAGCCAATCAGGACGCAGAACACGGGCACCTCCTTTAGCCAATCAGGACGCAGAACACAGCACCTCCTTTAGCCAATCAGGACTCAGAACACACACCTCCTTTAGCCAATCAGGACGCAGAACACACACCTCCTTTAGCCAATCAGGACGCAGGACACGGCACCTCCTTTAGCCAATCAGGACGCAGAACACACACCTCCTTTAGCCAATGAGGACGCAGAACACGGCACCTCCTTTAGCCAATCAGGACGCAGAACGCGGCACCTCCTTTAACCAATCAGGACGCAGAACACGCACCTCCTTTAGCCAATCAGGACGCAGAACACGGCACCTCCTTTAGCCAATCAGGACGCAGAACACACAGCACCTCCTTTAGCCAATCAGGACTCAGAACACACACCTCCTTTAGCCAATCAGGACGCAGAACACACACCTCCTTTAGCCAATCAGGACGCAGGACACGGCACCTCCTTTAGCCAATCAGGACGCAGAACACACACCTGCATACACTGTAAAAAACACATGCAAAACTGCACTAGTCCCTCACAAATTATCGTTTTTGAGCTAATTTTTCATATTATTTCGTGGGAAACCTGCGGCTTAAAATCCGGTGCGGCTTGTACAAGTTTTTCTTTCTAAAATTAAAGCGTGAGGCTTTTAATCAGGTGAGCTCTGTAGTCCGGAAAATACAGTAGATTAATTTTACATCCAGCGTACATACATTTGACGGTAGCCATTTTGCGGATGTGGCCCTTGGTGAAAACGTGCTTGACGTCCCTGGTCTAGTCCATCTATCCTTCCATTTTCTTCCTCCTAATCAGGGACTCCCAGACTTCCCTCACCCCAGACACTTCCTCCAGCTCCTCCAGCAGGACCCCGAGTCGTTCCCAGGCCGACCAGGAGACATCGCCCCTCCTCCACCGTCTCCTCGTCCTGCTGAACACTTTTTCCTCACCAAGTCTTTCTCATACAACATTACTTTTATTTTTATTTCTCAAAGTCCTCGATCCAAAGTCAACTGTTTGAGCAGAGTCTTGGCGAAGCGCTTGAGTCTTCCAGAGAGAAACGAATAGATCATTCTCTGACAGAAACCACTGGCTGTTTGGGCCCAACTAACGAGCAGCACTGTGGCCAATTTCTACCTGGCAGGATGCAGTGTTTTGTGGGGCACTGGCTCGTATATTCCGGCTCATTTGGGGAGCCGGTCGACGACAGGAGCGAGGAGAGGACTGTGAGGCGATGGTGATGGATCCTGGAGCATGGTGAGGCGTTCAGGAGCAGATGGGACTTCACAGCACTTAACACAGGTGTTCAGTTCATCACTCGGGGTCTGTGCCGCGGAGTAAAGACGACCGGGAGCGGAGGAAGGACGTGAAGTATCAGGAAGGATCATAAAACGACACTATTGATGGGTTCTACAGGAAAAATACTGCCAAAAAACTGTTTGTTCAACTTTTCTCGTTATGTGCAGTGTTCCATGTTCCGCAGTGTGGCATTAAAGTTCCTGAATTGACTCTTGTAGCTTTAAATCATGTTATAAGGTTGTTTCCTCCAAAAAACCGACTCGAGTCGTGTTTTGTTTCATTCACATGTTAAAGTAGCTCTTTATTATTCGTCTGTAACATCTACAAAGATCAAGACGCTCTGTTCCACCTTGTGATGTCATGAAGTGTAGTAGTAGTAATCATACTTGTAGTAGTAGTAATCATATTTGTAGTAGTAGTAATCATACTTGTAGTAGTAGTAATCATATTTGTAGTAGTAGTAATCATACTTGTAGTAATAGTAGTAGTAATCATACTTGTAGTAGTAGTAGTAGTAGTAATCATACTTGTAGTACCAGTAGTAGTAATCATACTTGTAGTAGTAGTAATCATACTTGTAGTAGTAGTAGTAGTAGTGGTAGTAGTAATCATACTTGTAGTAGTAGTAGTAGTAATCATACTTTTAGTAGTAGTAGTAGTAATAATCATACTTTTAGTAGTAGTAGTAGTAGTAGTAGTAATCATACTTTTAGTAGTAGTAGTAGTAGTAGTAGTAATCATACTTTTAGTAGTAGTAGTAGTAGTAGTAATCATACTTGTAGTAGTAGTAGTAATCATACTTGTAGTAGTAAGTAGTAGTAATCATACTTGTAGTAGCCGTAGTAGTAATCATATTTGTAGTAGTAGTAATAATCATACTTGTAGAAGAAGTAGTAATCATATTTGTAGTCGTAGTACTGGTAGTAAATAACAGTAAGCAGTAAATAGTGGTAGGTGTGCGTAGTACTAGTAGTAAGTTGTCGTATAGTTGCTGTAGTAGTAGTCGTACTAGTAGTAGTAAATGATCGTAGTAGTAATAAACAGTGGTAGGTGTAAATAGGGTTTGTGCCAGTAGTAAGTAGTAGTACAGTAGTAGTGATAGTAGTAGTAAGTAATGGTAAGCAGCAAACAGTGGTAGGTGTAAGTAGTACTGGTCGTAAGTAGTAGTACAGAAGTAGTGATAGTACTAGAGTGTTTTCTGTTTGGGAGAAGAACTCAGCGTAAATATGCAGTTTGTGTTAATACTGCGTAATATTTGCCCTTTAAAGTTCTGTACTTCCGTGGAGATAATCGATATTCTCTCTCGCTAAGTCCGACTCGGAAAACAACGACCTGGTCCCACGTCTGTTTTTCGACTGCTCACCGTCGACTCACAGGTTGAAGTCAAAGCTATAACATTTTTACAACTGTCAGTGCCACAAAACAATATTTTTCTTTGTAAATCGATGGAGCCGTTTATGTGGTCATTATATGAGTAAAAGTGCAAAGTGGCGGAGAACCACGAGTACTCTCTCCGCCGAGACGCTGTGACTCCACTTCTTGGCCCGTCCAATTACTACAGCTACCAGCTCCGCACATTTTAAAGTGTGTTTGTCCAGATAAGCCCCAAAGTTGTAAAAATAAGTTACAGATATTGCAGTATTTCCTCACTCGACTTGTTACTGTGCGAGTTTGACTGTGGTACTTGTGTGTCGTTTGCAGCTGACCTACCTGCCTCCGCCCTGGGGAGAGTGCGAGTGGAGAGCGCTGGAGTCCGGCTTTTTCCAGGTGTACAGCGTGACCGCCTGCAGGATCGACTGTGAGACGCGATACATCGTCGAGAACTGCAACTGCCGAATGGTGCACATGCCGGGTGAGTGTGTGCGCTTATACACCAGAGAAAACCAGGGTGAAGTGGGGTTAAGCCGGGTCTAAAACTGCACTGTAAGACTGTGGTTATAAATGGATATAGTTAACGTGCTAGCCGCCATGTTCTAAAGAGGAAGTGAGTATGGGAGCGGTTCCAGCTACATCGATTCTGGCTCCAATTCACTTTCTATTGAAAAACTGTGTCCCCTCTCTCTGTAACTGCTGCTGTCAGACTCATCGTTTTGGTCTTAAATGTTTGTATTAATCCTCTACATGATCCTGGTGTTTTTATTTTGAGTTTTTTTTTATTTATTTATGTATTTTTATTTTTATTTTTAATTTTGGGGATTTTTTTGTATTTTTTTTTTTTTTATTTTTTTTTGTTACTTTGAGCTTTTTTTTTTTTTTTTTTTTTAAGTTAATTTGTTTTATTTTTTATTTTATTTGTTATTTTGAGTTTATTTTTTTTGTTTTTAGTTCCCCCTCTCTCTGTACCTGCTGCTGTCAGACTCGTCATTTTGGTCTTAAATGTTTGTATTAACCCTCTACATGATCCTGGGGTTTTTATTTTGAGTTATTCATTTATTTATTTATTTATTTATTGTTTTTTTTTTGGTTATTTTAAGGATTTTTTTTTAGTTTTTTGAGTTTTTTTTTTAAGTTGATTTGTTTTATTTTTATTTTATTCGTTATTTTGAGGTTTTAGGTTTTTTTTAGTTGATTTGTTTTATTTGTTTTATTTTTTTTTTATTTTGAGTTTATTTTTTGTTTTTAGTGTCCCCTCTCTCTGTAACTGCTGCTGTCAGACTCGTCATTTTGGTCTCAACTGTTCCCTCTCTACATGATCCTGGGGTTTTTATTTCACTTTTGTGTCTGTAAATCAAGATTAATATCAGACGAATCAGGCGCCTTCGTTCCCCGAGGTCACTTCCGCTAGCGTTAGCAACAGGTTTGATTGACAGCCTCGCTTCAGATTGGCTCTTTGGTTGCTATGACACTCGTGGTCATTTGACTGCAGCCGTCATTACTTCGTATATGTTTTTTCTTCACAAACTGACACTAAAACTATGATTAATATTTCTTACATTTGCCGTCTCACCGAACATGGTAATAACTGGGTCGATCCTGTTAGCGTTAGCGACAGGCGGTTGCTCCCTGCTAAACCAGCGATGTGGGAAGGAAGGGGCGTTACCTTCAACAGCCTTGCTCCGGATTGGCTCTTTGGTTGCTATGATACTTGCGGTCGAAATTCCTAATATGGAAATCAGCTCCAAATTCTTCCTGATAACTTCTGGCCTCGATGAGCTTCATTTGTCCTGAACTCCGTCTAAATACGCAGGGTTTGTGACGGCGTAATATCACTTCCTCAAAAAACCCTTCGAGAAACACCACCGCCATATTTGTTTCAGTTTATATTTATCCGTCAAAGCAAAATCCATATCGATGACTGCGGCGTTTTTAGCCTGTTTCAGCCCAGAAGGAAGGTTATGAAATCAAATCTACGGACCCGATCTTTCTAAATTTGAGCTGGAGACTGCACTGCCCCTCTCATAAACACTCCAAACTCAGTGGCATACATCCGTCAGCTGGTGTTTTCAGCGAGGTAGCACGGCATTATGGGAGATTAAACGCACTAGCGAGACCTCATATTGATATGACCAATCAATAGTGGATTACGCGCTGTGATCTGAAAAGCCCGAGGATTACGGCTCTGGCAGGAAAGGCGGCAGGAGCACACAAGTAACGCCTTTGCACTTTCCATTTCCAGCACCTAAAGATTCATGAGATTATCACGGAAAACTGTTAAAGTGCATATAGCAGGTTTTCATGTGTTTGATGGGATAGTTAAAGGGCCTCTAACTGATTTAAATTAGTTTTTTTGCCGATATTCACGCTCTTTACATCAAGCATCGCAGGTGATGAGAAAAATACTTTGAAAATGCATTTAGCTACAGAAAATTCAACACCATGGGATCCAGAACACAAACTTTTTCAATACTTTCTGAAGATATGAGTCTAGTCCCTCTCTTCAGATGGGTGTGATTGACAGGTGGATTAGCCAATTAGGAACACTGGGAAAAAAACACAGATCTGATTGGACGATCACGTTTGACCGAGCTTGAGACGCAGCGGAGGACGTGGAGACCAGACTCGTTTCCATCTGTATAAAAAGTATAGAGGGATTATTCTGGGTTTGCCTGGAAACTGAAAACCCAAATTCAAATGTGTTTTGTTATGTGCTTTGATACATGGACCAATCAGAGTGCTGTATTTTCCGGACGATAAGTCGCACTTTTTGTAATAGTTTGGTCAGAGCTGCGACTTATACTCAGATATGATTTGTATGTGAAATATATGATTTTTTTCCTTCATTTTTGTTTTTTAGCTGGTGCAACTTGTACTCAGATGTGATTTATATGTGAAATATATGATTTTTTTCCTTCATTTTTGTTTTTTAGCTGGTGCAACTTATACTCAGATGTGAAATATATGATTTTTTTTCTTAATTTTTATGTATTTTTTGGATGGTACCACTTATACTCAGATGGGAAATATATGGGTTTTTTTTCTTCATTTTTATATATATTTTTGGATGGTGCAACTTATACTCAGATGTGATTTATATATGTAAAATATGTGGGGGTTTTTTTCTTCATTTTTACATATATATATTTTTGGCTTTATACTCAGATGTGATTTATATGTGAAATATATGATTTTTTTGGTGTTCATTTTTATATATATTTTTGGCTGGTACCACTTATACTCAGATGTGATGGGGGTTTTTTTCTTCATTTTTATATAATTTTTGGATGGTGCAACTTACACTCAGATGTGATTTATAAGTGAAATTTATGATTTTTTTTTCTTCATTTTTATGTATTTTTTTTGCTGGTACCACTTATACTCAGATGTGAAATATATGAGGATTTTTTTTCTTATTTTTTATATATTTTTTGGATGGTGCAACTTACACTCAGATGTGATTTATAAGTGAAATGTATGATTTTTTTTTTCCCCTTCATTTTCATATATATTTTGGCTGGTGCAACTTGTACTCGGATGTGATTTAAATGTTTTTTTTTTTTTTTTCTTTTTTCTTAATTTTTATATATTTTTTGGCTGGTGCAACTTACACTCAGATGTGATTTATATGTGAAATATATGATTTTTTTTTTCTCAATTTTATGTATTTTTTGGCAGGTGCGACTTATACTCCAGTGCAACTTATACTCCGGAAAATACTAGTACTGAGCTCTGAATACTGCTTTATATTATAGTGAAAAAAAACATGATATACATTTACAAACAGCTTTATTTTTGCTGCCCTGTTTGTTACGTATTCATTTATGCCTAATTAGAGACGAAAAATCGCACATTTCTCACCACACGAGCTGAGTTTTCTGTTTTTCTCACTAAAACTGTGCAGTTCAAAGCCAAACCTGCGTGATGAAACACTGCCTCGTATTCCTTTTGATTTAGTAACTCCTAAACCAAATGAAAAAGTAACTGGACCAGAATAAAGTTACTCAAAATCACTATTCAGAATATCTTATGGAGAAGAAAGTTGAGTTAGAAAAACCAGAAAACTTCTATCCAAATTTCCACAAGACAAAACGACACGAGATTGCGTCACGAGAACGAGATTTACATCATTTCTAATACATAAAAAGCGCGATTTAGTTCCCAAAGTTGGCTTCAGAATTCATTTTTACTTCATTTAATATTTTTGTTTTCATTCTAGCCGAGCTTTTTGAAACTACGGCTCCTCAAAAGATGCAACTGTCCTTTTTTTCCAGTCCAAACGGGGAAAAAATAATGAAATCTCATAATAATAAAATCTCTTCCCTTTTTATAACTCCATCTTCAGACCCAAAGCAAAACAAAGACAACAATAGGACTAGCCGGGATGCTAATAGGTGTGAAATCACTCAGTAGGGGCCTGAATGACTATGACTGTGCTAGTAGTAAGTAGGACTCGGGCACAGTGCAAACGTTTTCACTCCTACAACGTTTTGTCCAGTTGACAGATTTTACATTTTTCTTTTAGTAACAACAAAAGCTCACGAGATAATTTTTCACCTGTTTGCACAATCGCACAATTTGTCTCGCGAGATCTTGTGGCACGAGATCTTGTGGAATGAGATCTTGTGGCACGAGATCTTGTGGGACGAGATCTTGTGGGATGAGATCTTGGGGCACGAGATCTTGTTGGATGACATCTTGTGGCACGAGATCTTGTGGGACGAGATCTTGTGGCAGGAGATCTTGTGGGATGAGATCTTGTGGGACGAGATCTTGTGGCACGAGATCTTGCGGGACGAGATTTTGTGGGACGAGATCTTGTGGCATGAGATCTTGTGGCACTTTTGTCTCACGAGATTTTGTGGGACGAGATCTTGTGGGACGAGATCTTGTGTTACTTTTGTCTCTCGAGATCTTGTGGGACGAGATCTTGTCCCCTGACTCCTTTACTCTTTACTCCTTTACTGAAAATTCAATCCAAAATGTCATTCCCACATTTTACACTTTGCTTTATTCACACAGTTTAAACATTAACTGAACAAAATAAAGTCGTTATAGTTCATTTTTACTAGTCTGATCATAACTATTGTGCGACTTAAACCGGTTTTGGCCCTTTTTAACATTATGGTTGCTAGGTAACAGCTAAAGCCTCACCTCTACTTGTGTAACTTTTGTTTGAACTGTGTGTTTCTGCAGGTGACGCGTCGTACTGCACACCTGAGCAGTACAAGGACTGCGCTGAGCCGGCTCTCGGTAAGTCCTCCTCCTTCTCCTGCTCATGTTTTTCCGTCATGGTTCAGTGTTTCCCAAATACGGATTATTTTTCCTGTCGGGATTAAGCTTAAAGTGTTAAACCCGCCTTAAGAAGAGGAACAGGGGCGCAGACAAACGTGCTCTCCCAAAAGTGATTTACTTAAAAACACAAAACTAGTGTTAGTGCAGCAAAGACGCACAAATACACAGATATCAGGAGGTTGTGGGTTTGATCCTCGAGACGGAGTTAAACCTGTAAAAGTCTTTGATATGTTAATGCAAATTCAAACACTATTAGCAAAAAAACTTAAATACGTTGAATTCTTATGTATATGTGCGACAGTGGCTCAGTCGGTAGAGCGTTGGTGGTGCGATTTCAGCTTCCACAGATGAATGCTGTTGTTGTGTCCTTGAGCAAGGCGTAAGAAGGTCCAATATTACGCAAATTTGAACCAATGAGCTTTAAGACGTGTTAGGATGATGTTACTTCCTCAAAAACAGACCTGGAGTTGTGTTTTGTTTCATTCACATGTTTGAGTAACTCTTTATCATTAGTCTGTAAAATCTACAAAGCTCAAAACGCTCGGTTCCACCTTGTGATGTCATCAAGTGGGGTTTTTCCAGTTATCAGCTACTTTTTACTTTTGGATTAGTAGAGTTTGACAGTTTCAGAGCTACTTTTTACCTTTAGTTCAGTAGAAATGGGCAATTCCAGAAGCTGAAATGATCCAAATGATTCTAGTGGAGTTTAAAAACACAGTGGAGCACTTCCTGTATTACCTCATGATGACATCACAAGGTGGAACAGAGCGTTTTCTGTTTGAGAGAAGAACTCAGTCTAAATCTGCAGGGTTTGTGTGTTAAACATGTGAGAATGAAACAAAAAAACACTACTCCAGGTCTGTTTGTGACGAGGAAACGAGATTATAACAGATCAGAAAATAGAGTAATATGGACTTTTTAAAATATTTACTTTAATATTTATCATATGGACCTTTTCTTTGCAGTAGTGGGAAATTTTTTAGAATTTTTTGTTGCACATTAACAGCGAACAGCATTGGGTCGAATAACGTATACTGGATACTTAAGCACAAATGTTAGGTATTTGTACTTTGCTTCAGTACATTTTATAGTGTATACTTTTTACTTTTACTTCACTACATTTGAGAGCAGTATCTGTACTTACTACTCCACTACAAGTGTTTTTTATTATTTTTTAAGACCTGCTGAACAGTCTGAGGATTTATTTTTATCAACTTCATAATTTGAGCAAATAAAAATATACAAATAAAAACAGAAAATGAAGAAAATTCAACACAAATATTCTCAAAATCTGTGCAAAATATTTAGATTTTTTGCTGTTTAAGTACATTTTTAAACAGGTACTTTAATACTTAAGTCGATTTTTTCATGTGATACTTTAACTTGTGTATTTTTTTGCTTTGGTATCTGTACTTCTACTTAAGTAACAAAGCTGAGTACTTCTTCTGTCGCTGCTGTGGACATAAAGTTTTCAGTATTAGTGTGTTTTTCTGTTGTCCTTCAGTTGTGAGTTAGTACAAGTGTCTACTTTAAATGACCCGCAGGACACAGTTTGTTTTCTGGCACCATCTTTTACACCAAATACAAGGACTTTAAAAATGGTTTTGCCAGTTCACCCGACGCAAGGCCACAGCCCAAAGTGACGCCAACAGCTCCTCCATCTCATATTTCTGTTTCATCAACTGACTGAGCACAAGGCTAACGGGGATTTTTATATCCTCGCTAGAACTATCACACGCCATCGTAAAACTGCAAACTATGACAATTTTACTTCAAATTGGCTCCATTGTGAACTTTGGTGAATGGTCACATTTTTATACGGCGCTTTTCCACCTCCAAGGCTCAGAGCGCTTTACGTCAAGGAACCGCTCACCCGTCCACACGCGCAGTAAGTGTCTTGCCCAAGGACACAACGACAGCGTTCATCTGTGGGAGCTGGAATCGCACCGTCAACCTGTGGGGCCGTGGATGTGAGCGCTCAACCAGTGACGTTTATGTTGAAAGCATAGACTGGACGTAGCTAACCTGCTAGCGTTTCAAACATGGGCGCACTTCCAACTCCAACTCTGGCTCCAATTCACTTTCTATTGAAAAATTATGTCCCCTCTCTCTGTAACTGCTGCTGTCAGACTCGTCATTTTGGTTTTAAATGTTCGTATTAACCTTCTACATCAGTGGTTCCAGTTCCGGTCTGTTACACATTTGCTACCGGGCCGCACAAAAACAGTAAATAATTTATCAGCGACGCATCTTCTCCGACATAACTTTCGCCCGTCCCTCGTAACACGCTAATAAGCTCGCCCGTAGATATATAATGAAAATCCTGACAGGAAATCACCACATAAATCCATTTGATATAACAGCGAGTTTATTACATCAGTGCTCGATCTGCTCTTGTCTCCACGACGACGAATCATGTGTCGGGAATGATTTTTTCATATAACATGATCAGATCAGTTTGTCTGTGTGTGTTCTACGTGGCATTTCTCCGAACTTAAGATCAGATAAAATACCTGTTTGTACTTTGTATCTACTTGAACCAGGTGACATCTTCTGCAGAGTGTGTAGATTTCCAGTCAGATATATGTCCATTCTGAATTAGATGACCTCATATACGGATGTACATTTTTGGTCAAATCTGTCCATCTCAAGGAAATATGTCTGTACCTGTCCATGTCTGTTATTAACTCTGTAGCGTCGGATGCTATTGCCGCCGATAGACTTGTGATTGTGGACTTTCCGTTTCCGTAACTCCGCAACCAACTGTGCTTCATGTAAATTCAAACGGCGTCTCAAAGCAGAGGCACGAGGCTCTTTAGATATTTTACCGTCATTAATCTGCCTCTGTCCCTCGAAGACGACGAATGAGGCAGGAGCCGAGGGGATTTTCAATGTGTCACAGAAAAAATACAGATGGATGTGTAACATAGAGGGAGTTGTGTGAAAAATGCAGTATATTCTGATACTTCCTTTAACATGATTTTTATGGATAAAAGAATAAAAGTCTATGTGAGGTGTTCTGGTCGATAGTGAGTCAGTCCTGAAAGGGTTAAGCGAAAACAGGAGGAATATCACCAACAACCATCCACTTTAATGTCACTTCAGTAAAACCAGCAGCACTGGAGTCATTTTTGTTGTAAGTTGATCTATATTTATGTATTTTTTTGTTTTTGTTTTGTTATATGGTACTTACAACAATTTTATAGACAAATTGTACTATTATAGTTGTGGCGGAGAGTAGTTTTTCTTCTTCATGGGGGGCACAACAGAAAATAACTGAGAAGCACTGTGTTACAGACACAATAGTGAAATAAAAACACCAGGATCATGTGGAGCGGGTTAATACTAATACTTTTTGGTCTTAAGATGTCGCAGTAGCTGTAGTGGCAACAGTTTTTTTCAATGTAAAGTGAATTGGAGCCAGAATCAAAGAAGCCAGAAGCACGCCCATATTAACGTCTTATTTTGAACATGGAAGCTAGCAGGTTAGCTATGTCCATGTCTATATACAGTCTGTGGTTTTTCGTCTGGTCTTTGTCGTCTCTACCTCTTCATCTTCTCTCCTCTTTTGAACTGGATATTGAACTGTTGATTTGAACCCCGCGTCCCGCCGTCCCCGATGTCCTCTTTTAATGGGGTTACGGCTCTTAAGTAGCCCAGTAGTGCAAAGTCATGTCTCGAGATGATTTATTAAAAGCGCCGGGGCCATCTTAATATTTCCCCTTTGTGCCAAGACCTCATCAAGTATGTAACGGGCACAGATACATGCCTCACGGCGGAGTCTGCAGGACGGGCGAGCAGACAGACAAAAGACCTGCTCTCTCAGCTCACTCTGAATGAAAAACTGTGCAAAAAAAGATTCAGGGACATTCAAATCACAAATCGACTAAGAATTTTTATTTTGTTTGGACAGTAAACGACCTTTTGTTGCTATGGAAACAGATTAGTTGAACAGTAGTGGAACGTAGAAGTAGTGAAGGTATCTGTACTTTACTTACATAGTACATTTTACAGTTGTACTTTTTACTTTTACTTCAGTACATTTGAGAGCAGTATCTGTACTTTCTGCTCCACTACATTTTTGAACAGGACTGAAAAGTTAAAGTATTTTTTATTATAGTTTGGGACCTGCCGAAAAGTCTGAGAGTTTATTTTTAACACATTTATAATTTGAGGAAAACAAAATTATATAAATAAAAACAGATAGGAAAAAAATGTATTTAGTTGTTTCTGTTGAACAAAATTCAGCACAAATCTTTATCAAAATCAGTACATTTAAAGCTTAATTAGACCTCAAAATCTGCAAAATCTGAACGTGCGTTGTGTTCTGCTTCCTGATTGGTTAAGGGACTGTAGACCATTGTGTTCTGCGTCCTGATTGGCTGAGGGACTGTAGACCATTGCGTTCTGCGTCCTGATTGGCTGAGGGACTGTAGACCATTGTGTTCTGCGTCCTGATTGGCTGAGGGACTGTAGACCATTGTGTTCTGCGTCCTGATTGGCTGAGGGACTGTAGACCATTGTCCATCAGTCTCCTCCGTGTCTCCTGTACAGTACAGAATGTGTCAGACAAATTTACATAAATGTTGGATCAGTGTGACTCTGAAGTGCTGTATGTTTGCAAGTTTTCTCCCCGACAAAACCCACAATGTCGATGAAACGTTCTGCACCGACAAAGGCGCCAATGAAGGTTTGAACTTTGTGTTTAAACAAGAGAGAAATGTGAGAAAATGTTAATGTCTGTGTGAGAAAAGTGTATAAAGTGTGTGGTGAGGGGTTTTACAGACAAGAAACATATAGAATAATGTAAAAAATAAAGCTGATACTTCACGGATTTTGCCTATTGTGGGTAATTTTTAGACTGTAACCCCCATGATAAACCAGGGACCACTGCACTTTAATACCTGTGATACTTTTTTTACTCAAGTGTTTTTTGCCCTAGTATGTCCTTTTACTTAAGTAACATAACTGAGGACTTCTTCCACCTCTGAAGTTAAAGTACTGCATGTATTTAACGAGACAAGTCAATTTTGCATTTATGTCTCCTTCATAAAAAGTGCAAAGCTAAAACTTGAATCAACATCAGGAAAAGAAGGCGTCTGATTTGTCTGTTAATAATGTTCGTATCTTGATTTACAGACACAATAGCAAAGTAAAAACCCGAGGATCATGTAGAGGGTTAATACGAACATTTAAGACCAAAATGACGAGTCTGACAGCAGCAGTTACAGAGAGAGGAGCCACAGTTTTTCAATAGAAAGTGAACTGAAGCCAGAGTCAAGGCAGGTTAGCTATGTCCTTTTATATATACAGTCTATGCTTTACACACGTCGACTGGACTCACCAATATAAATGAACTCTAATGTTTCGTAGCAGATTTCAAACCCTGCAAAGTTTGATGTTGTTTTTTTTCCTTCAAAAATGACGCGTCTTTAAAGCGACAGCTGCATCTGCTGCCGCCTCACAGCTCATTTTTCATGTCTGCTTTTGAGAAAACAGAATCTTTATAATGACAAACAGAAAACACAATTATTCTATTTCTGAAACAATATGAGGAGCTTGTCAGACCTGTCACTGATGCTGTTTGGTGACATTTTTCTTCCTGTCACAACATATTTACTCAGTCTGAGGATAAAACTAGGGTTGTTCCAGTTTTTAAAGTATCGGTATCGGCAAACGCTACAATACCGCACATTTTCCAGGATTCGGTATCGGCGAGTACTCGGACAACATCACCGATCCGATACTACTCTGTATTTTTCCAGAATGAGGATCTGTAGACACAAGTTGATGCCTGTGGTCAATGCTAACGCTAATGCTAACACCCAGAGCAGTTTAAATGCAGACTGTGGAGTACTGCATGAGCGTCTTTTTCCAGGCCTCATCGTCTTTTTATCCAGGCTCTGTGCGACAAAATGACCAAAGAGAAAAGTGAAAGAGCTTAAACTCGAGAACATTATCCATTCTCTTTATTATTTAAAAATGTAATTACAAAGGCAAATGATAAGATATATAATTACCGTATTTTCCGGACTACACTGTAAGTCGCACTTTTTTTAATAGTTCGGCTGCAGGTGCAATATGTGAAATTTTTGTCTTCATTATTATGCATTTTTTTATACTCTGTACGGAAAATACGATAGACTTGTTCTTTTCTACTAGTGGTTATAAAAGTTTTTGATCATACTGGAGTTTTGGGCATTTATTCGTCCATTTTTCTTCCATAACCTTGAACTTTTGACTGAATCTATGGCACCACGACTCCAGGACCTTCCACCAACCTGCATTTTCCAGCCAGATGTTGCCACCACACTGGGGTCTGCGTGTTCGTGAGTTCCTCAATCAAACATTTCCAGATCGTTGGATTGGAAATGATGGACTGATTCTCGTTTGCTCCACGTTCTCCAGATCTCACACCTCTGGATTTCTTTCTATGGGGCTGTGTTAAAGATATATCGCGTGTCGGACGAAGATACGGGACATTACTGAACTAAATCCAAAGATATCGACGCGATTGAACCATTTATGAGGCTCTGCTACAGCGAAACACGGCAAGAAATCCAGTCTAGTCTTGGTGTTCTTCATGCGACTAATGGAGCCCATGTAGAGGTGGATAAAATGAGGTAAAAACCTTGGAAACCACCGAGTACAATAGAACAAGTCGCTTTAATATATCTGATCAACTGCCTAGAGATATCCTTTTACTCTTTGCTCTTGTGCTGCAACAAAACTGAGTAACCTTAGCCGACTTCTTCACACTATGCGGGATCAGCGAGGACACTAAGGCCAAGTGTCGGTATCTGATCTGATTACAAAACAGTACTGGAACAACTCAAGATAATATGGGGAATAATCGGGTTGGTCAGGCCAGACGCACCCTAAGAATGTGTTGATTTTCTTTCAGTTTTGTGATTTTGCAGAGTTGCATAAGTTCTAAACGGACTATGAAGCCGTCCTCAAGCTGCATTGTTCCACTTTACACATATGAACCTGCGCTAAATTAGCAGCAAGACTTTTATTATAGTTCTCCATTGAAATGAATCATCAAATCATGCTAATCATTAAAGATGCTAGTTTCCATGTGTTGTCTCGAGGCTGCTGATACAAGTTAGTCTCACATATTTTGAGTGGGAAGTTTCGTCGTTTCATTTCGCTCGTTGATGAAAGTAAAAGCTTTGAGAAACAGCGAGTGGGACAAATAAGTAAATGAATGAATAAAAATGCAGCAGTTTGTTCCATGTCACTCAAAACCGCTCATCAAGATTGTCTCGGGAAATAGTTTTGAAATGATTGGAGCAATTTAGCTTTATTTTGGGACGAAATTGAAACAAAATCACAATTCTTCAACTTCTGATATTGGCCAATAAGTCGCTCAGTTGGTAGAGTGTTTGTTCTGAAGGACGTGAACATCACTGGTTGAGCGGTCACACAGGTTGGCGGTGCGATTCCAGCTCCCACAGATGAATCCCGTCGTTGTGTCCTTGGGCAAGACACTTAGACCATAGACTGTATAAAGAAGTGGACTAAGTGAGTGCGACGTCACCCACAGCGTTCAGCTCCAGTCAAATGAAGCTCATCGAGGCTGGAGCGGTTATAGCGACTAATTTGGAGCAAAGTTCCATATTTGGAATTCCCACCCGCCACCACCTAGCGGGAGTGACCTCGGTGAAAGATTTGTCTGTTATTAACGTTCATATCTTGATTTACAGACACAAGAGCGAAATTAAAACCCCAGGATCATGTAGAGGGTTAATACGAACATTTAAAACCAAAATCACGAGTCTGACAGTAGCATTCTCAAGCTGTTCGATTACGCTTATGACGTCAGTAAGAATCCTTTCCCAGGATTTAATTTGTCTTATACGACGCTCAGTGAGAATTCTAATGTTTAATCACCATGACAACACCATAGCAACAGGTAAACAAGCTGCTCTGAGTAGAATGTAAGGACCAGCTTCATTTAAAACCACAGACTGTGTAAAGAAGTGTCGGCTCCAGTCAAACGAAACTCATCGAGGCTACAGCGGTTATAGCGGCTAATTTGCATAGTTCCATATTTGGACATCCAACCACGAGTATCATAGCAACCAAAGAGCCAATCAGGAACAAGGCTGATGAAGGCAATCCCCCTCTCCACCTGAAATGCTGGTTTAGCAGGGAGCTGGGGCTTAGCAACGCTGTCAGTCAAACCTGTTGCTAACGCTAACAGGAGCGACCTCGGGGAAAAAAGGCGCTGGATTCGTCTGTTTTTAATGTTCATATCTTGATTTACAGACACAATAGTGAAATAAAAACCCCAGGATCATGTGGAGGGTTAATACGAACATTTAAGACCAAAATGATGAGTCTGACAGCAGCAGTTACAGTCACAGTTTTTTCAATAGAAAGTGAATTGGAGCAGGAAACACAGCCCATGATCACTTCCTGTTTGGAGCGCAGCGGCTAGCAGGTTAGCTATGTCCATTTATATACATATACAGTCTATGGTGGTTCCTTCAAAGTAGAAAAGCGCTTTATAAAAATGTGACTAATTACTGATGTAACTGAACGACTGAATGAAATTGAATAAGTGACTGACCCGAGATCACGTCTGTAACTTCACTTTAGATGAATGTTTGGAGAGACTCATAATGTGTGTGACATTTTCTTCCCTCCCTTAATTAAAACTAAAGCTGCCGACGTTTGCTTCTTACGTTTTGATAGAAATGTCTTGGTTCAGAGTCCTTACGTGACAAATGAAATGAAAGATAGTGTGTAAATATCAGACCTGGTCCATTTACATCTTGTACAAAGTTTATGATTTCAGAAGCAGCTAAAAACAAGTCGGACTAAAGCGACTCTCTGCAAACGCTTTATAATACTACACTTAGAACTAACTCTTTGTGTATTGAGAAGGATTAACTACTTAACTTTTACCCTTTCTTTTAAATGTGCACTATGGAACTTTACTCGTAGAGGGTCCACCACATACTTGTCTCCATGGCGACCTCATTACTTTCACATTAAAGGACTGAACTTATCTATCTGAACGGTATCGGATCGGACAGAGAACCCAAGAACCCTTTTTTTCTTCGGAAAATTATGAGCATTGCATTAATTTACTGCTTTAAGTTTACTGAACACAGAAATATCCCTAATTTAGGAGCAGGTCCAAATTTGACCCATTGGGCTCGCTAATTTATCCAAAAAGAATATAAAACATACTTCTAGGCATTCTGCAAGCTATTACTAAAAATAAACGATTTTGTTTGGGTAGTTTTTCCATTTTGTCACTACCACTCGGGCTCATTTTAGTTCAATATTCATCCACTAGGTGTCACTATGTAGGGGTCAGAAGTGGCACTCTGGGCTTTTAGAATTTTTTGAATTGAAATTTGACTTTTTTTTGTTTGTTTGTTCATTTTGGGTAGCAGCAATTAACTGCGGCCAAATTTGACCCTGTGTGTTGTCCAGGGTTAGCCACGATACTGGGAAAACTTGCTGGATCGAATATCGGTTTCTAAAGAGAAGCTCAGAGTAAAGTGTAAATCCTGGAGGAGTTGAACGCACAATCTGGAAATCAAGACGAATGATTATAACTGTGTGTGTGCTGCTCCCAAGCCTGGATAAATGTCTAAAGTATGTGCACAAGGAACAGAGAACTTGAAAGAATAAGAAGGACCAAAATATGTGATCTTCCATTGGGCTTCAGAGCAGTAGCAGCTAAAATGACGACTGTTAAAACGCAGATTTGTTGTAATACGATTTTTAGTTCAGGTTCAACATTTGTGATATCGTAATCCGACTTGTTCTTGTTGTAGTCGGTGGTTTTCTAAAGTTTTTACCTCCATCAGCGTGAAGTACATCGAGATAGGACTGGATGTGCTTGTGTAGGACCTTGTGCCCTGTTGAACGTCGCAGCTCCGTCTGGCAGCAGCACAGATGGGCTTTGTGGGAAAACGAGAAAAGGTTTCTCTCACACGATCGATGTTTTCTTCAGATGTTCTTGGCCCACTTCTCTTTCTCTCTAACTGTCTGTCTTCTTACATTTCTTGTGCCGTTCATGAATGGACGAACTGATTTTGTCTCAATAAACCATGACACATCGAACCTTCTTTTGAGGAGCAGCCATTTCTTTGGGTTCATTCAAAAAGCGCCTCTTTAATCAACTCGATGCTTGAACTTCAAAACTGCAACGAGATTGAAAAAATAACCACTGAGTAAAACAGAACGAAATGTACTTCATATATCTTACCAGTCGCCTTTGTAATTACATTTTAATCCGTGTTTTAATGCTGTTACCGCCTCAAAAACAGACCTGGAGTCGTGTTTTTCATTCACACGTTAATCTGTCTACATCTCCAAACCACAAAACGCTCTGTTCCACCTTGTGATGTCACGAAGTGGTAGTTTTCAAGTTAATATCTACCTTTTATTACCTTTAGTTCAGTAGAAATGCGCAATTCCAGAAGCTGAAATGATCCAAATGATTCTAGTGAAGGTGTTTATGGAGTTTAAAAACACGGTGGAGCACTTCCTGTATCACCACATGATGACATCACAGGTGGAACAGAGTGTTTTCAGTCTCAGAGAAGCCTAAATCTGCAGGTTTGTGTGTTAAACTTGTGTGGATGAAACAAAAAAACACAAGTCCGGGTCTG